>JAFREQ010000114.1:600000-952500 GCA_025331565.1 Holacanthus passer | reverse complement strand
AAAAAGAGACCGACAATAGAGCGAAGAGGGAGTTAAATCTCGAAGGTAAATCCGCCTGAAAATGACGAACTGTGTCACTGATTCACAGTTACATCTTATTTTACTAACACCTAACAGTAATTTGTGTTTTAATCCGTGTTCTTTTTTTCTCCATCAACATTGTCCTGCGCAGTAACTCGGAGTCACATGTAATCTTAGCTTCCCGGCTAACTGAGCTAGCGGTGTTAGCAAGGCGGCGCCGGCTGATGAGAGGCCTGTTTGGACCAAACCGACAATTCTAGCCGTTGTATAAAGCAAGTTTAGAACCAACGTCAGATTGTGGACATTGATTAGCGTTAATAATCATTTAATGTGTGAGAATTCGGACTGAACAAAATGCAGAAATCATACTGCGATTATTTTTGACAGACATCGACGATATGAGTCACGATTTTAGTGGGGAAGATTATTTTCTTTTCAAAATATCAAAATGGCGATGATTATTTGCTGGAGTCTGTACTAAACAATCTTCTTCTCTTACATCTGGAGGACATGATTTGATTAATTAGCTTCTGCAGTACTATTGGACTAATATTTCGATAATCGATAATCGAATGCAAAACCAGTTTGATGACTTAAAGGAAAACGCCGATGTTAACGGCGTTTTAACTTGATGGTGAACTTGAATAAATGTAAGTTAGTTCGTCCAAGTTGTTGCGAAATCGAAAGTTACACGATTGAAAATGTAACTTTAGTAAATCAACAGTCTTATGAGCAGCCAGTTTAAGGAAGTTGTAATTAACCAATCCTCAGTTTAAAGATAACAAAGTTATCAAAGGTCAAAGTTAACTTTAGCTTAGTTAGCATTTCTCTCTCTGGCCTACATATTGTTTGGCATTGGATCGAAATTGTATTTAGTTTGACCTTATGCATAAAATGAGACATAGAAATACTCAATTTTGGTGAAATAAAGCCTGTAATGTTGTTAGATCGTGTTTTTAAAAGAGGAAACAGGTCAGGCCAGAATGTAAAACCATGTATTCTTCAATAAGAAGCAGCTCAGAAGTGCTTAACAATAATGGAAGAACCAACAAATTGAGCTTCAAGCTTTTCCAGTTTATTTGCTTCACCTGACTAAAACTACTACATTTTAATAGTCCTGAAAGAATCATACTTACATGAATGTTAGAATATTCAGTGTTTGTTGAAAGTGGCGTTTGGAAGCTGTAGTTCTTGGTGCTGTTGAATTGTATAGCATTACATTAAGAGGTATTTTCTAATATGTATTCTTCCCTCATTAATGTAAACACGGTGGACAAAATATTAAAAATACAATAAAATTCAACGGCACTAGAGCTGAAACTGTTGGACAGTTAATCGATTAGTTAATTGACAGGAAATTTTTAGGCATCATTTGGCGGAGGATTTGCTGCTTGTCTACCTTCTGTGATAGTTAAATGAATATCTTTCGATTTTGGACTGTTGATCAGACAAAACAAGGCATTTATTTTGGAAATAATGTGAGAAATCCTTATTTTTCACCATGTCTTGACAATTTATAGACCAAATGATAAACAGATAATGAAAATGTCTTTTAAACTCAACAGCACCACAAACTACATAAAGGTGAAGCCAGACATCTCTAAAACAGCTTCAGAATATAATACATTGATTATATATAACTCTGATAAAGATTCATTACATGGATTCTGTATTAGACTGTGTTAGTTTTAGTTAAGTGTATCTACTGAACTGAGTACATCAAGCACGAGGCCTCCCTCTCACATTAGACTTGATATAATTTTGGTTTTCTATTCCTGGCTGTGTTACAGTTCAGTTATGTAAGCTGCTATTGTTTATTGAACACTGGGTGTCTACTGAACCCAAAATATGTGGCCAAAAGTATGCAGACATTTGAACATCACATTATGTGATTGTTGAACATCTCATCTGATAATCGCAGGCAGTAATCTGCTGCTATAACAGCAGATATCGGAGCCTGGCTGCCGGGATTTGCTCTCATTGAGCCACAAGAGCATTAGTGCCGTCCAACACTGACGTTTGGTGATGAGGCCGAGCTCACAGTTGGTGTTCCAGTTCATCCCAAAGCACAAAGTCACACAAGTGGATAATCTGTGGTCTCTTTTTGTCATTCCTGCAGGTCAAAGTTGAGGGCCATGGCTCGTGGGCAGCAGAAGATTCAGTCCCAGCAAAAGAACGCCAAGAAGGCAGCAGAGAAGAAGAAAGGTCAGGGTGCTGACCAGAAGACTGCAGCTAAGGCCGCACTGGTCCACACCTGCCCTGTCTGTCGGGTAAGAACAAGAGAAGGGACCTACGGCTGAATACTGATCAGATTTAGTTGTAGCTTAGAGGCTTTTCCACAGAGGAATCTGAGGAAATGTGGCTGAAGTTTGAAATCCAAAACAGTGTCACAGAGTCATTTGCTGTGGGGCCACAATTATTTTCATTATAGAGTATTATCTTGATAGTTTGTCTATAAAGTGTCAGAAGATTTTTAAAAATATGTAATTTTGCAGTGTCCAGCGTTCAAATTCCTTGTTTTAATACATGTAGATCTAATTTGTAACCACAAGATCAAAAATTTGAAACTATGATTCTATTTTTTCCCCCCAGACACAGATGCCTGACCCCAAGACCTTCAAGCAGCATTTTGAGAGCAAACACCCAAAGTCCCCCATGCCTCCTGAGCTGGCAGACGTTCAGGCATGAAGAACTGCAGACTGGACTGGACTGGACCTGAACCTGGGTAAGTTACGCTGTAGTGCTCTCTGTAAGTTGTCAAGTGTTTCTCTTAGACTGTTGTAGATGAGGCTGTCTTTGTAAAACATAAAATAACATAAGAACCAGCTCCAGGTCACCAAAACCTCAACTTCAACTTTTTGTACAATGAACAAACTTAAACATTTTAAAAAGAAAACTTCTGAGGGTTTTTGCTAACTCGATTGGTCACTGTTAATATCTTCCAACGCTAACCATAATAATAAAAAAACAACAAAAACTGTCACTTACAGATACACAATGACCACGGACTAAATGCTGAATCATGGCGCCTGAAGGATGTTGATGACGAACACTGGGACCCGTCAGTATTCATGGACAGCGGGTTGGGATGGAGGGAGGGGGTGGATGTGTGTATGTGCTGTGTACGTACATGTGTGTTTGTAAGAGAAATCAATAATGACGGGGCAGAAGTACACCAGCACCCCATTTTATATTTATTATGTACAACTACCTTGCTATTCCAAATGGGGGAGGGGACCGGCAAGATTGCCTGCTAACACTGAATAAAATTATCTTGTGACTAATGACTGGGACATGTGATAAGTCTGAAAAGGTTACAATGAGAAGTACAAATATTTTTTGAAGGTATGACAAGCTAACAGCTGGTTGTACTTGATTAAATTTAATACACAGCATATTAAGACCCCAACTATTCTACAGATTGAGCAGAGGGTTTTCAAGACTGTTAGCCTCTTAAAATGACTAAAAATCACTTTTGTGTAATTTCAGAATTCATGGTTGTTGAAAGTAAATGCAGTTAAATGCAGCATATTAGTTCCTCAAACTATTCTTTGGAGATGAATGGTTATTGTGAGACAGACTCTACAGCCATGCCTCCTCTGTGCTGCTGCTCCACCGGTGTCCACACCTAACAGTAACACCTCACAACAGTACCTCACGTTACACCACACAGCGAGTCTCATAGTATGTTCTTTATTTTCTCCAAATCCCTCTACTTCTGCTAATTTTAACGTCATCCTCGTCGGGCATGTTTCCCAACATAACTTGGCAATAACAGCATCTTTGTCCCACTTCACTTAAACCAGGACTTTTTGAAAAACCAAACGCTAACATATTTTGCTAAACCCCCTCTAACATATAACCTCATTTATGCTTTCAGCTGTTGTCAGTTTGATTCTTTTATAATTGAAGGAATTGTAAGTAGCCCCAAAGGACTGAGATTTAAAGAAATTCATTCTGTAACTGCCAAAATGATTTGATTCCTGTTTTTTTTTGGTTCTTCATATATTCACTAGCAGGCAAAACTTCACTAATTTGCTTTCACTGTACTTTTTTTTTTTTTTTTACCCTTTTCAATAAATTGAACAATGTATTTAATGTGACCGGTCTTCTCAGCTGATTCTGTTTCCATGACATGATCAAAGATTAACAAATCACCAACTGACTATGACCATGAGTCAAGAGAATGAATATTTTTAATTAATTCAAAAATTTCTCTTCATATACATGTCATTACATTTCTTTCTTGTAAAAAATAAAAACAGGCATCACTAATGGCAGTGTTCAGCCATCCAATATCATTTGCCATTTAAACCTCTCTGTAAAGACTAAATTATTATTAATTTGTTTTGTTTGCAGCTGTAATGAAAGGTGTAAAAAGATGGCAGCTTTCCCAGTTTGGGTAAAAGCTGATGTATTGAAATAAAATTCATACTCCTGAAAAGTTGGCACAAAAGTTCTGTACTTGCAGAAGAGTGAGGGGAAAAACATCTGTTTGAAACTAAACCTATATGAAGCTGCTGGATGTCTTATGAGAGTTCATGTCAGGTCAGGACTCACCGGCATTTCTCAGATTTATGCTGGACCAGGATGATCAGCTGACAGTTTGGGCATAAACAAATACCCAAGACCCAGAAAATGCTGTAATGAAAAATGTTTAAAGCCTCAGAGTGCTGATTTGGAATCAGTAAACTTGGACTCTTTCAATTTGGAAAACTCATTAAAGACACTGAGTCACTGATCCTAAATCAGCACTGGAACACAGGCCTGTTTCATAATGTCTTTGTCATTCAATGTTGCCAATATTAAAAGTTTCTGCAGAGTTCACGTCTGAAAAGAAAACATCCATGTACATATTTCTGGTTTTGAGCTGGACTCATCAGTGTCCAGGCAAGCGGAGCCTGTCTGAGTCTCATAGACACCCGCAGGTCTTAACCACCATGTTACGGTGTTTCTTGAGGATGACGTTGTTGTTGTCGTCGTAGAAGAGGACGGAGATGGGGCTGAGCTTGGTGGGGGCGCAACACGCTTTAGGAACCTCGTCAGGCTTCAGGAGGTGAACCTGTCAGAGCAGAGAGTGAAATACAGCTCATATTTACAACTCAGGTCTTTAACTAAAGCCCTGAATCTACACTGAGCAGTGGTGGAAGAAGTACTCAGATCCTTTACTTGAGCACCAATTCAACAATGTAGAAATACTCCATTACAAGTGAAAGCTGTGACAAATCCTACTTAAGTAAATGTATATAATTAGTATCAAAAGTACTGAGAAAAATGTCCCCTGTGACTGATATATTGTTATATATAACATTATTAATATTAATGTGTAAACAGCATTTAGTGTTGGAGCTATTTTTAATTACTTTATATACAGTTAGGTTGTTTAGTCCAGTGGTTCCTAAACTCAGGATCATGTAGAGATGTTTAAAGAAATAACTGTTCAATTGTACTGAACAAAAAGCACCGTAGCCCTCATACAGAAAATAAGTTTACTTCTTGTATTGCAGCATGTGGTAAGTATTTATCTACTTTCAGTTTCCATGGTGAGGAAATGTCAGGATGAAGCAACAGTGTCAGATGTGTGTGTGTGTGTGTGTGTGTGTGTGTGTGTGTGTGTGTGTGTGTGTGTGTGTGTGTGTGTGTGTGTGTGTGTGTGTGTGTGTGTGTGTGTGTGTCCTCCCCGTACTGACCACTTGCTGGATGAGGGCATGGTTCGTGGCGTTCATGCAGGAGCCCAGAGGATAAAAACACTCTCCATCGCAGTAGTAAGCTGAATATCCAGTGGGAGCCAAAACCCAGTCCTGAGCACAGCCACAGAAATACAGCAGGAAAATCATCAAGAGTTCTTAGCTATTCAATAATATCACTACCATATACTATGACTTAAAAAGCTGAATCTCTTTAAGAATCAGAGAAGTTAAATTGGGAGCTGACCTTCCATCCCAGGTCACTGAAGCTGACGTAGAGTTCATGTTTTTTACAGGGCTGACCTCCGTTGTTGGCAGGACTCCGATCTGAACAGAAGAATAAAGACTTTGATTAAAGTGAAGGGTTCAAGACAGGAAAACAGAAATTAGAAAAAAAGTGATCAAAGTGAAATTAATAAACCCATGAACTTTTCTACAATACAATGTTTATATTCTGACACGATTTCCACATCTTGAATCTTGAAAATGTCCCAATTTACCAGATGAACTCATTTTAAATCCCAAAACCATGTAAGACACAAACAGTAGGTGAAAATTTTAGTTGAAGTGACAAACGCATCATATTCAGAGCTGTAACCCCACAAAGCGTGGGCCCCTGGAACCTCACTGTGGATGCTGGGGACTGGGAGGTCGTATTTGGGTTTCTTCTTGCGAGGATGTGGTTTGACGGCTCGTGGCGGTCGACACGGGACCTGACTCTCCCTGAAGAAGGTCACCATGAAGGGCTGTTTGGAGCGAGGGCCCCTGCGTCCCACCAGCCCGATCCAGCCGGCAGACAGGGAGCGGTCTGGGAGAGGAGACATGGGTTTAAATAGACATTTTTGAAGTTCAGTTATTGAAGTTCTGTTGTGTAGCCCGGCGGTGCACCCACCCTCCTCTGTCTCCACGTAGAGACGGATGCCCAGGTTGCTGCGGGGGTGGAGGAGCCAGTGGTTGGAGGCCGTGGTGACGTCGAAGGCGAGCCAGCCCTCCTGACCTGCAGGCACCGACTGCATGTCCAGCAGAACCAGCTCCGGCTCTCTGAGGGGAAACACACAACATAACTGAAGTCACACAAGTGAAACATGTTTTATTTTCACGATGAAGATTTGCCTGACTGAACATTTGATAGGTTCCTACTGTTAAAACAGACATGAGACTCAAACAAAACATCCAATGGCTTCTAAAATAAGCAAAACTAAAAATGAATAATGATGTGAATGAAGAGTAAACATGAGGCCACCTGTGTCTGTTCTCTCGCTGGATCTCGTAGACGGAGATGTGCAGCGTGCGGTTGGCCCTCTGACCCATCGTCAGAGTCTTATAGATGCGAAACTCTGCTGCCGTCACCGTCTCGCCCTGAGGGAGCGGCGTCAGGTCGAAACGAAACTCCTTCCAGTATGGACGAGGCTGCAGGAGGTCGCGCTCCTGCTCCACTGCAGAGAGAGAAGGATGTTTCCAGCGGGTGATTTGATGGAATTAAGTATTTGTAGTTTATAATTCAAAGTGTCATCGGTGGCAGGAAAGTACATTTAGAAGATGTGTTGATGAAACTATGATATTGGAGCAAGAGAAGTGATGAGCAGAAGCGTGAAGGTGGAGATGAGTCAATGAAAGGGACAGAAAGGGAGGAGAGGAAGAAGTGCTCAGTCCTTTACTGAAGTAAAACTAGAAATACAGCTGTGTAGAAATACTCCGATATAAATACTGCACTAAACATTTTACTGATGTAAAAGTAAGAATCACAGATAAATGTACTGAAAGTATCAAAAGTGAAAGTAGTTTTTCATTACACAGAAAAATGGCCTGTTAGTGTTAAAGGTTTCATAATGATTCATGTATGAGTAGGATTTTACTTTTGTAGCTGCTCAAGGTGAAGCAAATTAACATCAGAAAGTATTTCAGAACTTTACTTGAGTACATGTACTTAGTTACATTCAACCACTCAAGTATGTGTCAGCTCAGCTCAGTTTTTATATTGTAGATACAAACTGGGAAGGTTTTACTTTCTCGCAGAAGATGAAACATGACTTTACATGTTGAAACCTGCAGAGTGGAAAATAAATATACATATTTTTTCCTACCAAGATTTACTTTGCGCCAGTTCTGCTCTTTATTTACTCAGAGAAGATTTATGAGGCGTGTACGCTCTCCGTCACCGACCGCCTGCATCAGACTCCACTGACCAGGATGAAGGTGAAAGTGCCTTGCTTAAGGGAACCTCAACAGCAGCGTGCGATGTTCCACTTCACTCTGGCAAACTTTTGATCCACAGAAAAGTGAAACACGTCCCCATGTGGACATCGTGCTAAAGAACAATATGTAAATGAAGAGGTGAGCAGGCGAACACACACACCGTCCTTCACCAAATCCAAACATGAAACTGAAACAGCAGCGCAGTGTGTGTGTCCGTGTGTGTCCTTGTGGAACCCCACAGACACACACACACAGAATACATGTTAAATAGAGATACTAAGGACAGGACACCCCTGATGGTTTGGGCGTGCTCATATCAGCACACACACACACACACACACACACACAGACACAGTAGTAATTAGAGACACTTAGTGCCCTGAACCGCAGCAGCTGCTCAGCACACACACCACTAATTGCAGCCCTGCCTGGTATTTTTAGAGTCGCTCCCTCCACAGCAGTATTTTCATCTCGCTTCGGACCGTTTGCTTTTTTTTTTTTTTTTTTTTTTTTTCTCTTCAGTGTGTGTCAGTGGGGCCTTTAATTCTAACCAGCTGTGTCTTCCCATTACATATGCGTAGGAACACACACCCATGCCTGTTTGATTCAACTTACATGAACTACACACATTGATTAGATTAGTTATAGAAATAGACACTAAATATAGAATATCTGCAGTGACAAATGCAGAGCTTTATGGAAAAAAGCTGTTGAGAGCACGCGAGTAAAAAACCTTCGATACCCTCAAGGTCTATAATTCTGTGTGTTGCATGCAAATACACAATTAGCCTGTAGTTATTACTTTGTGCTTGATTTCCTTCGTGTCCTGCAGGTCTGTGTGATGTGTTCTCGTGAAGATTTGATGATGTTCAAAGGGTTTTACGACCAAACACAAGCTTCACCATTTGAAAGGAAACGCTGGCGTGCGCTGCGGGTCACTATTAAAGGCTCCAGCCACTTTAGAGTCACCTTTGTTTATGAAATCGTGGCGGTTTGGAGGATGAATTGCTGTGTTCTCGCAGCGTTGACTGATAAATTTAAGGGCACGTTCTCTTCTCCAAAACAGAGGTCAATTTCAAAAAGGAAACCTTTAATTTCACGCGAGTTCATTAGAGACCCCGAGCAGAGACAGGAGATGATGTTTCCCACAGATCAGCGTCTCGTTCCAGAGGAGCTGGAGGAAGGAAGCCATTCAGAAGAGGATGTTTAATTTTTATGCCCTGACAGATAGGCATCAGTCAGGCTACTGTGTGGTTTGGACGGGAGCACGAACACTCACTCAGGATCTGGGTGGCCATGTTTGCAGCATCGTTATCAATGAATCTATGAATTTAAAAATTTTACGATCGATCATCAAAATTGTTGGGGAATAATTTTCTATCAATGGACTAATCAACTACTTGTTTCATCTCTGCATAAATGACTGATTCCCTGCTTGGATGTATTAGTAATTATATTGACTCACTTCTAGATCACTAAAATTCAGAGTATAAAGAATTTACTCAAATTTAGAGAGTGAATTTCTCAAACAATATTATGAGATGTTTAAATGTTTGAGACCGCCATGTTGTAATCTTAGTTTTTTCCTTTTAATCATGTTTCTTAGAAAGTCTGTATCTTTTCATTTGGCTGGTGAACAGGCAGAAACTTTTTCTCATCAATCCCCGTCCTCCATCCATCGATCATCGTATTAGAGATCTTCCCACTGTTGGAACGTTTTTGCGATGCCCGGCTCAGTTCGTCTGTAGCAGCGCTGAGACGAGGCTGGAGGATTCAGGAATGCTGGGCTGAAATGGAAACCTACCAATATAGTTCAGCCATACTGACACTGGTTTTAATCCTCTCTGTGGGGGCGAATGTTTGTGGAAGTTTTCACAGCAGAGAAACTAAAACGACAGCACCAACATGTCGCCGTCTGTGTCATCAGGTTCACACATGGTGTAATTTCATCCAGCAAAACCGCAAAGTCGAAAACTATCATCTGTCATTTGAAACTGATAGAAAATGTTCTCTGTTTAACGGTTGAATTAATTGTTTGATATCTATTTTGACAGAAACACAAATGTAAAAGTGACAAGTTGTGGTCATACATGTGTTGGACTGTGTCACTGCACCCGGCCAAGAAGTCGTCAGTCACATAACCTCCCCCCAAATTACAACATGTTTTCACACAGATTTTTGTAGAGATTTAAACAAACAAGATATAATGTTTTAATCACTGAGCTTTAGAGCTGCTGCTGGTCAGAGTTTATTACCTTCGGACAGAGCCAGGCTAGCAGTTTCCCCCTGCTTCCAGTCTTTATGCTAAGCTATGCTAACCGGCTGCTGGCTTCAGCTACATATTAAATGTGCAGATATGAGAGAGGTATCATTCTTTTCATCTAACTCTCTGCAAGCAAATAAATGTATTTCCTAAAATGTGAAATGTCAAACTATACTATTAAGATGGTAGTCTGTCTCATCCCTGCATGCTTTGATTTTGGTGATAGCATTGCAGCTGTTATTTTTTTCCACGAGATCACCTCCAGTATTGAGTCGATTTATTTCTTGATTTTCCATTCTGAGTCTCTGTAGGTGGAGCTCTTCCTTTGTCATGATCACTCCTCCAGTTTTCCTTCATCCAAACACCCCAGAAATGTAAACTTCCTCACTTCCTGTCGGTCTCAACATTTTTCCCAGGCGGATGTTAAATAACCGTCATCACAGACTTGTTTACTCACCCAGGTTGACGAAGCTCATCACGGTGTCGGCCTCGCTGACCACCGTGCCCAGCGGCGGTGTGTGCGTGCTGAGGGTCGGAGGGGCCGCGTGGCTCACCTGAGCCAACCTCTCCGCCCCCCCGAACTTCCCCATGCCGGGTCCGTTCACGATAATTTCATTGCCCTCGTCCTCCCCGTCGGCCGACATGGCGTGGTACAGGTCCAGCATGAAGAGCGGCGCGGAGGAGGGCGGTCGCAGCGGCGGGTGGGGTCTGGGTCTCCCCGGCAGACCCAGGATGGACAGGATCTCCTTCTGCATCTCCTTCTTCTCGCGGCCGCTGAGCCGCCTGAAGCTGGAGTGGACCACGGCCTCGGCCTGCTGGCTCCACAGGGACAGGAAGAGCAGGAGCAGCAGGGGCAGGAGGAGCAGGGTCCTGGGGTGGAGGAGAGGCCGCTGGGGTCTGGAGGTGGACGTGGTCCGCCGCCACTGGGAGACGCCGCTGCTGCTTTCGCTCACGTGCTTCATCTTGCAAAGACAAGAGAAGCTGTGGGAGACGTCCATGACTGTGGTTCGCTTGTTTCTTATTCGATGCTGGGAAATCAAAATGTTTGTTCCCACTAATAATCAGCTGCTCAGGTTTCTTCAGTTTGTCTTCCCTCCAGTGTTTCCAGACTGACACCCACAGTGTTTTCTACTCGCTCCGGTTGATCCCCCGTCGTCCTCCTGTTCCAGAGCCACACAGACAGATGCAGCTCTGATTTATGCCTGATGTGTTTGGAGGAGAGCTGGACGTGTTTACCGCCTTAAACTGCCTCTGTTTATCTCTCCCTCCCCCTTTGCCTTCCTCTCTCCCTCTTTACCTTCTCTAATCTCGAAGGAAAAAAACTCTCCTCACCCTCTGATCCACTTCTTTGCCTCTCAGTTGTGCAGCAGCAGAAACAGAGATAATGAGAGTGAGGGCATAATTACAAGCTCACAAAGTGTTTTGAATATAGACAAACAATGCGTCTATGGAAGATTGCTCTGCGCTTTGAAGTCGTAAACTCAGAGGATGAAAAGCAATTTCAGTGATGAGCAGGTGCCGCAGAGGTTGGAGTGAAATCTGAGAGCTGTGTCATCAGGTTTGCTCCCAGTCGGCCTTAGGAAGAAATAAAGTTCACACCTGCAGTAACAGATTCCTCATGAGATTCTCCCGCTGTGGAAACTTTTATCCAGCCGAGTTCTTATTCATCCATTGACGACCGCTCCCCTCCCACACGTCTCAGGGGTTCCAGATGTCTCTCTTAATCCAATTTATAAAAACGATAACTCCAGGAAATTGTTTCAATCTTGCAATCTTTGGGAGAGGCAAGACGTTCCTGCTGCAGTCCTCAAGTCTTGGACACACACTCGGAGCCTGTTGGGAGTGTGTGAGCATCTGAAGGCAGAGCTGTGCCGCAGTGAGAGTGTGTCCCGGGTATGAAGCTCAGAGAGGGCAACAGTCGTTCAGAGGCGGGAGGGAGTTTCCCTCCCAGCCTCCGCCTCTCGCCCTCTTTCAAGTCTCCTCTCTGCTGCTTACATCTCATCATCACCCCTCCCAGTGGTCTCGTTGGGAGACCTCATCTCTCTCTTTACCTCCACCCATCTATCTTTTCATCTTCTCATGACTGCTTCCTTTCATAGCTACTCAGCGCTGAGTCTCAGGCGGCTCGGCGGGAAGGACGTCAAGTGGCCCGATGCCCCGTTTAATAGCAGCTCTGCTCACAAGTAGCGTGAAGGTTTGAAGCCAAACCTGGATGTAATTTCTTTACAGATGTCAGTGAGCCAACACTGACAAAAAGCAGTAACAAGACAACCGAATACATCAATGAGTGTAAAAAGAAATCTAAATCTTTACACCTTTCCTTTAACCTCCAGTCAGTTGGTCAAAAAGCTTTCATTTCTTTATTTACCACCAATCGGTTGATAACATAAATTAAAACTTGATTTATCTTAGTTTTCAATCATTTTAGTTTTCAACTCCTTCATTTTCCTGTTTTTTGGGTCTGAGCACACATGATACCGGCCTGCCCTGGTTTGTAGTCCAGTGGTTAGGATTCAGCGCTCTCACTGCCACGACCTGGGTTTGATTCACGGCCAGGGTTTGATTCACAGCCAGGGTTTTAGCTGAAACAAGGGCAGCTGAACACACGAGGACTGACCCCATCCCTGAGGTACACCTGAAGAATTTCTAAATGCATGAATGCATACCTGCCAATTTAACATCACTGAAATCTGTGGTCAGAGCCACCCAGCTGTGGGATGTTACACTAAGTACATTTACTCAAGCAAATTTGAGGGACTTGAGTGTTTCCTTTAATGATACTTTATACTTCTGCTCCACGACATCCCAGAGGGAAATACTGAACTTTTTACTTCACTACATTTATCTGACAGCTTTGGTTACGGTTACTTTACAAATTGTTACACACAAAACATAACGAGCTTTGTGAGATTTGCTTCTTTGTTATAAATTAAACCCAACAGTTTACAGCTGAAACGGTTAATCAATTAGTCGATTGACAGAAAATTAATTGGCAACTGTTTTAATAGATATTTTCAACATTTCAGTTCAAGCTTTCCAGCTTCACAAATGTGAAGCTTTACTGCTTTTCCTTTGAATTATTTTGATAACTAAAATCCATTTTCATCATTTTGAGGCCAGTTGCTTTGACAAAACAAGCATTGTGAAAGTGTCACTTTGGACTTTATGACGGCATTTCTCACTACTTTCAGAATTTTTACAAACTAATCAATCAGTTGACCAATGGAGAAAATAATCAGCAGATTAATCTGTAATGAAAATAATCGTTAGTTGTAGTCCTTTACAAAATACCAACTACATCAGTAAAATCCTGCTTTTACACAAATGCACGAGTCATAATAATCTAGTGATATTATATAGAATAGTAGAACAGTCACAGGGGACATTTTTCTGCATTGAATACTTTTACTGTTAATACTTTAGGTACATTTTCCTGATTACAGTAACTTTTACTTAAGTAACATTTTCAATTCAACTTCAGTTAACTTCCTCCACTAGAGATACACTGTTCAGTGATGAAGGATGAAAAGTTAGCGTCAGAAAAGTCATGTGTGGCGTGAGATCTGTCTCAGTTGTGTGAGTTGAAATTTTCCTTTGCCAACGTTAAAGCTCTAAAATCTCTAACATCACTGTCATAGCTGAGGTTTGGGGCTGAAACAAAATGCAACGCACCAAGTTTTAACTCCAAAGTGAGTCGAACATTAAAGAAAAAGTTTACTCTGAAGTGGCAGGTTTTGCGTTACACTGTGTAACACCATTTCCCGTTGAGCCATTCATTAGTGTGCCGAGCTCGCCCTGCAGCGAGCCTAATGCAAACACACTGGCTGCATGTGTGTGTTTAAACTGAAAGGATTTGGAGGGAAGAAATGACTCAAATATAGTAGTGAGGCTCAGCCCTGTGCCAGCCTGTGTTTGTGTACTCTCTTCTTCAAAGCGGCCTGGTACTTGTGGTCACTTTGAAAGGCATGAATAACACTGACCAAACCAAACTGACCGCGGTTCATTTTGTCCTGGCCGAAAGGGCGAGTCCCAAATGCCAGGAATTAACGCTCTGCCCTTTTTGTTTTTCTTTCCTCTGCACATCTGCATCTTCAGGAGGTTTTTGTCTGGAGAGACAATGGTGAGAGAAGATGAAGAGGAGGAGGTGGAAGAACAGAGAGGAAGTGAGCTGAGGAGGAGTGACCGAAAAGAGAAGAGAGGGAACGATGGGAAGCTGAGTGCCCTTAAAACCATATAAAGCCAACACAAATGAAAAATGACATTCCTGAGAGACAGAAGTGGTGGAACAGAGCGAGGGCTGTCATCAGAGAGAAGTCTGGGATGACAGATGGACTGCAGGGAGGATGGGCGTAGATGGATCGAGAGTGGACAGAAAATGAGAGGAATGAGTGTGTGTGTGTGCGTGTGTACACACAGCTGCAGAGGGTGGACTCAGACCTCATCGTCTCCAGTGGAACCACCAAATAAACAGGACAAAGTTATTTTCAAAGTCTCCCTCTGTCTCACACAGACACAAACTGGGACTGTGATAAAGCAATTTAAATGACAAATCTGGAACTGAGACAGTGAGGAAGAGAAACAGACACCAAATTATTAACGTGACTTTCAACCATCACCAGCAGCTCCACTGTGTTTACTCCTCTCCTCTCTGTCCACAGCAGTGAAGATCCAGCCGGGTGTGTCCTTATCTTTTACAGGATAATTACCTAGAAATGTCCGGTCGCTGCCTCTCAGTCTGCTCTGCTGTCAGGACACTGAGTGAACGTAGGCATGCACATGCACACAGGCTCGTTCCAATCTGTACAAACGTTATAAATGTTTGCACAAGTCCTACTTAAAAAAAAAAAAAAAAAGATTGATTAAAAATCATAAAAAAAACACTTCAAGACATAAAACATATAAAATATACAAACAGTGAGAAAAGCATGATGAAGAAAACAAGTTTAAAAAACTACACACACAAAAGTTACATCTATAAATAATAAAAATCTGCAATGTGTGAGCAGGACATGCGTTTTCAATTGTGCTGCAAATCACATGCAAAAATAATAAAAGATTTTATCAATGAAAAATCCTGCAGACAAAAGTGATAAATCAACCACTCGACTGTATGTAAATACAGACATAAAAGTTATTAAACTATTGGCCAACGTTCTCTTACATATTAACTCACAAAATATTATTAGCAGTTTTTCTCAATCGATTCCTCATTCAGGCTATAAAAGGTCAGAAAATAGGCGAAAAACTACTTAAACAGTTGATCAAAATAGCTGATATTGCTCACACACACACACACACACACACACACACACAAACACAAACGCTCACAGATTTCTTGAGCACAAATCCATAAAGAAGCCAAACAAATCAAAGACAACGAGGCGGTTTTACTGCAAGCATATTTTTAATACAAAAACAGAACAAAAAATTGTTTATAATTTTAGTTTTTTGTTTTACTTTTACACAATTGACTCCTAGTAACACCCCTCCATGTTCTCATCGTCACACTGAGGAGCACAGCATCGAAAGGTGGCGGACTCGTCTCCCGCTCCCCGAGTCCAGACTCCCTCAGAGAGACAATAAATAAATAAAAATCACCTTAAGATGTCTTCTTTCTTACTGTAATTTCATTAGTTTCTCATAAACTTCATCTCTCACACTGAGATAACACAGAGACAACTCGGCCCCATCGGAGACGGGACATTTGAAAAAAAGCCTAGAAGAAGAGATGCTGAGGAGGGACATGAGGGAGGAAACCCGCTCTCATTGGTCCGCTCTGCCCAGGTCTCCTGTCATTCATATTTGTAGTTCTCTCTATGCATGAAGGGCAAACCCCTTTGGTCATGGTCTGGGAATTGTAGTCATTAGCAAAAGAGAAAAATGAAGAAACAAGGCTGCCACTAGAATCAGCGACCTAGTGAAAGATGTAATGTTACGACGAAGTAGAAACACACTTTACACACAAATGATGTCGAAGAGCGGAGCGAACGTTTCCTTGGTACAAAAATCACAATTTCTTTAACCATAATACTAAATCACTCTCCGCGACCGGTGATATGACATGAAACTGAAAAATAAATAGATCTTTCTTTCAAGCTAGATAACAAAAGTACAACTGATTATAAATTAACCAGAAAACAACGAGAAGAAACACAAAATGACATTCGCAAATTAAAACTTTTGCATACAGTGACTCAAGTCAATGACCTCTTATCATTTCCTGTAACAAAGACACACATGATACACACCGCATGGTGTGTGTGTGAGAGTGTGTGTGTGTGTGTGTGTGTGTGTGTGTGTGTGCTGCTGGGTTGCTAAAGGCAACACAGTGTAGACATTAAGGTGGAACTGCAGAGGAAGAGACAATTAGTGCATGCTGGTTGTCGAACTCCGCGAACACGTCATTAACATCGGGTTAGGTTACACATGTCGTATATTGTCAGTAATGTGCTGTTAGTTGAGTGTGTCACCATAAAAATAGTCCTTGCTATTGCCAGTTTGTGATTTCTGTGTGTCGGATTGTTACACCGGCATGTGACAAAACCACACCGCCCTTTGCTGAAATGCACACACGAGGCTGATCTGAACGTTCCAGCGGTCGGGAGGAGTCTGCTCTGCGGTGTTTGAGTGTGTGAGTGTTTGCCCTCAGCTGCAGCAGCGTCACCGCCGCCACCGTCACCACCACCGATCCCTCCGAGTCCGAGGTCAGCCGGTGTGTGTGTGTGTGTGTGTGTCGGACACTGAGCTCTCCACACGTGGTGTCTGCTTCTGCAGATCTGCTGAGGTGACGGTTTTTCTCGCCAACCAGTCGGGACGAAGCGACATGGCAGTCGTTGCATATTTTCTTTTTAAACTCATCGTGGAGGCATCTGGCCCACAAGCCAAAATAATAACCCACAATTCTCTTTTTTTTTTCCTGAATGTCATTTGAGCTTTTTTTGTTTTCGTAGCCGTGGTGGTGGTGGTGGTGTGTCCCACTCCCTACCCCGCCTCTGTGTTAAAATGTGTGTGTTTGTGTGTCAGTGTGGTATAAAGCAGTTTAAAGACTTTCTCTGTTGCTCCGTCTCGTCGGGACAGAAGAGTGTAACAAAGTAAGGCAGCATCACGTCAAGTCCGTCGGCGTTTGGTTCCACGCTGGTGGGGAACTTCTGAAAGACGAAGCAGGAGACTGGAAGGCAACATGGGGTCGCTTCTTAAAGGGGAAAAGTCGGCGTGGACCCCGCAGACTCTGGCCTGGGACTGCCAGAGCAGAACTCTGCTCCTCTTGTGCATGTTTTCAGTCCGTTTTAGAGGCCGGGGAAAGAGTGAGAGGGAGATTCACTCATTGTATCCATCTCCTTCTTTCCCCTGGAAAATGTCAGTCATAGTGCACAAATTCTACACGAGCCCTACGGATGGACTTCACATTGAAGAGCTGGCACAGACAAAATGGCCGACGATAGCAGTCCACCGTCTGCCGCTGGTGTTATTTCCTTGCAGACCCTGAGGTCTTTGGGCTGGGGGCCTTTTTGGAGATGGTGGGAATCTTGGAGGGTTTGGCCCCGCCTCCGGGGCGTCGGGGGGTGTCCGAGGCGTCGGAGCAGACGGAGCGAGCGTCCTGTAGCTCTGACGCGTCTGAGGCGTCGCTGCCGCGGCGGCTGCTCGCTCTGCTGCCCGCCCGGCTGCCGGCTCGGCTGGTCGGACCGCTGACGGTGGAAGCCCCTCGTTTTGGATCTTACAGGAGAACGGAGAGAAGAGGAGGAGAGAAAAGAGTTTAAATGTGGAAAAAAGTGCAAAATATGTCTTGATTTCTGCCAAAAACAGAGTGAGAGATCAAGTCGAAAAGGTCGTCAAGTCAACGTGGTCTCACCAGTTCGTGACGGTTTGCTGGTGTGTGTCGTTCCTCCGTTCTCTCCGGTCAGTGAACCTCGACTCGAGTGGAACGTCGGCCTCTTTAGTTTGGACCCAGACGACGCCCCCTGCAGGAGCACACAGGAGCGCGATTACTGATGTGCATCACAATAGTATTTTAAACACTACACGTTCATATTACTGCTAAACAAACAGCACACATCACATACACATGGACACCGGACAAAAACAGACCTACGAACAAATCTCAAACAACAAATGAAAACTATTCACACATTAATCAAGATCACTATTTGACTGTGGAAAGTTTGAGCAAAGAGGGCTTCAACTAATGATTTTTCATTGATTAATCTGACAAACAATCTGAAAACTAAACATATTCAGTTGACTTTGACATAAGACAAAGACGAGCTGCAAATCTATTAAGAAGTGATAACTCAATTTTCAATTATAAATCAAAATTATTGGCACTAACTAATTGTTTCAACTCTACATTGAACAGGTGAAAAAAATCTAAACTGAAAAGTCAGATTTTTCACAAATTTTGTCCTTTGACTGTTTTTAGGATTTTGCCACGTTACACTTTCTTTCTAGTTCTATATTTATCAATAACATCATGAATAGACCATTTACAATATATCGTCCTTGTCAAATTAAAACCTTGCATCTTCAAAATGTCATCTTTCGGGCTTCAGCTCGATCACGTCATGTTTATTCTCAAAGGTCGGAAAATGTTCACAACCCTTAAGAGATGATGTAATCTTTTAATTCAAACATGAAAACCACTGAGACTCAAGTTTCAAAGTTTTCACATGACAGCAGAAGTATATGTTTCTACGTGGTGGTGTGTGATCACCCGAGAGTGTGCGTTAGTGCATTAGCGCGCTCGCTGGGGTGGAGGTCGGGTGGGACGGGGAGGTGGGTGGTCGGGTGGGTGGGGTGAGTGTGTTACCTCGTGCCCAGGAGTGGTGTGGCCGAGATCTGGGCAGCAGTGGCACTTGGTTGGCGTTGGAGTTTTACTGTGTGCCAGCCAGGGCTTGGCATAGTCACGCGAGTGAGTATGGGAGGACTGAAGGGAGGAAGGGAAGGAAGGAAGGAAGGAAGGAAGGGAGGGAGGGTGGAGGAGAAGGAGAGCAAAGCAGCAGAGAGAAGCAAATGAAGGAGGGAGGGAGTTATGGAGGGAAGGGAAGGACAGCGGGGGAGTGCAGCGCAGTGTATTTTTGTGTAAGAGCAGATGATTTAATTTTTTTTTTTTTTTTTTTTTTTTGCAGACAACCCAACAATGCAGGGAGGACATTTTTGAAGCCAGGTTAGCAGGGTTTGAATGAAAGGAACGAGGGGAGAAGGCAAAAAGATGAAAGAAACAAGAACAAAAAATAAAATTTCACAGTTAAGGACGTGGTGATTTTTTGACAACAACAACAGGAGGATGACAACAACTGAACAATGTGCAACATAAACCCATAAAAACACACATGCACACGCACGCGCACACACACACACACCCACCCACAGTCGGTCTCTCACACACACAAACTGACAGTAATGCTTTGACACAGTAATCAGATGACAAACAGTGCTGACAGATGAAAAACATCACTAACACTGGATGACGACAACAACACTGACGTCTACTCGCGGTCTGGTGAGTGAGAACCGAGAGTGTTGGACCTGACGATGATGATGTTTGACATTATGGCCTCAAACAAACAGAAGGTGAGTGTGACGGATCAGACTGTTCACGTTTATGTGGCTGTGTTTGAGTGTGTTCTGATAATATGGGACTTTACAAGCTTAACAGATGAGATAAAAAAGCAACTTTACAAACACAAATGAGAACTTTCTCATATAATGTGTATTATCTGACTTTGTGCTCCTCAAACTTGTAAACACACCTTTATGTGTAAAAACAGTGCAGTTTCCCTTTAATGCAACTTAATGATGAATTTGATAAACTGATGGGAAATTGTTCAAGGGAGCTTTAACTTTTCCTTCACTTTTTATTTAATCTGCACATTTATCTGTTAGTAAAGCTGTACAAGGTGTCCTGTGTCTCATTTCCTTTGATTTTGTTGGGTTTAACCAGGTTGTCTTCTGGGTTTGAACACAAGGTGCCAACAAAACATGAGGTATTCGTGATGAAAGTTCTCGATCCTTTATATTATTAATTACAGGTACGGTCACTTGTGTTCTGTAAAACTGCTATGATTCATTCAGTGACTCCTGTTTTGTCATTAATGTTGTGTAATGAGTGAACATGAAGTGGAAAAGAAACCTGTTATTGCAAATAACCGGATTGAAGACATCTGACTCTTTTCTTTCTAATAAACTTAGATCCTGCCTCAAATCTAAGATGTTGAAGTCAGAGAGCGAAAACAGTGACGTCAGCTCTCACCCTGGACGATGCCGAGGCTGTCGGTGTGGCAGGGGCGGAGGGAGCCGAGGGCAGGGAGGCGCCGCTGTGGGAAGCTGAGGACGAGGAGCGGGTGGGCGAGGCGTTGCGGGAGCCGGGTTTGGAGCGTCGACCCCGGGAGCGGAAGGCAGCCAGACCCTGAGACGCTCCCTCAGGAAGGATGAACTTCTCCCTCAGCTCCAGGTTGGTGCGACCGCGAGCTGAAGAGAGACAGAGAAAGAAAAGACAACTGAGTGGGTTTGTCTGCGTCGGCTCAGAGTTTTCCTCCAGCAGGGGGCGGCAGAGGCAGCGAGCAGGGTGAGGGAGAGAGTCAGTGCTTCCTTTGGCTGCAGACATCAGAGTCCGTGCATGTTTCATTTGAGAGTGCATGTGAGCGGGGCGGGTGTTTGGAGGGGTGGGGTCGGGGGTTCAGGAAGTCGTAAGTGCACTTTGGTTGAGTTGTTTTCAAGGGGAGAGGTGAGTGAGTGTGTTTGAGTGCAAAACTAAATTAATCAATTCGATACGCAACGAAAGCCGGAGCAGGTCGTCCACATTCATGGACTCATTCTGGAGACACACTGTCATCGCTGCTGCAAATTCAAACAGCCCCACAGGTCATTGTTCTCAGTTCACATAATTCATGGCCACAGAAAACATTTTCTTTACTAGAGATTATTTTCTCAACAACAGAGAGTTAAAAAGCTGCTAACAGAGCGCTGATTATATCTTTAAAGGAATAGTTCAACATTTTGGGAAATCTTGATTTGTTTTCCTCCCGAGATTTACAGTTCACAAAAGAGCAACAGGTCGTCACTGCGAAAATCCAAAAAAATCCAAAAATCCAGCCTTGGAACGGAGCCTTTCTCAACAGGAAGTCATGTGGCTTCGCTTCTTCTATCTACTGTCTTCACTACTGTGTTTAACAAACCTCATTTTAGAGAAACCCGTGGCCTAAAGGTCACGACTGGACAGACGAGGTGAGTGAATGGCGAGACAGCTCTGACACATCTGTAAAAAGAGTGTAGGTGAATTTTATGGATATGGAAAAAACAAGTTAAACTGTAGCTAGCAGCCATGCTGAGGTTTGATTTCTGATTGTTAATTATGTAAGTGCTGTCGCGAATGCCATTTTTTCTTAGAGTCTGGAAGTAAACACCAGGAACACACTCTCCATATAAATCCGGCTCTCTATATTTCCCAAAATGTGGAACTATTCCTTTAAGCAATGGCAAGTGTCTCCAGTTGTGAAAAAATGTCATTTCACTGAGCGATGCACACACTTTCATTGCGTATTTGCTTCACAACATCTGAGGGGTGGTGGGAGCAAAAGCACAGCCTCTCTCGTTTGTTTCAACAAGCTCTCCCAGTTGGATTCATTTTTCGCGTCTTGCTGCGAAGGAGCATCTCGGCTCTGCTGCGTATACACAGGCTGTGTATAAATACATGTGGGGGTCATGCCTGGTTTATGCTTAGCGGGAGAGAGCCCAGAGATTCAGGGTTTCTCCCTTCTTCAAAAGACACTCAGCAGCATTCTCGGACAGAAAGTAGTGCAGCAGCCCCAGCAGACAACAACAAGCCTGGAGAAGCCAGCCACAAAGAGAGAGAGAGAGAGAGAGAGAGAGAGAGACAGAGAGAGAGAGAGAGAGACAGGATAGACAGATTCAGAGGAAGCATGAAGGAGAAACAAAGTGAAGGGAGTGAAAAAGAGAGTGAAGGGAAGGACGGAGGAGAAGAGGGCTGCAGCGAGCCGATAGCAGCTTCATGGCCATCATCATCATCCCTTGCAACCAAACAGCAAGGCCGGTCAATTAAACGGGTGCACCCTGCAATTACGTCCCCCCTCAACGCCAGCCAGCCAGGTGCACCCTGTAATTGTGTCTCCCACCAACCAGCCATCACATTTAAAGGAGCCGCGTTGGTAGCCGGCGTCATTAGAAACCCAGGCTGGCCATGCCCAGGTCTTAGACCCTCGCTGTCGCTTTACACTTAGAAATTTGACTGCAGTGTTCATTGTAACATGAAAACACGACAGTGTTCAATTATGAAGTTTCTTTTCTGCTGAGCATCTCCACCCATGTTTCTATTATCAGCTCACCTTGCAAAATTCAGCCATCTTAAATTAGTAATCCCAAAAAAAAAAAAAAGTACTTACAAAATAGAAAAAAATATATATATAAAGACCAGGGTTTGGCCAAATCCTGCCTTGTTGTGAGTGAGGAAAGCATGACGCAAACATGTGGCACACGGACAAGACTGACATCAATGCCTAAACACACAAACCTGACCGCAGTTAGAAACGGCACACACACACACACACACACACACACACACACACACTTATATATAGACACATATAGGACAGCTGTGGTTAAAGATGGAGGCTGACAGCTGGACAGACGGATGGATGGAGTGAATGAGATGGAGTGACAGAGAAGCAGAGAGAGGAAGTGTAGATACCTCGGCAGCAGAAATAGCCAGGAGTGACTGTCACTAAGAGACACAAGAGACAGTGTGAAATAACAGCATGCTCATGGTGGAATGAAGAGAGTCTCACACACACACAGATATCACTTCTGGGAAACACTTGAAACACACTCGTGCACACACACAAGCACTGTTTGGGGAGTTGAGACTGTTAATCAAATATTACTCCTTCAATGCCACAATCAGAGACACACACACACACACACAACAGACCGATGGGGGTCCGGACGAGTGTCAGTGACCCCTGAAATGTGTTTGAAAAAAACAGGTCAGGATATCAGAGCTTGCATGAGTGGCGACAGCTGAGGGGGGAGGTCGGGAGAGAGGAAGAGCAGAACAGTGGGGAGACATAACGTTAGTCAGGTGATCACAGTCAGCAAGGCACAGCAACAAGGCCAAACCAAGAGACCGAAGAAGAAGAAGAAGAAAAGATGAAGATAATGGGAGAGATCAAGAAGTGAAGCGAGATCTGGAAGAGTCCAGGAGAGACAGAAAAAGAAACGGGGCGGAGGAGAGACAGGCAGTTAGGAGAGAGTGAAAGCGTAAGAGATAGAGGAGAAGTCCAACCTATACGAGATGAGATGGAGCTACTGGAATCGGAGCGGAGAATCTTAAGTCCTGGATGTTGCACTGAGGAAAGAGAAAAAGAGAGGGAGGGAGGAAGAGAGGGGGGGAGGAAGAGGGAGAGAACTGAGGACCATGCATCATGCAATACTACTGTTTCATTTAAAAGAGAATGAAGAAGAGTAAGACAGGAGAGAGGCCGAGGAGACAGAGAGTCGGCCGTGCGTAGACAGAAATAAAACGTGTGACGAGATCAGATGAGGAGCTCCCGGAGGACCGACAGAGGACGGGCTCAGAGGGAACAGAGAGATCGTGGGAGGAAGAGATGGAGGGAGGAACAAAAACACCGACTGTAGACGGCACTGGAGAGACGAGGCAGCGTTTCACTGCGTCACCTGCTGACAGACAACTTGACAAACTGCAGTCAGTTTGGTGTCGGTGAGTTTTCCTTCTCTGTGATTCTTTGATCCTGATGTTGTCACTCATGCTCGGTGGTGTAAATGTCAGGAGCTCAGTGAAGGAGGTGTGTTTGTGATGAACTGATATTTGACCTATAGATTCCTTTTACAACTGCTCCCAGCATGCACTCATTCAGTTTGCTAGGCCCATAAAATCTGATTTAAAGGGTTTGAAAATTTTAACTTTTCATTGGACTTAATAGCTCAATATGTAATAATACAGTCATTTTCTTTTGGCAAAATCACCCGACAGTCCAGCACAGTCTAGATATTACTGGCCAGTTTTAGCTCATCACAGACGTCAGTATTGGTGTTGATGATGACTGATGATTAACAAGACAAGAAAACCGGTCAATAAAGGATAAATTAATGGATAAAGACGATTGAGTTATTAGTTATTTTAATAATCTAAATTGCTAAATGTTCATAATACAATCTTGCCCATGCAACACTTCTGTATCAGTTATTATAGTTTTTTTTATTTCTTTTCAAAGGGTTTGACAGTCTGCATTTTTATACATATGTTGATTTATAATCCTTATTGATACTAATTTAATTTACAGCAAAGTTTAAAGTTTGAAAGTACTGTTATATTTGTTGGTAATGTTTATTTTTCAACTGTAAAATTTCCAGCTCATTTTGGTCTCAATTCATAAACTAACCAAATTTAAGAGATCATTTTCAAAAGTGATTAAAAATCCAAATTTATTGGTCAGACTCTAGTGAATGTGTGAGTGAAAGAAGGTGAGACAGAGGAGACAGAGAAGTTATATGTGATCTGTGTGTGCGTGTGTGTGTGTGTAAGAGAGAAAACATCACTCACCTCTGCATGGATCGTTTTTGACCAGGAACTCGTCCAGAGCCATCCAACCACCTCCGACTCTCACCATCACCGTGCTGCGCAGAATCCTCACCAGACGCAGCTGCTGAGAGTCACCGAACTGAGGAGGTGAAAAGAAACGACGGAGGAAGGGACGAAGAGAAATGAGGAGAAAAGAGGCAAGAGATAAGAAGAAGAATGAGGGAAAAGATGACATGAAAAAGCAGAAATAAAGCGAGACAAACAGAGTAGTAGAGAGCGAGGGAATCAGAACAAGAAGGAGACAAAGTCAGTGAGCAAAATAATAGTTGATATATTGATTCATGAGTTTCAAACGATTCACAGCATCACACTGAGCAGCTCATGAACCAAATCTGAATCTAGTCCATGCAACAACAGATAAAACATGCACTGACAGAACTAAAGAGACACCCGGCCACCCAAGTCAAAATCACTGGTATTTTTACATTCAGCCTTTTTCAACTTGTCAGAAACTGTTCAAACCACCCAGCAAAGCAGAACTCCAAAGCGATACCAGCGCAGAAGGAATTTTCTGGATCTCTCTCCAAGCAGCTTGATTTGCTTCCCAGCTTCAGTCCAAAGCACACTATATATCACCTAACCACTAATTACCACTTCAGCCATGTCCCTGTCGCCTGCTTCACATTGTGCAATTTGTCACTTTCAACACCCAACAAATCACAGCAGGAACATAACAGGAGGGTGAAACCTGCTTACACGTTGCAAAGCCACAATGGAGTGCTTCTTCTTTTGAGTTTCCTTTTTTAAAATATTCATTATTTATTACTGAATTAGAGCAACAACAAAAAAACAACACTTTTTGCGATCATGTAAAAGCGGCACTCCATTGGAACCAGGAAGCAGGTTTCACACACCCGATCTCAGCAGCGGCATCACTTTACCTGGTTTCCGAGGAAGAACTACAATAAATCCAGAAGACACGGAGCACGGGAACACAAGGAGAAAGAAACAGAGCAAGAGTGAAACAACATGTACTGATATCTGAGGTTTGTAAGATATGAATGGACACCATTTATTTGTGTACAGGATCTTCAAAAAGCTGGTTCTAAAACGGTTAAAGTTCACTGTGTGTTTCTGCCATTCGAGCTCAGAATAAGTGATGTAAGCCAGAAGATGCAGCGGACACTGATGCCTGTGGATGTTACGGCAGCTGATGACGGTGAGATGGAGGTGAAGACAGTGACAGTGAAGAAAAGTGAAGCCAGACACAAACACGAGCACGAACACAAGACAGACAAACACAAATTGGTGTACGATTAGTTTCCCCAGTGTCCTGCAGCCAGACACTAGATATCATCACCCCGAGGATAATGATGGAGTGGACACACACATACTGCAGCAGAGGAAGTGATGGCCGATCCAGTGAGTGTGGCTGAAAGCTGTCAGGACTGTGTTTATGACCACTGTAAAATGCTGCATGCGTACACACAGGAGCTGCTGGGGAACCTTTGAAATCACTGTAAATCCTGACGGCTTTAAACAACTTCCATGATCCTACAAAATAAAAGCCTGAACCCTCTGTATTTGATGATGGTTTTTTTTGCCAACAAGGTCTTAACACCTTGTTTGCATTTTTGTAGGAATCAGGAATTTTTCTGTCAGAATCAAATTTTAGTCTTTAGACTGTGGTCTTTGCCATTATTTGTCCTTTCTGGTGTTCACAGAAGGAAAATAGAAGAGAAGAAAACATCAGCTTCATTCCAGACTAAATTACCTCTGAGTCTGATTTATTTAAAACTTCTTTAAACTTGCTCGGTTTGAACTGAACCTGACGGCAGAGTGAGTTAATCAGCTCCAGCTCTTTCACACCCAGCAGCCACGTGTGCGTCCATGCAGTCACATTTACACGGCTTTATTAATGTTTGGTGATGAATGAAGGCTCAGCTGCCAAACCTGGAGGGCTGTGAGATGTTATTAACATGTTATCATGACATGTTATGATACAGACGATAAATACACCATGAGATCATGATGTGAGATGGACACACAAGAGAAATGCCGTGACGTTGTGTTGAGAAGTTAATTGGTGCCTGCTGGACAAGTGAAGACACAGCCAGTTAATGATAAACTGTCTATTAATACAAACTGGGTCAAGCAGTGTTTGCAAAGTTGCTCTTTCTTTTCACAATCAGAGTGTGAACGTTTGTATTTGGTTTGCATTGAGTCACACTGACTAATTACAAGTAAAGAACAAGAACTAAACAGTAACTTTGATATAGTATTGATAAGATATCATTAGTGGTAGATCTTCGTGTTAAATGTAGTGTTTTAAACCCACATTCAGGTCAGGTACTGTTGAATTAAAGGTCAGTCACATAAAATTACATAAAATTGACTTGTTGTACGCGACAGTTCTTACTTGTCAGCTAATCTAAGCATGAAGAAAATAAAAAAAATTGCAAATCCTCTTTGACCCAGGTCTGTTAACAATTAGACATCAATGAATTACAATCAATAGCATTATCTCATGTATGTTTGTAAGTTGTTCTAAATATAATGTCTGTGTTAAAGTGAAAGACTGAGCTGAACTTACCCGGTATTTGTTCTCTCCTATCTGCTCCACCTGGAACCTCTTGGCACATTTACACTGGGCCACCTGTCGAGTCACCTGCACAGCAACACGCAACATGTCAGTGAGTGTCAGCGAGGCCATTCCTGGGCCTGTCCACCGGCTGACTGCTTCTCCTGAGGCTGGTAGCTCGCTGAATGAATATCAGCAGCGTTAAACATGAGGAGTGTTTTCTTACCTCATCCTCGATCTTATCAGCGTCAGTGGTTGGTCTGTAGGCGTCCTTGTTGGGATGCAGAGCAGCAACAAACTCATAGTAGTCGATGTAACCGTCTCCGTCTCTGTCAAAGATGTCAGCCACCGCTGTCATCTCCAGCTTACTGGTGGGAAACTCTGCACAGACAAACAGGAATTCATATATCACTTAATGTCAAAAATAAATCATCATCAAATAAATACTCAACCAAACATGTCGCGCTGGTAACCTACTTGATGCCAGGATGCCGTCGATAAACTCCTGCCGCGTGATCTTTCCGTCTTGGTCCTTGTCGATGCGTCGGAAGAAGTCCATGACGCGAGACTTCTTATGGTTCATCCAGCGCATGTACTTTTTCCTCCACACATCAAAGTCAAAGTTGGCAAACTCTTTGAGCTGAAAATGCAGAAGAGAACGTATGGTGAGAGAAGGAATGTGAGTCATGTTGCTGCCAGTTATCTTCAAGAAGTCAGAGCTTTAACTGACCAGGAAACTGTCATTGGGATTTAAATGTATTAGACTGGTACATATTTAAATTTAGGCCTAATCATGTTGAGCTGACAGGACAGATACCTCCTCCAGTCTGTCCAGACCATCGTTGAGTTTGCGCTGGCGATCGAGAGCCAGCAGCCAAACTTGCTGCCACCTGGCACAGAGCTGGTTGAGTCGCGGGTTTCCTCCGGAGACCTGCATGGCTGCCTGCTGCTGCTGCTGCTGCTGCTGCTGCTGTTTGCCTGCAGAGGAAGCGAAGAGTTAACGAATCCTCTTGGTCACAGATGAGTAACCCTTACATTTCTAACACATGCACTCATGCTATCGTCAAAACGAGATGATAATATTTGTCCGCAGAAAGGTAAACACAGGTGACGTACGAGCTCCTCTCCTCTCAGCCAGGCTGCTGGGAGCCTCAGCTGGTTTTCTTTTGTAGGTCTTAGTCACTTTGTCCACATCTGGCTGTTTCCTCGTCATCTCCTCCATAAACATCTGAGAACAACAAACACCAGCAGTGAGTAAGCAAAGTTGGACAACACAACAGTTAATAACCGAAAACTATGTTTGGGTGTTTAGTTGCCCACAAACAAGTGATGAGTCATTGAAGCTAATGGGGAAACCCACCTGGTGTTCTGTGATGAGTGTTTTGAGTTGTGGGATGTCCTGAGGAAGCGGCTCTGTGTCTCTCTGGACCAATGTGGTCTCAGCCCACTGCAGCCAGGACAACAGCTCCTCCAGCAGGTTGGCGTTGTTCAGCACCTCGGTCAGAGCCGTCTCCAGCCGCTGCTCGTGCTGTTTGGCCCACGTCAGCACCTGTAGAGCGTTGATTAAGAGTCAATGTCGATCTTGTTTTCATAATGTTATTTGCCATACGTCCCTTGTTAAAATACATCCCGGGTGAAACAAAGGTTAATAAATATAGGTCCTTCTAAATCTTAAAACCTAAAGCTAAAATGCTGAAAAGACAACATTCAAAACAGTATTTAATCTAAAATGTTAAATAATTATTGAAGCCAGTATGTAATTAAAACACAACTATATCTGGTAGATGAAAACTGTTCTGATTCTCTCCCTCACCTCTTCAAATCTTGCCCTGATGATGGTGATCCAGTGTTTGATGGTGGTGATGGAGTCCGGGTGACAAACGGTCAGGATGCCCTCTCCCATGCCGGCAGCCTTGTTGACGTCCGTCCTCTTCTCCTCCACGGTGCCCATGAAGTCGCGGTGTGTGTGCAGCAGCGCCTGCAGAGTCTCTGCCTCTTCAGGGAGGACGCCGCGGAATCGAAGCGTCTGCTCGGCCTCAGAGAGCCACTCCAGAAGCACCTGCACCGCCGTGCGAAACTCCTCCGCCTGAAGAAAAGGTAGATGGAAAGAGGATGGGGAGAGGTCTTTAATGATGCCCTACACATTGTTTATGACTAGGTTTGATGTTTAAGCTTCTTGATGTTGCAGCTTCTTCTCTGACCTGTTTGAGTGCCAGTTGGAGGCGGGTCTGCTTTGTGACTGACAGGGCGCACACCGTGTCCCAGCGGTTGCTGAGCTCCTGAAGCTGAACTTTGACCCAGGCTGTGTCGTCGCGGCCGGTATCCATCAGCTCCCGAGCTGAGCGCTTCAGAGCCTGAACGCTGCCGGTTCTCTTACCCAGCTCCTTTTGGAAAGCCTGTAGGTTTAGACATTAGACATATGAAGGAAGAACACTGCAGGTGGCGTCAGACCGAGAATCTCCTGTGATTCAAAAGGTATTTATTCTCATCTCATTCTTATCTAACGAGCACAGTTCTGTGCACACACCTTATGTGAGTCCATGAGGTTGGACACCAGGTCCAGATCTCCATGGACGGGCTGGTCTTCAGCCAGCTGGGGCTCGACCCGGTACAACCAGTCCACCAGAGCCTGGAGAGCCTCTGCAAACTGGCCTGAGAACAGCAGAGCCTCCTCCAGCTTGTGTTGTCTGGATGGAGGAGAGAAAACAAACAGCTGTCAATCATCATATTTTATGTTTCACACCTCTAATGAACAAGTGGAAAAAACAGTTTCAGCATCCATCCTTCCTCCTCCTTACCTCTCCACACTCTTGCCACAGACGGTGTCCCACTTGTCGCGGACCTCTCCCACCAGGTGGTCCAGTTTCTGGGTGTCTGCAGGCAGCTGAGCCTTGTCCCTCATGGCCTTCCCTGACCTCACCGTGGTGTCGTAAACTGGCTGCTTCGACCCCAATGCTTTCTGAAACTCCTGGACGGGCGGAGAAAGGGAGGGGAAAGAAAGAAATTTGTAGATGGGAACGCAACAAAAGAGACAAATAGCATAGAAGAAGTGGTCATAACAGTTGCCTATTCGTACCTTGTGTTTGGCCAGCTGGACTTTGATCTTGTCTGGCTCGTTGGAGATCTCCAGCTCGGAGTCCAGTCTTTTCTCGGCTTCTTCTAACCAGTCTGTCAACTTCCTCCAGGCCTCGTGGAACTGAGGAAAGACAGTTACAGAGTTTCATGTTACACATATACTAAAAAAAGTTCATATTGATTCAGGTATTTCCTAAAAAATGAAATGAGATGCTCACAACCTGCATTCATGATCTTCTTAAATGTATTAAATTTAGCTGAGACACTGAGAATGACTCAGAATGAGTTCAACTGCAGTAGAAGTATAACTAGCGATTTCTAAAACACTATTTTTATCAACATCAGGTTAGTATAGCTATCAGTTCTGTACCTGTTTGGCTCGTTTGCGGGCCTCGTCCAGGTGGCGGCCGCGGTCCAGTGACCTCTGGACCAGCTTGTCCCAGCGGGCCTGGACGCTGAGCAGCAGGTTTTTGATGAGAACGACGTCCTGCTTCAGGCTGGCGAAGCGAAGCTGAGAGCCGGCCTTCTCCAGAGCCAGGACCTGCTCTCTGTGGGTGTTCACCTCGTTCACAAACACCTGGGCAGACACAGATAGCAGTGAGTAAGACTGAAAACTGAAATGATTACATAACACAATAACTTGTTAAAAAGTAACACAGGAGTCTCCACCGTGCTTCCAATAACTGCAGCGTGTTCAGTACCTTGTGCTCATCGATCTGGAAGAGGACCGTGTCCAGTATGAGGCTGGGGGGCTGGGCCATGTTCAGGGTCTGTTCAGCCTGGGTCAGCCAGTTGATGGTGTCCTGCAGAGAGGTCTGGAAACCTGTGGCCAAAGAAACGGCCTCATCCAGCTTTGCCTGCAAAGTTCAGAGTTAAAATGAGTTAGTATCTCAGTAACAGCAATGACAAGTTAAAAACTATAATAATCACTATAAGGACATGTTAAGATTCATAGACAAATACAACAGAAGTCAAGAACAGAGTGGTGATGCTATCATTGTTACCCTGCGGTCGTCCATCTTGGTGTTGAGGCTGGCCCACTTGTTCTGCAGCATGCCCAGGTTCTGCTGGGTCTGGGTGGTGCCGGGTCCGGCCTCCTCTCCTCCACGAGCCAGCAGCATGGACTCTCCCTGGTCCAGCAGGCGGTGGTACTGGTCTGCTCGCTGAGCCAGCTGGGCCTGAAGCTCCTGCAGACGGAGAGGACACCGATGTGAACTGACAGTAAACCGCTAAAAGGTGAGTGTTGTGTCTCACTGGTTGGTTGAGAACAATGGAAGCTACTAAAGTTTCATAGTCATCATAGACCAAGTGTCTCATAGAGCATGTGCAAGCTGATACTCTGAGCATCTTCTCAATACTTTGCTAGTAAATTTTTTATGTACTTATACCATCCCTTTAGGTCATTGCAAAAATACAAGCTGCATTCTTACATTACATTTATTTAGCTGAACCTTCCTAACCGACTTAAAAGAAGTGAAGCCAACCATGAGGATACGACTCAAAACTGCAAGAAGAATGCAAGTACATCAAAAATATATAGTTACATATTTATGAAAACAGGCTATCCTAACACTCAATCAGCTTTGTACAGTTGTTACATTTGCAGAAGATTTGTTTTTCTAATTTTAGTACATTTTTCACATCATTGCAGACTCTAAGCTGTATCTGCTGCATGTGTCTCGTGCATGATACTGTGCAATGTGATTCTCTGGTACCATGTGTTGCTGTAGCTGCTCCCTGGCTGTTTCAGGCAGACCGCCTGTCGGCTTGGCGGCAGACAGCTGGCTCTCCGTCCTCCTCAGCCACTGGAGGAACTCCTCCAACTCGCCATGGAAACCTTCGGCCTACACACACAGACAGGTGAGGGGGGGAGGGGACAGGTATAGATAGAGAATTATTTTAGTCGCACATTAAATTATCAGGAAAAGATGCCACAATAGCTGCTTTTATTTTATTTACTGGTGCTGTTAATGTTAAACTTTTAATCATAATACCACCAATACTTCCACCACTACTGCAACCAGAAGGTCCATTTCGTAGCTGTTCTGGAGCTTTCAATTATATTGTTCTGCTCCAGTATGTTTCCTTTCTTCCTTATAACAAACACATCCAACATCTCATCTCAGCTAAACTGTATAATGAGCAAAAGTCTCTTCTCCGTACCTGCTGCAGGGCGGCCTCCAGTAGCTTCTGTCGCTCCTGGGTCTTGAGCAGGAGGCTCTCCCAGCTCTGGTTGAGCTGATCCAGCTGGTCCCTCAGGTGGCTGGCCTCGTCTCCAGGAGAGGACTCCAGCAGCTCAGCGCCGGCACCGTTCACAGTCTCCACAGTGGCATGATGGGATAGCACATCATTACGCAAGACCTGGGACAGAAAGGAGGGAGAACGAAATTAATTCTGCAGATTTAGGTTTAAATACTGAGATGCAACAAGTACAGTCATACATGCAAGAGCGCAGCAGAACAGAAGGTTTTGGAAGTGGAAATAAGACAGAAGGCCAACATTTACTGAGTGTTTCTCTCCAAAGAGAACAAAACAAAACCACAGTAGGGCTACAGGACATGGCCGGGTTTCATAAGCACAAACAAAGTATCACTGGCCAATAATGTGGCAGCGAATTCAGTTATAGAGTCAAAAAAAGAAACAGCCTCTCTTCTGTTAATTTACAATGTCAACTTGACCAAGAAGAAGAAGAAGTCACAAGATAAGAAAACAGATGAGATCTCATGGCTTTTTTTTGTAATGAATGCAGACATACGTGGTGTTTAGCCAGCTCGATCTCGATGGCCTTGGGGTCAGAGCTGACTGGTCGCTGTGTATCCAGAGTGGTGTGTGTGTGGTTGAGCCAGGCCTGCAGCTCAGACAGGGCATGCTGGAACTGACCCAGGGCCAGCAGGGCAGCCTCCAGCTTGTGCTGTGGTGGACGAAAGACGGAAGGTCGGGCTTAAAAATAGGAACTCAAATATTTGGACTGTAATGAAAAGCAGCTGTCAAATACATGCAACCCTCCAGAGTGCCAACGAAGACCAACATCGTCAACTCCCAAGGGAAACAGTGGAGTAAGAGCTGGCGGTCGGCTACAGAAAACCGTGTCTCTGTTTCTGCTTGTTTCTCAGGGACAACTCAGCGATGCAGACAGAAACCCTTCGGCCTCATGTGGTTTCGTTACCTGTCTTTGGGTGATTTTATCCCCCAGGTTGTCCCAGAGATGCCGGAGCTCGGTCAGCGGCTCCTGGATCATGTCCCTGTCTGTCTGATCTGACACCTTCTTCAACAGCAGCTCCCCCTGGTGGCAGAGTTTCTCCATGTCAATCTGCTGCTGGTAGACCTCCACCTTGTACTGCTGCTCGGGGTGAAGGGAGGGATGAGAGGAGGAGAGCAGAGAGAGAAGGAGAGAAGAGGAGTGTTTTGTTAGCTCTTAATACAATTGTAGGAAAATGCACATTTAATATCAAATTTATATTGACTGGGAGGATCATGCAAGAGATCGAGATTATGTGAAAAGTGATTTAGAAAAAAGGCTTGTGTGTAAAATGTTTTCATAAAAGACTGATCGGTTCGACACTGAGGCAAAATGAGACTCTCTGGCCAACCTTGAGCTCTTCAATCTGCTGTTTGACAGTTCCCAGATCAGTTCCCACGGTCGACATGTCGCACAGCTTGATCACTGCGTTGTCCAGGTAGTCAAACATAGACTGGAAATGAAACAGAGAAAAAAATAATTAAAAGCTTTTCTTAAAGGGAAGACAGGGTGACAGTTACTACATACGACCATGTGCATCACGTGAAAATGTTTTGATTTGTAGTTGGTACAAACCTGCAGTGCGTCCTGATACTGCACCGACGCTGTCATGGCCTCCTCCAGCCTCTCCATCCTCTCTCTCCACGTCCGGTTCAGGCCCTCCCACGCAGCATTCATCTGGGAGAAACATTAAGGAATTTTGTTAGGAGGTCAAAATGTAGTTGAACTCTACATAACAAAAAATATTTTTATCATTTCAAAAGCAAAGCAGGTGACAACAATTTCTCACCTCATCGATGGTCTTTTTGACTTCAGGTTTCTCAGTTTCCCCACAGGCAAAGATGAGGTCAGCCCCGAGGGTCCTGACAAACTCCAGCTCCTCTCTCAGGCCATCCGTCTCTGCTTTAATGGCCTAGTACAAGGTTAGAGAGGTGTCATATTGAGTTGTTTAGAATAAAAACTGAACTACAAACAGTGTATTTCTGATAGAACTCCATCTATTAGCTCTTCTTTTTCACTGTTCACTCCTTCACACCCTCTTACCTCAGCAGCCTCAATCTGTTGTTTGATGAGTGACGGGTCCACACCGGGGTCCTCCAGCTCTTTCACAATATCTTGGGAGTCTCTGAGCGTGCTCAGTAGCGCCGCCACGTCGGCCCAGAACTTCCCTGCCAGGTCCAGGACGTCGTTCAGCTTCCCCTCCCTCTCCTCCGCTCGCTGCCGGATCTCGTCCCACAGGGAGCGCAGACGCAGGAGGCGGGAACGAACGGCTGGAGGAGAGAGTGTATTGTAATTATAATGTTGTCTTTGTTTGAATCTTAGTGTCCAGTCCTGGTAAGTTAAGTCTTTCTCCGTCCACTCCCACTATCTCTGCACACTGAGGCCTTTCATTCCCACAAAGCGTGGAGGGCTGGAGGGTATGAAAGAGTTCCTCAGAGAGCAACACAACAAAGACGCATGTATGTGCTTTGTCTCACAATGTGGTGGAAGAAATATGAAGAACTTCACTGCTGAATTTGTTCCATTTTAAGGTTTGACAAGGTCTGTTCACTGGATCTGAGCCAGTAAAACAGTGACTTACTTCAGCCACTTGATTGTTCAGCCAGTGAATGAGTTGGACTGGAGCCCAAAAAAAGATTTTAATATTTTTCACCCAGATTACAGAGGCCTGTTACACCTCTTTGTTCTGACCCACTCCATTTTCTGATGCCCTTTAAACACTAAAAAAATCTGTTCTGTTTGATTGTGTAAGGTTTTGTTCCATTTATAGCCACACACTGAATGACTACAACAAGAGTTGGCAGCTCTCTGAAGTTATTTAGATGTTTCCTTGTTAGCCCAGTTGATGTAAGATGAATAAAAGCAAAATTTAACTTCAACTTTAAATGAATGATTAAAAACCACAATCTTTTGAAAACAATAATAACGAGATCGTCATGTTCGTGTGAAGCCCCTCACCCTGTTTAACACATGAACTGTGAGTCCTGTCAGTGTGTATGTCTGTCTGTCATTCACTGTCAGACGCGTCGCTGCCACTCACCCTGAGCCGCAGGATCGTCGTGAGCAGCTCGTCCGATGAGCTCCTCCCCGCGGGCGCAGAGGGCGGAGAAGCTTGGCAGCAGTTTGTCCAGCTCCAGCCCCTGGGCTCGGTGCTCTGCCAGCTGCTCCCTGATCTTCTCCACCTCCGCCGCCACCGAGGGAGGCTGCCGCAGCCGCTGCACCGCCCCCTCCAGGGTCTCCAACAGGGGGTCCATCTTGTCGTGAAACTGGACGGAACGAGAGTTGGAACAAAGTATTATGAGGAGGAGGAGGACAGAGTGTTTTGAGGGGGCTGGGTTTGGGTTTTTGATAGCTGGGTGACATTTTGAAAGTGAGAAAATACTGAGATATTATGTGGGTGGTCAGCCATCTGTGACACACTGCATTAACTTTTAGGCTTTTTTATTATAAATGTTATATCACATTTGAAGAGGGGATGTGGAACAGCCTTACAGTTCCTCGACAGTATCTAACATCTCAATATTTCACCTTCAGCACGTCATCCAGGTTGTGTAACTCTGACAAATCTGGACTCTACCACACAAGAGGGAGCTGCTAATCCACAAAGTTCAGTCCACTCTAAAGGACTCAGGAGTCATTAAGGACAAGAGAGCAAACACGGTACAGTTCTAGTGAACTGATGAGCTTTTTATGCGGCTGAGGGAAATTAAATTTGCTTGATAAAACAAGAAATCTCAATGAGCCACGAGGGAAGCATTTTTGTGATACAAGAGGACAACTACGGTTTCAAGGACCCGAATTAAGCCAAGTCAGAGACTAAAACAATCGTGACTGAGAGCAGGTCACATTTTAGACTAGGCTTAATTTCAGTCTACACAAAAGGGACATTTCCCAACAGATTGAATTCAGTTTTATTGTCACTCAGGGCTGGCAGACACATGGTTTGAACCTTTATGTAGATCAGATAAAGCTTAAGTGGAGATTTGACTGAAAATCTCAAGCTGTGGTTTTATCACATCGTCTGACGAGTTTAGTGCTTGATTAGTGATTGACTAGAACAAGATTAGTGCCTCAGTATTGATCCATATTTGATTAGTCGACCAAACCATGTGGCGTAAGCGCAGCCTGAGTGACAGTTTGATGCTGTCGGTCAGGTTTCTTACCTCCACCAGCTGGGTGATTGCAGTGAGCAGTGACGATGGAGAAAATGATGGTGGGTGGCAAAAACACACAGCACATCCACAATGAACGAGGGATGGGATGGAGGAGGGAGCGGGTTGCGAGGATGAGGGATGAGGGAGGTTAAGGTTAAAACCAAAGGATGAGGAAGGAGAGACGAGGAGGTGGGTGGTTTAGGATGGAGTGGGGGATGAGGACAGTGTGGAAGTGCAGGTGGAGGAAGAGAGGGAGCGATAGATGAGTTTGACGGAGGCGGAGGGTGGAGAAACAATAAAATGAGTTAAATCAGAGACATGCGTACAGTACACACTGACAGGCAATATCGACGGTGGCAGCGCTCAGTCTGCCAAACAGATGATTCAATGATGTCTCATGAGATGAAGTGCAAAGAGAAAGTAAAATATCTGTAGAGAAAACTAGACTAAACACTGCTAGAAACAGTCTGTACGATGTAAGATATAAAACACAACAAAACAGAAAATAAACTTAGCTTTCATTAAACTTACACTTGGCACAATAAATCCTCATTATCACTTAGTTCAGGGCAAACAGCAAACGCAGTCACACACACAGACATGCTGCTTAGTAATCACATCAGTCTGTTTCTTCTGGGGCAGCAGAACAAGCTTTAAACAGACCGGGGCCAAACATCATTTACAAATTACAATATACTAATTCTTCACTGTAACAAATGAGGTCAGCTCATATACAAAATGTAATTCAAGCGTATTGAATTAACTTTCACACAACTGGTGTCAAAGCTTTCTGACTTTCTGGCACCAAATTAGACTAAATGATAAACTTATTAGACCCAGGTCTGCAGTTAAAACACAGTCTCCCAAATCAAGCATTAAATGGTTAACAAGTTGTACCTGTGCAGACTGGGACACTGCCTCGTCGAGGGCTGTTGCGCGACCTTTGACCCCCTCCTTGATGGCCAGGTAGCGTCTCTCAGCTTCTGTGTAGCGCTGCGTCACCGTCGCCCCCTCCTGGAAGCTGAGCTCTGCCAGCTGGGGTCCGATCTTCAGCAGCTTGTCGATGTGGGGCTTGTGCTCTGCGATAGACTCTCTGAGCAGCTGGAGAGCGAGTGACAGAATAGAGAGGAAATTCAGAACATGGAAAAATAACAGGAGAGGTGAAACAGAAGAGATTTTAAATCCTCTCGCACCCTCATCTGGTCCTGTTGCAGTCGGAGAGCGTCTGTGTCGATGGCTGGCGGTGGCAGCTGGGTGATGAGGGTTTCGGTCTCGCCCAGCCATGGCTCCAGTTCCTCGTAGGTCTCCCAGAAGCGAGCGACCAAAACCTGGGCTTGTTCCAGGGCTGAGAACCGCTCACTGTGGCTCTGACTCACTGCGTCATAACGAGAACTGAGAGAATCTGTCTTCACCTGAAGAACAAAGACAGAAAATATTATTGTTGGAATCCTGATTCTGCACTTTCTACAGACGACTTCAGTTAAGAATTGTTCTCCTCACTCAATCCGCTTGTTACCAATGTGCACAAACTTTCTCATGTTTAGTCTCTTCCTCTTAATTCTCCATCTCCCTTTAACCATCAGTGACTCACTATCAGTGCATCCTTCTGGGCGTCGCTGCAGGTTTCCAGGATGTCGTCTCTGGTGCCGAGGAGCTGATCCACCGTGTCTTTGTGTCGGATGATGTCGATGTTGAAGGCCCTCTGTACTTGCAGCTGGGCCACCGTCACATCGGGTTCAAGGCTCAGGGGCCCCAGAGACGCCAGTTTACGCTCAGTCTCCCTGACCCAGGCCAGCTCTGCATCCACCGCCTCCTCATACTGAAAGGAGGAGTTGGTGTTCAGCAGGTTTCACAGTTCACACAGACAAATCTAATGGAAATATTATCCAGCTGAACATTTGGGTTAAGCTGCTTGCAGTACCTGTTGTGACCTCTGGATGGCAGCTTGCACCAGCTGCACCCGCTGTGTGATGGTTTCATCAGCCTGGCGGTAGCGCTGGTTGGCATCAGCGACCAGGCGGTCCAGGCCCTCGCGAGCTCGCCAAGGCACCAGATCCAGCAGGGCGCTGCCCACCTCGTTCACCGTGTCCAACACCAGACGCTTCTCTGCAGACACTTTCTTCAGCTCCTGCAAAAGTGAAAGAGAAGGATCAGTTTTGAAATGCAAAGGCAAAGTGGAAAGATTGGCTTAAATTTAGATTTGACTAAATGGCATCCGGTGTATCGCACAGAAGAACATGTGAGGTAAACTGAAAGCACATTATGTACATATGTTAAAAGCTGAAAATGTCATTGTAGAGTGAAAAATCTGGATGGAACCAACAAATTAAATGGCAATAATTTTTTCAATGGCTTTATTGAGTTCCAAGAAATCAATGTTACTATGGAGACTCAACCGTGGGTGGGTTGATATTGGAACGGCTGAAAATGTCATTACAGACAGGAGCTATCAGGAAATGACTTGTTCTTTTCAAACAATACGTACAATTTCTTCTATTATGGGAAAAACCTTTAAAAAAAGAATCCTTTAAAATGTGTAAAATGTGGATGATTGGGTTTGTAAAGTTTTATCAACTTGGCCCTGTGGTTCAATCATTTAGTAAAGTCAACTGTTTTAAATGGCTGAAAAAAACAACAACTAAATAATGCAAAAGAAGAAAACTGCATCATTGAAAACCAACTCTATAACACAGAACCATGAAATGTGGCGCGTACAAGAGAACGGATGCAACGGACAGATCTCGACTCTTATGCTGTTGTTTTAAACCAAGTGACTCACAGCCAGAGTTAATAATATACCAGGAAGTGATGAGTGTTATGTGAAACAGTGAAACATATCCATCATCTCATCTAGATACTGGAACTGCTGTAATTAAACTGCCTGTTAAATCCTGAATGTTTTAATGGGGACACAAATGGGTTACTGCAAGATCAGTATCTCAGTTTTCAAATGTCATTGCTTCAAATCGTTGCAAAAATAAATGGATATTAATAAAGAGGTATTGATCTGGGACTCAGCCACGACTGCAACCATCCCTCTCATCTCTACCCACCTTCTGTCTTTCCTGGTAGGCGGGTGTGGCGTCGGGCTCCACATTGTTGAGCTCCGCCTCCACGCCGTCCAGCCACTGGTTGACGTCGTCGTGGGCGCTGGCGAATCGCGTGGCCAGCTGCAGGGCCTGCTCCAGCGTGCGGAGGGCCTTGCTGCTGCCGGCCGTCATCTCAGCGTAGCGAGACTTGATGCCGTCCAGCTTCTCCTGGATCAGGAGAACTTCCTCACCTGCAGGAGGACACGCGGGTCAGGTCACGGACTGATGCTTTCAAAAGTGTGATCAGTCAGGATCCAACAATGTGCTGAGTGTGTAGAAAAACCTATTTCTTAAATTTCTAGATTTCTATTTTCATGTATTAATCTTTTGGAATTATGTGCTGTGTTTCTTGTGACCTCCTGAAAAACACAACACAGAGTCACATTCCTCGTATGTGCAAACTTATTTATCCAGTTTTTGGGTCTTAATTCTTATATTATCTCATAAAATCCATTCCAAACATGTTCTGTAAAATCTCACAGAACCCTCGAGCTGACGGCTCTGCACAACCACAGCATATTCATGGGGTAGACCAACAATTGACTCGCTAATAGTGCTAGCAGTCAGCATGGCTAATATCATGAGAAGGGAGACACAAACCAGTCTCTACAGTTCGGTTCACCGCTGATGTAAAAATGTGGTGGTTTGGATGTGAATCAACAACAACTACAGGAAAATGGTTTCATTTTCTTTCTAGTGTGATTCTCTCACTAGGCTTCACAACATGAGCTTCATAATGTAGAGAACATCAACTGCTTCATTGATTTAGTTGTGATTGAAATGTGTGAAAGATGATGATAAGAGCACAAACTGAACAATGACCAACACTGGCATTGCGTTTCAGGTTGGAACCAGATGAAGGACTGTGAGGTCACCTGTGGTCTGTTTGAGTAAGGCTTGTCCATTCTTGATGGCCTGGTCCACTGTCTTCTTCCTGCTCAGAATCTCTTCATTCAGAGACTGAGGGGAGAAAGAGAGTGAAAGTCAACCTCTAGTAGATTAACAGACATTTTTCCTTTGGCTCCAATAAAAAAAAAAAAATTCAAAGCACAGCATGAATCCTTTATTTAACTGTTCAAAGAAGTTAAAGTAATAAAACTACACCTGTGCTTCATATTCATTCTTTATACTAGTGATGCAAAAAGAAATATAAGAGCAGTAGCGAAGGAAGTTATTAAGTGAATTCTCTCATGGTCCATAGTATCAAGCTGCACAGTGTGTGGTCCTGATTTACCTCTATCATCATATATAGATACTACACTATACTATAAATGTCCAACATGGATATTTTGGTGATGTATCCATAGATATATAGAAGAGTGTCATTCTAATGTTTTGGAGGAACGACTCAGTTTGCATTCAGTGAGTTGATGAAGTCGTACCAGAGTGTGTTTGTGCTGCTCGGCCAGCAGCTGCGGCTGGTAGCTCTGGACGGAGACCTGAGCCAGTCTCTGACCAACCTCCGCCAGCCAGTTCAGCACCTCTACCTCATCCTCCCCAAACAGCTGAGCGTTAGCCAGCGCCTGCTCCAGCAGTCCCGCCCGCCTCGTGCACCAATCAGCGAGCTCCGAGTGGCCCGACCTCACCGCCCCCACCCGCTCGCTTAGCCAGTCACGATCGGCCGCGCAGCTGAGCGGGGTCAGCGATTGGCTGAGGGACTCGAGGTGGTCAACCTCAGCTTCACGTGAGGACACGTCCTCTTGGAGCGCCTGGGAGATAGATGTGTGTGTGTGTGTGTGTGTGTGTGTGTGTGTGTGTGTTTGAGGGGAAGGTAAAAGAGAACAGCAAAACAATAGAAAAACAGATGGATAAAAACTCAAAATATGAGCATGCAAATGACAAATCATAGATCAACAGGAAATCATAAACATCAATGAACGAATGAATGAGAAGAATGAATTGAAACAAACTTAAAAAAAAACACAACTAAAATGAAAACTAAAAACTCAACTGAGCATGAGTAAAGGAGTGGGCTTGTAAAAGGGGTAATGTGTGGGTTATAAATGTTTGCTCTGTGGATGTTATTCCTCGTGCTTCCTCTTTCAGCATCTTTCCACTGAGTCACCCTGAGATGAAGTGTTTCTCTTGTTCTTTACATTACAGTCAGTTCAAACAGGGGCTGCAGAACTGGAATACCAACCATATTTAAAGGTAAGTAAGAACAAGTCTTTTCTTGTCTGCAACATCTGTAAATTTACTGAATGAAAAATGCTCCATGTTTATCCTTCACTTGTCTCCTGCTCAGTGACAGACATAAGAATCGACCTTTGTGACCTTTTCATGAGGGGGGGGGGTCTCTGTAACAATGGGGCCAAACGGTACCTTGTGCTTGATGATCTGCTGGGTGATCTTGGCCGTCTGGGTTCCCATGGGCTCGGCGGAGCTCAGGCGTCTCTCAGTGGCACTCAGCCATTCTCCCAGAGGCTCCAGGGCTTCGTGGAACTGAAGAGCCAAAACCTGCAGCTCCTCCAACTGCCTTTGCCTGAGGGACGGGAGGGAGTCGGGGGGGCGACAAAGACACCAAGAGGAGAGCCTTTATTGGTATTTTATTGCTTTTACTGGTTTTTATTTTGCTCAAATTGGAGCTGATTTTGTGTCACACAGCTGCCGTCTTTTTTATAAACTCAGTTCACTTGTTGTTCATGAAATTTTTATTATCTATCATTAAATTTGAAAGAATTTCATAAACAGAAGTATTATTGCAGTGTCTGTGTGACAGACAGTGGGAGGTTGTGCAAAGTGGTGAGATAAAACTGCCTTTTGTGTATGTGTGTGCATAGATTTACAGCATTAAGCGTAATAAATTCCAGACACGTGACAGATGTTTTTTATATCATGCCTCGCAGCAAGCAGCATGAATGTGTTGTAAACAATATATATTATGACACTACATGAGCAGTGTGGGATATCAAACCTCTTCACTGTGCTTTATGAGCGTGTCCTGCATGTGTGCACCCATTTCCCCCTCCAAGAATCATTTCTTTACTTTCAACAGAAGAGCCACTGAAATTACATGTAGACCACAGAAACCGATATTAATGATACTATTCTTTCTGTAAGTACAGTGGTGCTACAGAGATGAAAAGAGAAAACAGGAAATAACCACAAGATAATATGCTGTTGAGGAACACCAACAATTACTTCCCCAAACCACATGTTTATAGCAAGACAAATCCCTAACTTTTTGCTTCCTGGGATATTATCTGTCTCCTTTTCATGGGATAAAATGGACAGATTTGAAGTTTCCACAATCATTGAAAGATTGTCAGGAGGATCCACAAGTGCCAGGATGACCGTAATAGAGTAATATGAAACCTTGGTATCCCTGACTACGGGGAAATTCCCTTTTCTTCTCTTACTCTACAGGGAAGTCAGTATGGTGGATGGCTGTACCAGAGCTTATACCCAGATCCTCCCCACCCTGAAGAGGAGACCCACCTGGCACCGGCTTTGTCGAGCAGGTCAGTCCATCTCTCTGCCAGACTCTGGAGCTGGGTCTGAATCTTCTCTCGGTCCTGAGTGTCGGCCGTGGCCGCGATCCTCTCTCCCTCAGCGCGGATCATCTCCACCGTCGGCCGGCGGTCATCTAACAACCTCTGGAGCAGCTGGAGGAAGAGAAACACACACGGTGGGACATTCCTAAGAGGGTGCTCTTTACAGCATCAGTTATTAGGTTCAACCATGGGTCAGTTTTTTCAGCTGCAGGTAATGTGGAAAAACAACAGAAACCTTTCTATCTGCACATGTTTTGAGGAATGAAATGAGTAAATTAATTAGGCTAGGAGCTACTTATTAAACGGTAGCTACAGAGAAAACTGTTATCCGCTTAACTAGGGATCCAACTGTTTAAAGATCAACAAACAACACACATGAACGTACTTCCTGCTCAGATAGCAGCCTCTCTGTCTGCTCTGAACCAGCAGCTCGGTTCACCCCTGGAATGCACTTCTCTACACTTTACTCTCTCTCTCTTTGCCAAACTGTGACACGACTCTTCGTCACGGATGTAAACACGTGTGATTGATCGCTGGCCGACACTGCAGCGCTCTTATGTGCACAAACACAGGAAGTGTATGTTGGATAAACAGGGAAAAGTGTGTGTGTGTGTGAGTGTGTCTCTGGAAACAATACAAATCCACCATGCATGTGTGTGTCTGTTTTTACGCCAGTCTGACTGGCAGACGGTCAACTGGGGCTGTTTGGATGCCAGGCAGACGGATCATTGACTGTGTGTATGTGTGTGCTTGTCATTCAAATATCTATTGTTTGTGGTTGAAGGACACCGAGGACATCTGAATATCAATAATGTCTCCATTCAACCCGTCTGATAAATAGAAGAATTGTTTTTCCCAATAATGTTTAAATAAATAAATAAATAATCCGAAAAATTTTAAAGTGAAATTTCAAATCCTCTTTAATTTAATCTGGCAGGACACTTCAGAGAAAGATGAGGAGGACGTGGGCGGCAGAAGCTGAGAGCTCAGAAAACTGTGGTTGATGATCATTGCTTCAAATCCAAAAAATGGAAAATCTGAGACTGAATAAAAAACACTTTGCTCAAAATGTCCTCTTGATCACCTAAAGAAACCACCTCTGCTGCTTTAAACGCTACATCTCCCAGTTCTGTTTCGTCACATCTCCAAAGAAAATCTAAAGATTTCTTTTCCCTTGTGCTTTTACATATGAAAGAATATTTTATCTTATTGCTCTTCATCCTTCTCGTACCTTTTGTTCTTGGATCTGGGCCTTGACCACGCGGTACTCGGCAGACGGAGGCTTCTGATTGGCCACCAGCTCCTCTGTGTCGCTCAGCCAGCTCAGCAGAGGCTCCAGAGCATCCTGGAATTTCCCACAATGCAACAGGGCCTCCTGCAGCTGGGCGATCCGCTCTGCCACCTGAGGACGAGAGTTGTGAGTTGAGAAGCAAAACTGATATAATATACTGAAGATAAGTCTGTACATATCTCGTCGTACCCGCTTGTTGAGCGAGTTCCATCGCAGGTTGGTGCTCTCCAGGTCGTGCTCCAGCGCCTGGGTGTCGGTGTGTTTGGCGGCGCTCTGGATCAGACCCTGACCCACCGCGTTGACGTGCTGCAGCTTCGGCTGAATGCTGTCCACCTGCTCTCTCTCCACGGCCTGCGAGAGGAGGCAAGGAAAGGGTTAACATGATTTGATTTATTCATAAATGAATGATTGAAAGAAAAAGGCAGGAAGACACGTAAGAAAGAAAAGACAGTTTATTTGAAAGCAGAAGAACAAAAATACACATTCGATTTGTGTGACAGCAAAAAGTGCTATGTCATAGGAGCAACTGGATATTAGGAGATGAAAGAGACAGAGGGATGTGCAGAGATAAGAGAGGAGAGGAAGACAGGAAGGGAACAGGAGAAATGAGGGAGGGAGGGAGGAGGAAAGAGAGGAGGGGGAGAGGGGGATTACAGGGATTAGAGGGTTAGACGAGTAAGGGGCTGGCTGGAAAAGGCTGAGTCGACAACACACACACATTGCAGAGTACACTAACACACTTGCATTGATCACACACACACACAGACCTACACGAACACACACAGTTGTGGCGAACACACGCGCAACTTCGCCTGTCTGGCCGCATTACTCACACACACGTCACTGTGGAGGGCTGGAGCCATCTTGTGATGACAATGGAGGCAGCCACCCGACACTAAAGACAACCAGACTCGACTTCCCTGAGCGAAAAAGACTGAGCAACAGCCAATAAAGCTCCTGTCACAGTAAATCTGAGTCACTATACTGCATCCAAACTGACGTACAGCAGCGGGTTTCAAGGTTCGGTCCAGGGTCCCATTGGGGTCACTGGGGAGATTGTGAAGGTCCCAAGCAATTTAGAGTTTTAGACTTAAATGTATTTGCACTCAAAAGACTATTTACTGGTGCAAAAAAAAAAAAAATCTACAACCATTTTCACATTCAATCAATTGTTAAAGTCATTATTATGCAGAAATGCCAATTATCAAGTCTTTGGCTTCACAAATCTTTGCATTTTGAAATGGTGTTTGGGCAAAAAAAAAAAAAAAAAGGTACTTGTAATCGACTAAAAGATTCAGTGACAAATTAAGGAATGAATTAATCATGCAAATAATGAAAATTAGCTGCAGCCCTAAAACAAAACAACACACTGACAAACCTGACACTAAATTGAATTCAAAAGTCCCATCATGCTCCGTTTCCAAACTGCATGACTTTTCAATAATTTCATATTTCAGTTCTTCACTTCATAATTTTGAGCACATCCTTGACCTATAAAATGTTCCTGTCTGGTTTGTCCGTGTTATTTTTCTTAAGGGCTAAACAGTCTGGTTTTTTCCTTACAGTTAGTTTTGCTGTGGAGGAAAAACGACCCAAAACCAACAGCTCATGCAACGAAAAAAAAAAAAACATTCTGCTAAATTCCTGTAAACCATCCTGCTCTAGCCAACAATTTGCCAAATCCACAAAACAACTTTCCCAATTTCACGGTATTCCACCGATTCCCTGACCAGCGGACGACTGCAAACCACCACCAACGAAATTCTCTGTATTTGTTGGTCGCTGGGACAAAATCCCTTCATATGGGGTCTGAGGCGGTGACACGGGGGGTTCGCTGACATGAACACGTCTGAGAAGTCCTGACAGTCAGAATGGGCCCACAGAGGGAGAATTAAGCCTGGTGGTTTATAACACTGTGTCTGCCAAACCCCAATGGCCACACAAAGAGACGGAGACGCACACACACAAATAACCAGATGTGCACGTCCAGGACACACACATACAAGAGATTTTGGTAAATCCATGCCTGGGGGAAAATAGCTGGTGTGACAATACTGAAAGTGAGGGAGAGGGAAAATGTAGGTTTGGGTTTCAGCGCAATACCACTATGGCCTGGAAGAAGCTCCGACAGTCGTGGGTGTCCAATAGTCGAATAATAACAAACCACAGCCCACCACGATACCAAACACAAGTGTAATGAATCCGAACGAGAAATGCATGTTCCCACATTTTCACCATAAAATCTATGTTTTTGTGACACAATCTTTCTTCTTCCATCAAATCACTCCTGTAAAGAGTCGGCTAACAGACGAGCAGTGGATCTGAAATCTTCAACAAGTTAAACCCTACAAAACAGTCGTGTGATTAAAATACACACGAGTAAAAATGGGAGTAACTCAGAATATTAGTACTTGTTTGAGGTTGTATTCAAGGACAGAATGTGAAAAGCCGGAGGTTCCACTGTGATGATTCTTGGATGCTTTCACATGAAAAAGGCGAGATAAAGCCAAACAACGAATCCAAATGAAAGGTTTTTAATTTGTGCCTTTCATTCATCATGATTCAGAACATATTCAACTTCAGCTTCCGAAGCCTTAGATTTGGATTTATGACGCATCCAGGATGTTTAGCGACCTGCAGAGGAAACACTGTTGGTGCTGTGTGTCGGCTGGAAGTGGTTGAGCTGGAACGTGTTTGAGTCTCTGCAGTGGGTCATTATCAAAAGGTTTTTACAGGTTTCTGTTCATCTGGTTTAAATATGGCATCAAACTGCAGGTTCTCCATGCCAAGGCTGTGTGTGTGTGTGTGTGTGTGTGTGTGTGTGTGTGTGTGTGTGTGTGCATAAGTTCCCAATATGTGCATGTGTTGGTGCAAGTATGAATCTATGCGCAATTATGTGAAACGATTAAGCGTAGGAATCTTTGTGCACGATTAAATATGAATGAGCAATTTTTGTGTGTGTTTGTGTGTGCATGTGAGTGTGTGTGTTCCTGTCCACTCTGGACGCAGCTGTGTTGTGGTGATGGGCGTCATAGCTGCTTGGAACAGGAAGTCTGTCGGCCAGAACAACAATGACTTTAGCCATGACCCGCTCCGCCCTACGCCTTATCCTGGTGTGTGTGTGTGTGTGTGTATTTGTGTGTGTGTGTGTGTGTGTGTGTGTGTGTCACAGATAGAGGGGGACAGAAAAGGAAAAAACAGGGAAAGTACACCCAGCCATCATCTAAACACACTGGGGTATAAACGTGTTACAGGTTGTGTGTGCTTACATTTTCTGTCCACTCTCCCTCCTCTTCTTCTTCTGTCGCTCTCTCTCTCTCTCTCTCTTTTTCATCCGCCCTCTCTGTTCTTTCTCTCCCTTCACCAGCTCAGAGTGGTTGACTCCACTAAACCAGAGCTCTGGAAAATGTCCCACATACTTGTCATTCTTCTCTACCTCGGCCAGCACGCGGCGAGACACGCACACACTCTTCACTGAGCTGACTGAACTATCACCATCGGACTTGTCATCCTTCCTCCTCCTCCTCCTCCTCCTCCTCCTCCTGATCACTCATCTCTCTACCTCGTCTCTTCCCTTTTGCTCCCCCTGCCACAGCTCCGTCCCACTCTGTCTCTCCATCTGGACGGCGCTGGCTTTCTCACTTCAGCAGTTCAAGCGATAAAAACCCTGGAAGTAAAGTAGATCAGACTGAAGCTGATACCGGCTGAACACGGTTTGCTCTGATACGTCTCCTCATCAGTTTGAGAAGCTGCTGAAATTTTAGGGCGGATGAAAGAATTTACAAATATTTTCCATGTTTATCAAACAAGTGCAGATTTTTCAGGAGGATAGATTTTTGTGTACTTCTCAGTGATTTGCACCCGTGAATAAAAACTGTCAAGTTCAGGTAAATTCTGGTAAATCTTGGTTTCAGTCTTAAACAAGCTTAATAAAATATTTTCAGGGCAGCGTTCAGAGGAGGTGAGTGACGAAAACCAGAGGGAACGTAGCTGCTGAGAAGTCTGCTGAGGGCAGAGAGGCAGGAGAGAGGAAAAACATCCAACCACACTCACATTTGGCTGAACTTTAAATAGAGCTGCAACAATTAATCCATTTGTTATTAACAGAAAACTCATCAGCATCTGTCTTGATAACTGATTAATTGCTTTAGTCATTTTTCAGATAAGGACTCCAAATATTTGCTGGTAAAAGTTTCTCAACTTTTTCTCCATTACATTAAATAATCAAGACTAAATAAATTTTTAAAACGTTTTTAAAAAGTATTATCTATTAAGAGTTTGACACAAAAACGTATCATCAGGACTGTGTGTGTGTGGTTTGATCAGATTTTCATTCAATGTTTCTGTTTCTGATTGGTGCTCAGAAGTAGGTGATATTTCTTTTTCCAACTGAACCACGGTCGCTAAAATCAGTGAGAAGCACAAATCGTTCAAATCCAGGAAACCATCACAAACCGGTCTCATGCTGTAGCAAATCAGGTGACTGTGACGCTTCAACATCACACATACACATTAGGTAACACTGGGCTGAAAACCATGATGAAAACCTCCAACTTTCACTTTGACTTGATGTTGGTGCTTTTTTAAATCCGGTGACTGACTGTGTGAGTCTACGTCTCCTGCACGTAAACATATGTCGATGCTCTACACTTGTCATCTGTCAAGCTAATAATGCAGAACAGAGGAATAACTGTGCTGATGACGCAGAGAATCATTCATGTCAGCAGGCAGAAACACGGCAGCTTTCCAATAACTGCTACTGTCGCTGCTGCAAAAGTATAGAAAAACATATGAAAATATGCTTCAGAAGTTGCACACAGGATGTTTCCCAGCTACACAGAATTTTCTTGTTATCAAAGCTTTAAAGTTGTTCTCTGAACTCTGCTTTCATCTTCCTTTCCCTCCATAACTGATTTCCATAACTGAGCCATTACCATATGAAAAACCTGTGCATCTTTAAAGGGTTGAATCTACAGATGGACCGAGGAGATGGTGAAATAAAACTAGTGTGCCGTTCAAAACAGACAAGCAGGGACAGACAGGAACGACGATCCTCTATTAGAAATGGGAGTTACTGTACATGAGCGATAAATAGAAAACCAGAGGGAAGAAATGAACAGTTTCCTGCACCATGTGTAAAGTGTTTCTCCTGAAAGCAAAGTGGCAGCCAGTAACAGCACCGCTATCGTTTCCTTCACCCCCACGCCTCCTCCCTCTATTCCTGCCTCTGCCCTCGTCTCTTCCTGGCTTTCAACCCTCGTCCTTCCTTGCTCCCTCCTTTCTCTTTTAACGCAATGAGGAATGAGGGGAGGAAGGAAAGGGTCGAAATCTGCTTCCAAACTAAACTCGATGGGGGAAAACAATTCTGCCAAAAAGGCTTTGCTCTGAGCCGCGGATTGACCGGTGTCCTACACGGGGATGAAGGGGTTAATGGGTTAATAAATCCCATTTGAAACCAGTGCCCGTATTTGAACATCAACAAACAAGATACAAATCTCATGCAAATGTCGGCTGCATTCAAAGCACATCGGCTCAAACTTCACCATCCTCTTTCTCTTTATTGTCCCACCAGGATTTTTTTTTCTCTCTTTTAGGGACGCAATTTTTTGAGCCGACATGTTTCCTTCATCCACGCTGCTAATCAGCTCCCTGTGAGACAGACAACAAGAGAGTAATATATGAATTCACTTTTTTTTTGGAAAGCTCTTGGAAACATGTTAATATTCAACAAGAGACCACTCTTCCATGTTTCAGAGCTTTCTTGTCTTGCTGATATCACTGTGAGAGATGTGGAGCGACGCAGAGGCAGTAAAATCAGTGGAAAACGCTTCAAATATTTCATCTACTTTTTAGATTTTAAGTGCATCTATGTTCAGTTCCAGTGGGAGATCAATGTGTTCCTGCGTTCGCTTTCATGCTTTTCTGTGTTCCTGAGCACGCCCCCCTCCTTCTCTCTCCGTCTTTCGCAGGTTTATCCCGGAGGCGGTTGTTCAGTACCAGAATTATCACATCAATCAAAGCACAAATGTATGAGCCGCGGACCTGAAGCCACCTGGTTCTCTCTATGCCTGTTTTTCTCCCTCTCTGCTTCAGCATCTGTCTTTCAATGCCTCTTTTTTTTGGGCCCATTTGTTCCTACTACTCCGTCTTGTACCGAAAATGATTTGGAGGAAAAATGTGCACATTTTGGAAAAACCCACAGTTGCAGCAGGTCTTTTGTTTGCCGCATCAGAGCTGATTTCAAAACTGATTTCAAAACCAAATATAACAAATAAACGCTGCTTCCAGTAAAACATAGGTTATGGAAGAAAAATGGTTATGAAGTCCAAATCTGTTTGGACTGCTTACAAACCCCGTTCTGTCTTCATCCATGTGACAAAAAACACTGCAAGGCAAAAAGAAGTCTTCCAATTTTTGCATGTGTTGAAATTTTTTTTTGTGCTCAAATTAAGATCATTTAAGAAAAAGGGGATTTTTGAGACCCTTTAAAGCTTCTATCTGCAAAAAGCAACAAACACATGCAAATGGCTTATGAATGAAACATGCAATTTCAGAACTTCCTGCCTCGAAATCTGCGCATAAGCTGCCATCGGTCAGTGTGTCTGTGCTCTGCTTTCCCTTGTCCCAATTCATCAAACAGCATGCAAAGCTCGTCCATCTGTCTGTCTGTTTGAGGGGCGCACATACATAGAGTGTGCCTTAAAATTAGCTCCATATTAATCCAAAGACCTTCTGCTTGTGTCTGCCTGCCAGCGTATCTCTCTTATCACTGTACCAAAACCCCATGTAGCGCTAAAAGGTGCTCCCCCGGCGAACAATAGTTTCCACCTCTTCTTCTTCTGTCTGTCTTTGTCTTTCTAAACTCAGCGTGCCTGTCTGTCCTCCCCATGTCTTCACACAGTCCCTTTTTGACAAAACAGCAACTTAACTTAACTTGAAAATTGTCTGGCTTGAGTTTAGACACAAAGACAGAAGAAGAAGAGAGAGGAGAAGGGGAAAGAATTAAAAGAAGCAGACAGACAAGAGATGGAACGAAATGAGAGACAGGTCAGGACAGACAGACGGAAAGAAAACAGAGAGCGACAGACAGGACGGTCAACAGGCAGCAGAGTCCAGCCCACAGCTCCAGTGTTGGCCCTGGCACCTTCTTATCTGATATCTGGGTTTATATTCCCCAGACAACTTCACACACTGTTTGTGTAGTCATGCTGGCAGGGGCAGCTCCCCTCGCAGAGAGCCACAGTATTTACCTCTCACCTCCTTATCTCAGCAGCACAACCATCCAAGCATGGAGGAGGAGGAGGAGGAGGAGGACGAGGAGGAGGAGGAGAGTGAATGAGAGGCAATCGAGGCCGAAGAAAAGGGGATTTCACAACAACAAAAGTGTGTGTGACCTTTCAGAAATGGGAACAAAAACTGGAGGGTTACATTTCCAAATAGTCATCCATCACTCATTACAAAAAATAAATAAACAAAGGACCCAGTGTTTCTGTGGTCGCAGCGTTGCTGATGTTCATACCGAGCTTGACAATCACTACAGAGATTTTTAACTAATTTTCTTGGAGAAAGGGACGTCATCTAATGTTAGTCATCTGCTTTTGGAACAGGCCTTTTAACTGGAGCCAAGTAGCATGTGGACAAATCCCCGCAACAGAAGCATCTTTGTGGCCGTGGAGCTTTTAACAATATCTACAATTTATGCTTCTGAGTAAAAAAGGCATCAAAGTTTGTTCTGTCTGACCTGGAAAATAAAAATGAAACTAGTCACTGATATTACAAAATGTCACTGTCTGAACCAGGTCCTTCTGTTTTCCTTCAAAATGTTCCTCTATCAAATTTTTCCTCTTTAATCAAGCCTGATGTTGTCTCAGACCTACACTTTGTACAGCTGTACTTCTCTGAGTTAGATCTGAGTCTGAGCGGACTCGACATCTGATTGCATTAAGCCAGAGAGGTCGTGACTGCAGAAACAGACGTGGACTGATAATACAGGAAGATACAAAAATAAAGCACACACCCAAACAAACACACACACAGACAAATGTACTGATAAACCTGCACAGGCTGGAGTTAATGAGTTGTGACTGGTCAGAGCAGGATCAGCGTCTGATGGGAACTATAATGTAATAAAGGAGGGCGAGTAGTTCGTCAGCAGGTGATCAGGTGTATCAGTGGCCACCTGAATCATCGACTGCTTCATGATGTGCACGCGCACGTATCAAACCTCTACCAACAGGTTTGCAACGGGGGCACTCCATCACAAAATATTTCATCTTCATAGTTTAGACTTAAATTTGGTGACACAGCTGTTGATGGAAGGATCATTTAGTTTGATTTTGGTAGTGAAATGTAGATGGAATTTTCAAGATGTCTCATATGCAAAGAAGGAAGCTTCCTGCTGAGCAGCACAATAATGGTTAGACTTCAAGTACGAACTAAAATCTGTGTCCGCGCGCAACAAGAACAGGGCGCAGATCAGGCAAATCTAGGCCAGACACTGAGTCATAGCAGAGCTCCTGGAAAGCACGACAGCCTGTCAAACACACTGTCACATTGAGATACACTTCACACAGACACACACCTTTACATGCAGCCCACACAGTCAAACACAGAGGTGGATGGGAGACGAGCGATGCTGCACCAACAAAACAAGGCGAACACTGAATGCAGATGAGAGCAGAGAGACCAGTCCGACACGCAGTCGCAGTGACAGTCCTCCGTCGGCTCCACGCCGAGCTGATCTCACAGCATTTAGAGAATATCCATTTCAGATCCGTGTCTGTACACAGCAATAACCCTGTGTATACTGCGACAGTGATTACATTCTCAGAAACCAAATCAACACAAACTGTTAAAGCCATTTACAAACACACTCCCTCCTCAAACACTCACAAATTATTCAAACACGAGTGAAAACGTCTGGCCCGCATCGCTTCACGTACACAGCTGGGATACGCCCCGCACCCGTGACTTTGTATGGAAACATTGCATTCTCTACTCTATATACAGCGTAAACACAACAATAGCACGTCCTTGAGATAAATGCTGTAAACTCTGCACTTGAGATCAGTATTATAAGTAGGCTGCAGGCGCACGCTGCTCTTAGCTTCACACAAATAAACATGTGATCACTCTCAAATATGTGCATGCACTGTAGATTAGCGCTGACCCCCACACCCAAACACACACCATATGCACACACACACACACACACACACTGAGCGAGTTTCCCATAAGTAGCAAACCCCCCTCTGAGCATCATATTGCAATCATTTAAAGCCCTACTACTCAAACACAACTAGCTAATTATGGCGTCTACATAACTTCACCCCCCCACATACATTTTCCATGCTATGTCCACATCAGTTATACTCAACACGCAGCTACCTGACCCAATTCTTTTTCCATGCTGTGCCTCTGTGTGTCCACATCAAATGCATTCATTGCTAAAAACAGATTTTCGCTCAGCTTTTACTCCTCATCCACCAATCAGCTCTTATTAGGATAAACAGGGTCAATTTAATTCATTCTCTCCACTTGGCAGTGTATTTGTGGACACTGAATTCTAGTGTTATATCTGTTCAAATCACCCTGGATTAGTGCTTCAGCTAAAGGCTGAATATATAAATATAAAGAAGCTATGTAAACCAGATGGAAGCTCTTTCATGTCTTTTCCCATGGTGTGATACGACGGCACTGCTCAATTCACTGTTCACCTCAATCGTGCTATCACACTATAGCCACACCACAATGGTCTAGACTAAATACATCAACTCACAGCATCAATATGAAGTTCTGTATAAAGTCTCTTTTGGAAATCGATTATATTAATTATTGAACATTTTATAGAACATACCTCTGCCTCTGTGTCAGTGTCACAACTTGGTGATATAGCTGTCGATTCATTCTCTGCTTTAGAGCTCCTTCCTGATTCTACGTGAGGGTCTGTGGGACAAGTTGTGGCCCCAGTCTGGGGTCCGTCTTCCTGGGGCCTAGAGGCCAGTGTCTGGCCTGTCTCTGTCTGTGTAAATAGGCTCTGTAGCAGGCCCGGCTCAAGCTGGTCCCAGGCCTGGTCTGTGGACATGAGTGGAGGAAAGTCTAGAGCGGAACCATCTGACTCCCAGTCACTGTCCCCAGTCACAGAGCCCAGGACAAACTCTACCCCCTCCATCCCGGACTGGGTCCCTTCAGAGTACGAGTCCAAGTCCAGCTCCTGAGTATCCTCACAGGCTGAGGAGACATCTGAGGGGCCCGGTTGGGGCCGTTCAGGTGCTGCCATGTAAACAAAGCTGTCAGGGGACAGGAAGGCTCCCTCCTCCTCTGGGTCTGGGCAGCAGGGAGGTTTGGGGACAGGACTCGGGGGAATGGAGTCCTCAAGTGGAGATGGGGGACAGTCATTGGGGTACTGAGGAGGTGCAGACACAGCCAGGTAAACAAAACTATCTGATATCACAAAGGCCTCTGAATCTTTAGTATCCAACCCAGCACCACAGGAATCTGATTTAGCCGGTGACTGAGGTAAAGAGGAAGGGGGAGCTGAGTCTGTGTGACGAGGGAGAGGAACAGAGTCTGATTTTGGGGTGCTAGCTGTCACTTCTGGTGTAGTTTCCAGATCTAGATCTGGTCCAGGCATGTCCAGTCCTGAGACAACATTTATGGGGACAGCAAAAGTCTCTGCAGCAACGCATGTCCCTTCTGTGTCCGTTATTGCCACTGCAGGTTTGCTAATCTCTGAGGGGATTGGATCCTCTTGACAGGAAGTTTGAACGTCAACATCCTGTGTACATTCACTGTCGATTTCTCTTTCAACCGTGTGCAGAGGCTCAGGGGAGTGATCCATGAGAACTCCCTCGCTACTGTCCAAACTTGGCTCAGATTGGTCATAGACGTCCCACTCTGTTCCTAACTCCTCTTCCTCTTTCAGTTCTCCCTCATCCTGCTCAACCTCCTCCTCCACTTGCTCCACCTCCTCAGCATAAGGGTTCAGAGGGCTTCGAGATGGAGAGGAGGCTCGCTCTTCACAATCCTCGCCATCACGCTCTGATGATGCCCCGCTATCCGGGTCTGTTTCGGTCTGTGCAGGCCTCTCCTGTTCACAGTCTGTCTGAGTAATGTCACTGATACCAGTTCTGTCTGGTTGGGACATGTGGACCCCACTGGAGTCTGACTCCAGCTGTTGACCAAGAGCAGAGTCTGTTGGGTAACTCATCTCCTCTTCTTCTACCTCATTCTTATCCTCATAGTCAACAACACATTCTTCATCAATGAAACCATGTTCCTTTTCACAGTCTTGTGCTCGCACCAAGTCAAGGTTTATCTGTTCTACGAGCTCAGAGCGATTTAAATTTGAGTCTTGTGTAATTGTCTCTAAGCCTGGTGCAACAAAATCAGGCTCTACAGGGTTAACATCATCAAGAGGGAGAGTTCCTTCAAAGTCTACCCAGACAGTCTTTGTTTCCTCCTCTCTCTCCTCTTCCTCTTCCTCTAAACAAGGAAGTGTGTAGGGATCAAAAGGCTCAGGGTCGACGCTCATCTCCACTCCCTCTTCTCCTTCATCCTCTTCACACTGCCTCTCCAGCTCTAGGAAGAGGTCATCTGACTCAGCCCCTGAGCTGGGGCAGGGTGAGACGCTGGGCGGCCCAGGACCTCCAAATCCTGTGGGGGGAGTCAACACAGGCCAATGTCCAGAAGAGCCTGTTAAACCCCACCCCTCTGATTCCAGTGTTTCCCAAGACTGGTCAATTATCTCCCTATTCTCTAATTTAAGAACAGCCTCCCACTCTCGTTCCTCTCTCTGTGCTCTCTCCTCCTCTGCTTTATCCTTTTCCTTCCTCCTTGCCTCCTCCTCCTCAATCATTTTCCTGCACTCCTCCTGTTCCTGCTCTTCAAGCTCCTCGAGGATCCTGCGTTCGTCCTCCTCAAATTTGAGCTCGGAGGCCGTGCGTTCTCTGAGCTCACTGCCCTCAATGCCCCAACCGAGCAGCCCATCATCGCCTCCCTCCTGACTGATACAGGGGGAGAGAGGCAGACCTCCATATACCAACCCCTCCTCCTCCTTCAAGAATGGAGATGGGGGGTCCAGGAGATAAAGTGACTCTTCATCCGTGTTGCTATCCTCACCCAATAGGGGAGGCAAAGGGGGGAGTACGGGGAAGTTGTGTCTCAGGCCGACCTGGGTTCTCTTCCCTGTCGTTATACTACGGGGCCAGGTACGGGCCTTGGTAGGAGGGCAGAAGACTGGTTTTGGTGGGATGAGAGGAGCATTGTCCCCCTGGTCCTGGTCCAAAAGAGGAGAGTCCCTCTCTGAATCTGAGGTCTTAACAGACTCAGCAGGCTCCTCTGGAATCTGCCTAATTCCAGCTTTAGAAGAGCTAATAGTCCGTTTGTGCCCGTCCCTTTGTCTCTCTACCTGTCTGGGTGTGCTGGGGCTATGCTGTGGTGTATTTCCAGAAACCTGGGGTGCCCGAGTCTGGCCAATCGCAGGCAAGTGTTCTTTGGAAGGCGACGGCAGTGCATGAGTCTGTTTGTGTTGCTTCTGCAGCACAGGGTGAACCTGCTTTTGCCTGCTGAGAGGATGCTGCAGGAGAGGAGGCACAGGGCTAACTGTGGGCGTCAAAGAAGGCGAGGAGGAGACAGGAGGAGTGTGGGGAGCGGATGATAGTGGGGAGGGTGTGCAAGGAGGCAAGGAAGGAGTTGATGAGGTAGGGGTGGATGAGGGAAGGTGGGAAGGAATGGGCTGCAGAGGAGAGAGAGGAATCCCTGCCCCAGATGAGCGCTTCTCTGCTCCTTCACTAGATGAGAACTCAAGTCTCTCTGCAAACTCTGGATAGCTTGGGGGCATGAAAGCTTTCCAAGAGCGACGGTTCGGATTGTCTCTCTTATCGCCGCCTTGATGCCGCCTCTTGGCCACTGCAGCTACCCCACCAGAGCCAGATGAGGATGGGACAATAGGCAAACCTGAACCTACACTGCCAACTGGTGGTGACATTATCTGAGGATCACCAGTTAGCTTTAAGGCATCAAAGATCACTCTTTCATCTAGTTTCTTCACTCCACCGGCGTTGTCTGTGTTCCTGGACACAAAAACGCCACCTAAATCAGCTCCAATGGTGCCATTGCTGGATAGCGTACTCCCCTCTCCTCTCACCTCCCCACCAGAGCCTAGGGTGCTCCTGGAAGGTTGACACAGTTTGGTCCCTTGGTCAATCTGTTCATTGATGCGCATAGTGTCATAGATGGAGCGCTGGGGTACGTAGCAATCCTCTATGTACGCCTCATCCTCGTCACCTTTTCCAAGGCAGCGAGGGTTCTGCCTCAGGCAGTCTGGACGGCTGAGGGGCTTCCCCATTCTGTCCTTTTCACTTCTGTTGGCCTGCCACAGAAACCTTAATGTTTAAGGTGCAGGCGAGGCAGATTAAATATAAAACAGTACACAAAACAGGGATCTTTGTGGAAAATGAATTCCTTTACCTTCAACTGTCCAATCCACAAAATCACACAGTCCATTTGGCTGCATTTAACAAATCCTTCAGGTTTCACATTCTAAAAAAATATTCAAAATGTTATCATCCACAGTATCCTCCCACCGGTGCATGCTGCGTCCTTGCCTATGTCACTTCAACAGGAGTGCATTTCCTTGGTCTTTCTGAGATGCTGTGTGGCATCAGCGAGGGAGTGAGAGAGACAGCCCTCCCCCTCGGCACCATATTAATCACCAGCCCTGTTTATTTGAAAGACCGTTAGGAATGAGGGAGAGGTGGAGGGATGAACAGAGGGACGAAGGCAAAGAAACAGTCATCATCTCCCTCTCTGAGAAATACAAAGTCCAAGGTGAGGTGAGGACCACGCAGATAACACCCCTTTGTTTTGCTGTCTCTCTCCCCCATATTCACGAACAGCAACTCATTCCTTGACCCCTTTTCAGTCTCACTCAGCTCCTGCCTCCTTCCTCTCAGGTCTCCTCTCTGTGGCACAACAGGAAAAGGCAGAGAGCGCTTGGACAACTTCAACAACCTCAGTGAGAGGCAGGCAGGGAAGTGTAAAAGTCTCCTTTTAAGGTGAGAAAACCCACTCTCTGTTATATAAAAGAAAGGCTGCGTGGGGTGCAATGAATAGGAAAGTACAATACTCCATGGATTTGTTTCACTTTTATCTTCCTTTGTTAAAAAAATGACGAGAATATGTCCAGTAAACGAAAGACACAAAAATATAGAAAATGTCGATCCTTTAGAGCTCTTTGAAGCAAGCAAACCCAACTTGAGAAAAATACGAAAATAGAAATCCCTTTACCAAAGTCACAGCCACTTTGTGGTCCGGCGAATGTTCAAACAGTCCACAGCTTTTCTTTTTCTGTCCCCGGCTTCCATCACAAAGAATCAGGGATTTGTTCCTGCAGGACGAACCCTAATTCTGCACAAGACATGTCATCACCATCATAACAGTCATGATGAGTGGAAGAAAACCCACCCCATCATCCACCCAACAGTGTACGATTTGAAGAAAATCCAGAACAAAGAGAAAAGCAGTCGGCTGAAGAAATCCCTCAGTGTTTCAATTCTTTTATCTTGCTTTCTTTCCCTCTCATCCTCAGATCATGCACAGCTCCAGGGGAGAGGTGATACAGTAGATCGAAAGCAGGCAGGCTCTTGGAGGGAGTGAGGCTGGAGTGAAAGAGGGCATCTGGGGGTAGGTGGAGAAGGGGGGCTGGGGGCTGGATCCTGGACCAGCCAGCCAGGCAGGCAGGCAGGCAGGCAGGCAGGCAGGCAGGCAGGCGGCAGAGCAGCGAGTCGTGGGACTGTATCCAGAGGGCAAAGGCCCAGACAGCCCTCCCAGCTCCAGCCCGAGCTTTGCTTTGCAGGCAGCGTCTTCCCCCTCTTCACCGGCAGACAATCCCAGGACACGCTCCCTTTCCTTTCGCTCTTTTCTTTGCCGTCTCCACTCTCCTGCTCCTGACTGGGAAAGAAACAAAGTGCCACGCAGTTCCTCTTCTCTCTTTTTCCTTTCTTTCTTTCCTCCTCTCTTTGAGACGTGTGGGCTCCCAAGCTTCGCTCTCTCTTTCTTTCACTCCCAGTCTCTGTTCTCAGGCCACTACACAGCTGAAATGGTTTGCAGCTGCTAAAAAAATCTCCCTCTTTTCCTCTCACTCTCGCTCTCTTGCTGCTCCCCCCTCGTCTCCTCTCTCTCTCTCTCTCTATCACTCACATGTCCCTTCTCTCTCTCTCTCTCTCTCTCTCGCTCACTCGCTCTCACCCTACCTCCCTCCCTGCTCTCTCGCTGTTTGTGTTTGAATTCAGCTCCGTTTGTTCTGTTTCCTGCATTGGTATTAAAACTCAGGAAGTGCTCCAATCATGCTGGTTTCCTCTCTCCAGAAAAAAAAGGGAAAAAAACACATGAGACAGGGCGAGCGAGAGAGAGAGAGAGAGAGAGAGCGAGCTGTAGGGGAGTTAGATAGAGAGGGAGGCAGGGTACTAAGAGGGGGCGTGGAGCCAGAGAGAAAGAGTTGTGCAGAGGAGGATTTTGCTCGTTTCAGAAAAATATCAGCTGAATGCCGGGATGCAGCTGATTATCCCACTCTGAGCAGCATCAACGCTGCTGCTATTAAAACTGTTTCCAAATAAATACAGAAAGAGGAAAATGATTTAATACAATGTAACATAACCCAGATGGGATATAACACAGTGTCTCACTTGCTCTCAGAGTTGGTGCGGCGAGAGGAGACGGGGGGCCGGTGATGTGAGATGGCTACATTCATGGCTACATTCATCACAGCTTTGTAATCCACTCTTAATTCTCCGGGGGGCAAACCGGCTCCCCCCGTCTCTCTTTGGAGCACAAAAACACTGTCCTCAGAGTGAAATGATACAGAGTCAAAGAAAGCAGAAAGAAGGGAGGGATCGAGGTGGGGAGAGAGGGGGCGGGACCGTTCGCCAACGGGAGAGAAAGAGGCTTATCAGTAATGAGTCTTTTTTTTTTTTTTTTCCCTCCAAGCAATTGTCCAGGCTGCAGCAGACAAGGAAGTGAGTCCAGTCTGGTCTTATTCACTCCATTTTTTCCTCCTTTGTCAGAGTTGTTTTCAGTTGAGCCGCAATCCTCCTGTCGCGTAGTGGAGAAGGTGGTAGCGAGAGCAAGAGCCGCCGGTGTAAAAAATAAATATGGAAAAGATACAGACGCACACAAAAGTCTGTGATATTCACAGACTCCACTTGTGCATTCCCGTCTGCGCCTTCGCTGAAACCCAATCTGGCTGGGGTGTGTGTGTCAGACCGAGGGGCCAAGAGGAAAAGGGGCTGTGCACAAAAACACAGAGGAGGAGGAGGAGGAGGAGGAGGGGGGGGTCTGTTTCTGCAGGATTTAACACAAAACCTCTCCCACCCAGTTAGTCACAAGGGGGATACCAGCAAATATGGCAACCTGCAGCCTCAGAGCAGAAGCAGGGGACTTTAAGCCACTTTGTTTTTCTCTTGTCATCCAAAGTTTCTCAGAGCCAGTTGTGGCATTCTTCCTCCTCCTCCTCCTCCTCTTCTCTGCCCTCCTTCTTCAGCAACTCTGTTTGTTTAAAGCCGTCTGGCAGAGCTCGGCGGCTCTGAACCGAAGCACGCCTGCTTTCTTTCCCTTTCTTTCCTGCTCACTCCTTCGCCTTGAGATATATTCCCAACAAGAGGAGCTGCCTCTTTCTCAACTGTTGCACAGAGCAGCCCGTGGCCTGCATGTCAAATATGCTAAATACTCCACTCTTTCTTTTTAAGCGCCTGCCCTCCCTCCCTCCACCCTGCAGCCACCCACCCCCTCTCTGTCAGTTGCGCTGCAGCTGTCATTGCCGCGTCCAAGGCAAACGTCTTCATAGAAACAAAAGGGGTTTGTCACTGGTGCGCTACACACACCCACACACACACACACACACACACACACACACACACACACACACACACACGTAGAGCTAACAAACTCTCGCGTGACCCACGGCTAACCGACAATCCCTTTTACACAGACCACAACAAGATTTAAACCCAAGCTTTCACAGATGTGGGCCAGCTACCAGGAGAGATGGAGGGACAAGACTAAAAGAGGCATAAAGGGCAAAGAGGGACTGATAAACAGATTAAGCTCATTCAATTTGCTCATTCAGATGACGCCCTTTACCTTATCCCTCCTTCCTCTGACTCACTGAGTATTGACACAGGCAGAGTCTACGCCTCCACCCACGACCCCCCGTGATCTGTTTAAGATTAAACTTGATTCCTCTGCAGATCCACCCCTCCTCTCCTACGGTCTTCATTCATTCCTCAGTCGTTCCGGCTGGTTAAAGAGTCACAGCACTGACGGAAAGAGGAGGAGGAGGAGGGAGGCTGTTGAGAGAGGAGTGAGAGGATTAGGGCTTTAATTTTCCCCGGGGGTCGGACTGCGGAGCCAAACTTTGACGGCCCCGGTGCCCGTGCAGCACCTTGGGTCGCAGCGTCGACTAAATGGCCTGTTCTTCACACGTATCGCTGTTGTGGTTCTGCCTGAATTAAAGTCTCACACTGCCATTGTCTGTGTCTAGAGGCTTGAAACCACTTAGTGCGGCTAAGTGACATAAACACAAACACAGGTGGCGGGCATAAAGTACGTATTATTGACTTTTCTGGGTCGTTTATTTGCTCGTGGGGGAACACCTGTCGACAGGAAAATATACTTTCTCCATCTCGCTCCTTTTATTTCTCCCTCTCTCCCAAGCCGGAGCAAATCCATAATCCATCTCTACGAAACACTGTCATTTAATGTCATTTTCTTCCTCAACGTCTTGTTTTTCAGTCTCTCCACATCCGTCCCACTCTCCGTCCCCCTCTGTGGTAACCTGGCAGCAGGAAAAATGGAGCTGCCATTTCGCTCGTTCTCTGTGCTTTTACCCTCCCTCCCTCCTTCTTTCCAAATCTCTGGGGTAGTTTTATATTAACCAGGAGAGCATTTCACCTGCCTGTGTGTGTGTGTGTGTGTGTGTGTGTGTGTGTGTGTGTGTGAAAGCATTTATTGTTCTCAACCTTCATCAGGCAGAGAGACAGACACAAAGAGACCTGGACCCAGCACACACACACACACCCAAAATCACACAAACACACTGATGCACACACACACACACACACACACTCTAAGCAAATAAGGCATACACTTCCCCAACCACGCTGAATAACTCCAATAAACACGGCTGTCAATCATCTACACACACCACTGCCGGCCATAATGGTAGTTTCAGACTTTGCAGATTTTGTGGCTGATTTGCTGAGTGTGTGCGGGTGGGCAACTACTTGTGTGCTTTTCAATTTAACAGTAAGTTAGTCATCACACACACACACACACACACACACACATTCTTTTAGGCAAATAAAAACTTCACACTTTCCCCAGCCCGGATTTCTGGGGTGTGTGAGGCGGCGTGTTTTCATTCAGCTGGCAGTCTGTGTTACAGATGGAGTTTAATGTCCATGTGTGATTAATGCAGGAAGGACTTTCCACATTATAAACACTTTGGGGGTCAATTCTCTGCGGTGGTTTACACCATTTGGGGAGTTTTACTGTGGTAAAAATAGGCTTATCCTCTCCTTTCTTTAAGTGACCTTCTCTTTCTCTCTCTCCCACACACACCAAACAACACCTGTGAGGCTGCCTGCTGAGAGGTCAGAGCTGGAGGTCGTCTCTTCTTTCTCTCACACACACACACACACACACACACACACACACACACAAGCTCCTCTTGGCTTTTTCTTGGAGCCTCCTCCTCCACCTCCCACACATCCACACACCCACCTGGTTCTCCTTCTCACCGGGATGTTACACCTCTTCAGCACAACACACCAGCTGAAGTCTGTCTGTATTTCCGGACTCAGCAATGACAAATCATATTTTGTGCTAAAATGATTCAGTAAAGTTGTTTTTTTATATTTCATACTCAATAAATGTGTTAAAGTTCGTTTTACTTCATTCTTCAATATGACTCAGTTTGTCTCACTTGCTCAGTTTTTCTGCTCTCACTAATCACTAATATGATATTTATGATTAGAGGCAGTTTATCTTTTAATCTTTTGATTTTTTGAAAACCAGTCGAGCATAAAAAGTTTAAGAAAGTGAATCTTGGTTTTCCTTTTACACCATTCTGAAATATGACCGACAACATCCTTTTCTTTGAGGTGAAACAATACATTTATTTTGCTCAGGGTCCTAAAAGCATCTTTTAGGACAAACAGTACCAGTCAGAGGTTTGGACAGAACTTTACTAGATAGTAGTAGATTAATACTTCAAAACTATGAAACAACATCTATAGCATTATATAGTAAGCAACAGAAGTGTAAGCAAACAGGTTTTATATTTTTGTGTGGTCACCTTTTGCTTTGATTGATTGACACTTGAAGATACATTTAAAATTCTTAACATTTTCTAGACTGACCTTCAAGTCTTAAAGTCATGATGGACTGTTTCTCTTTACTTAGTTGAGTTGGTCTTGCATAACATGGATTATCACAGTGGTCGAATAGAGCTGTTTACTGTATATGAACAGAACCTCGTCACAACACAACTGATGTCCTCAAAAGAAATTTCCACTAATTAACTTTAGTTGCACCTGTGAACTGAAAACCGTTTCAGGAGACTCCCTCATAAAGCTCTTTAAGAGAATGCCAACAGTGCAAAGCTGTCATCGAGGCAAACAGTGGTTACGTCGAAGAATCTGAAACATTTTTGCTTAGTTTAACATTTTTTGTTTACTACATAATTACATGCATCACAGTTTTGATGTCTTCAGAACTAAATAGAAAATGTAGATTAAAAAAACAAACAAACATTGAATGAGACGGTGAGTCCAAACTTTTGACAGGTATTGTATCTCATACAATAAATATTTTCTCCCAGCTCATCCCAGGAGTGTATTGAATTTCACTGAAGTGAGAGAAGGAAAGAGAAAAAAGACTGAGAGTGAGAAGGCAAGGCCGAGCCGAGGCATGCCTTTCTAATTCACAGCAGCTGAAACAATACGGGACCTGAGAGTGGAAAGGCTAGGACGACACACACACACACACACACACACACACACACACACACACACACATATTTAGATCATACAATCCAAACCCATAACAATCATTCACTTTCTTGATCTGACACTGATGCACACAGAGAGGTGAGAGATGTGCGTGCGTGTGTGTGTGTGTGTGTGTGTGTGTGTGTGCCAGCAGGTTACATGAAAGTTCGGCCCGGACAAATCAGGTTATGTGATTTGAGAAATTATGTTAGCGTGATTCAATCAGTCCCTTAGGGAGACAAAATAAACACGCACAGACGGAAATAAGAGTCGTCCAACACACACACACACAGAGACACAAACACGCACTAAGAGACACGAATACGAAAACAGAAAGAGAACAGAAAGACAGAAAGCAGTCCAGGAAAATCCAGAGAGCCAGTAAATAGCGCTCTAGTCCAGATGACATATGACTTGGATTAGCTGGGGAGTCATGGGAGGGTTAGTGGGTTCTGACACACTGAACTTTCTGACTGCCTCCAACCTTTGAGTCTGAATTAGGCTAAACAACATGGCTGCCAACAGCTAGCAGGTGAACTCTGGGTCCTTTGACGATTTACATACAGATATGCTCAGTTAGAATAAATTGAGAGCGTATTTTTCACTCATTATATCACAACACTTATATTGATGGGTTTTAAACGACATAAAATGTGTGTGAGAGTTAAAAACACTTTTCATTTACACTCCTGTGCAGTAACCTTTAAAAAGCAGGGTCTGCAGTTTTACCCTGTGATTTCAGAGGTCGCTCATGATTTATGATTTCCAGACCTGACCTGCGCGGCGCTGAGGGCCTCTGACTCATCCACATTAAACACCGGCCCTCATCGTGGGTTACACTGCACTTACACTTGGTTTGTTTCAACACATGGTATCTTTCAATCAGGTCAGGGATTGAAAATAAAAGCACCCAAGTAGCGTTTTGGACAAACTCCAAAGTCAAAATGTCTATTTTTGACTGCTAATTGCTAAAATCTAGAATTTAAATGTGTAAGCAGCTTTATAGGTGAATAATAGGACACGTTCCAGCTTCACAGCAGGAGCCAAAAGACAACCAGTGAGCTGCTGGCCCAGTTTGGCTTGACTTCTACTCCCATCATTAAATAGTTGCTGACACAGTTGGTGCGGGGAAGGACAGTGAGTCACGGGCTCACAGATTCTCCGAGGAGTAAAGACCACAGGAAGATGAGGCGGAGAGACGCAAAGTGAGACTATAGGAGGATAAAATAAGAGAGAGGATGAGGAGGAGGAGGAGGAGAAAGGTGTGAGGGAGAAGGAGATGGAGGGGGTGAGGACAGGGGAGGCGTGCAGTCATGATTTAGGACACGGATTTTCACAAACGCGTGTGCACAAAGACACACATGCCTCCTGTTCTGCTGTCACACAGACTAACCAGCCCTTCCCAGGAATGTCCATCTGCAGCGACGGGTTTAGAGCCTCGTAACGCCCCTCTGCTAAAACCCCACTGTGTGTGTGTGTGTGTGTGTGTGTGTGTGTGTGTGTGTGTGTGTTCTCATCCCACCCAGAGACCATGTCAGCTGCTTATGGACGCAGCGAGCCAGGGGCATGCAGAGGGATGTTGATGCCACACCCTAATGTGTGTGTCTGTGTGTGTGTGTGTGTGTGTGTGTGTGTGTGTGTGTGAGGGGGTGGGGTGAGGAGACAGCTGAGATTCCAGATTGCACCCCCGAAAAAGCCTGGAATCAGAAGCATCCTCTGACGGAGAGTGCGTGCACACACACACCTCTCATCGTCGCACTGAGCAACCCTAAATACAAACACAGATTCCACAGTAGCACATATGTGCGGACAGGACGGCCATGTATAAACATGTACATGATAAATAGCAATACTCCGACTGAGGAGCAGAGAGACACCCAGCCCGCAACTTTTTGAACTTCACTCCCTCACTCTTTCACTACATCCTGATACAACAGAGACTCTGTAGTTTAGTCTGCTGAGCAGAAAATTGAGATGTCAGATGTTTATCAATGCGTCGCAGGATTGTAATTTTATAATCTACAAAATCTGATGCAGTATTGAGGAACAGAAAGTGGTTTTCATGCCATGGACACTATTTCATTTGTTCCATTGTGGGGTCAGTATACAGTGCAGCTAACACACATATAATGTTGGACAGTAAATACTTTGTACTTTGTAGTAAACAGAGTGATTTCACTGCATGATGACACAGCTGTGTTTTTTTTAGTCGTCCATCTCACGTTCGTCTACACAGGCTGCGTAACCGCTTGCATTTTACTATAAGCACAGCACAGTGTATTTTTATGCTTCACATCTATTTTCTTCAATATTTCACACATAATTATAGTGATTGTGTGTTGGTTTGTGAGCGCAGCCAAAACGCTCGTAATGTGCCTGAATGCATCCTGTGTAAACACTGATGGAGGCCTGAAGTTGAAGCTCTGCTAATGTGCAGCTTTCACTATATGTTTTCACGTTGAGCCTTCGTTTTTAAAGAAGAAGAAGGAGTTTTGGTACCAATACTAATAAAACTATACATTTTTGGCACATTATTCTGAAGAGATAAAAACATTTTTTTTGCTACAAAACACTTTTCATTTACTGAGAGAAGACAAAGTTCTCAAATGTTAGGTGCTTGATGAATTAAGTAAAATAGTCCAACTATTGTTCAGCTCATGCAAAGAATAAGTAACAAGATATACATATATACACGTACTGTATTATAAACTAGTGCTAATTTGTGACAGGAATGCTAATAAAGAAGAAGCAGACGGGGGAGACTGCTCTTTCATTGTCTCGCTCTCTCATTGACCCAGTAATTCTCTGTGAGATCACTGTTGGGAAGTATAAAAAAATAATCTGACAACATCACACCACTCCCATGACCCCTCATCCCATGGCTGCCCTCCACCCATACACACACACACACATGCACACACATGCATGCACACACATGCACGCACACACACACACACACACACACACACACACACACACACACACACACACACACACACACACACCACGTCCCGAGCCCCCTCGTCTTTCTAAGCATCGGCATGACATCATCCCTCTGGATTGGAAATGGGGTCTGGTGGGGGAGGGGAGGGAGGACGGGGAGAGGGGAGAGGGGTGGCCTGGTCTGTTTTGGAGCCAGACAGACATGTTTAGGTTTGAAATGAGCCGAGCTGGATCGGTTACAGAGGACCAGGGAGAGAGAGGGAGAGAAGGTGGAAACAAAGCAGGACAGGGGGCGGCTTCAAAGAGTGGACCGAAGAGATTTTCACATCTTTTTTTCCTCCCTCTTAAGACTATTAGAGCAGGACAGAGTGAATATACAGTGCAGCTACAAGAAGATAAGAATGAAAAAGAGTCGAAAAAAGGGTCAGACGGAGGACAAAAGCGATATGTGGAAAAACCCTCTATCCCATTATTTCCTTATCTTCCTCTGTGCATCTGCAAGCCTCCTGCTCCACATGACGTTCTGCCATCTTTCTCCCCGTCCCGACTCTTATTTTCTGTCCTTTTCTCGACAATATCCCCCCCGCTACCCTCCTTTCGTTGCCCTCCTATAAATACCCCTCTGCCCCCAGATAAAGTGACAGACCATTTCTCCAAGCTCTACATACCCCGCAGACAGTAGCTATTATACATTCTGCCCCTGCTATTACTTATGTGCCCAGTCTGCACCTCGGCTCACAGTTCACAGCTCTAATGGAGGAAAATCGGTGCACGAATAACATGATTAACACCTACATTCTGGGCTTGGCAAAGCCTTGAATGGCTTGGGTCTTTTATTTAAATTGAATTTTTAAAGGTGCATGAAAATACAACAAAAAAAGTCAAATTAACACAAACCACTACACAAACAAGCACATTATTACAAACAAAATCACACTGCAAGGTGAATTTACAAAGCAAATCTGATGTCAAAAATTAAATGTAAGTTATCAATTTTGTCCAGTTGTTCACAAATGCATCCTTTCCTTTCAACCTTTCATGGATTTTCTTCATCACGAAAATACTGTACAGCAAGTCTTTTTATTTTTATTTATTCATTTATTTATTTTTAAGAATTTTCTTTTGCCACCAATTCTCTTTATCCATTTTAGTTCCCATAACTTGCTCAGGTACATCCATTTAAAACTTGAAACATTTAAGTTCTTAAATTTAATGCAGGGATCAAAGGGAAAACAAGTCGGGAACGTCGGCTCTGGTTCCTTTGGTTTGACAATACATATCAATTTTCTCTGAATCATGTCGACGTGTTGACTGAAATATTTCTTGAGGCAGATTATTCCCAGTCATTTGCAGCGTTGGTGCACCTGTAAACCTGATTCATTTAGCTGCACATCAGACAAAATACATGTAACAGCTTCACACTCTTTGTCTGATGTGGTCTCTTTTTCAAGTGTAGCCTATTTAGCTTTTCACAGCTCTCTCTTTATGTCTCTCTCTCTCTCCCTCCCCTCATCCTTCTCTCCACTCTCTCAACACCTCTTTATCTCCTCTGTCTGTTTGTTCTGTGCCACACATCCACTCGGCTTGCTCTCATTACGAGACCGAAGGGGGAAGAAGAGACCCAGAAACCGGAGGAAGGATTGAAGAAGAAACAAGCAGACAGGGAGGTGTTAGCAGGTCGAGAGAGATGTAAGAGCAATGAAGGTGTTTGACTAAATATCCAAAGACAATGATAGAAGAAGAGAGGGTGAGAATGAAAGAGCAGGATGAAGAGGAACAGGAGAAAAAAATGTTCTTTGATCCACCCACATATCAGTGGAGTCGATAACTCTCAAGGGAACGAGCAGGAGTCTTGCTGAATTTTTCAAATGCACGAAAATGAAAATGATTAGCGCTCATATTGCATACATCATTTCCAAAAAAACAACCTTCTCTGGGCACGGTGACAAATGCAGATTGGAAAAAAACGGTCAAGCGTGCCGGTTGCAGACGGGGATTCGTGCATTCTTCTCCTGAGCGCTCACGTACTTACATAGTTTTCTAAAATGGACAGGATATTACATCACGGCGAGAAAATGTGCTCTTTAATGATAGTAGTCAGGCTGAAAGAGCTGTCTGTGCCCATAAAACGAGCAGCGGAGTAACGCAATAAAACACAATGGAGGTGCCAGCAAAGCACATTCCTGAGGTCAGCTCCTGCAACTCAAGACAGTGAAGTGGAATTTCTCTTTAAACGCAGAAACGAGCTACAGTCGTTTGGGTCTTTGTGCTAAAATATCACGAAAAGCAAACAATATACTCGAATAAATTTATTTACATGAGGCCTGTTTTTGGGGCCATTTCTCCTTCATTCCTTACTCAGAATACAAGTATTCACATAATGACCAAATGAATCCATAAACACTGACTTTCTTGGAGCCGTTGATGTGTTTTTGTCCTCTCGCTGTTATAAGGAGACAAATCTATATCCAGTATCTATTAAATGACAAGTGGCTGGTAAACATCGTGAATTAATGAATTACAGCTAAAATGAAAAATGAATCAACAACAATCTTGAGAAAAATAAATAATAATTTCTCAAGAAAAATGCAACACATTTGCTGAATCCAGCTTCTCTATGTGAAGGATTTGCTTGTGTTCTCTTTCATATCTTTGCAAATGGAAAATACTTGGGTTGTGGACTGTTGTTGGACAAAGCAATCAATCTGAAGAGGTAACATTTGGCTCTGGGAAATTATGATTTGTATTTTTCACTATTCTTTCTGTCTACTTCAAACTGGGCCTAAAGAAGTTTATATGCACTGTTCAAAAGCCAGACTACCACTGAGGACTTTGGGGCCTGTGTCTTCAAACACCGTATTATACTACAATAATTTTCAAATGCTTGAGGTAAAAGCAACGACAACAACAGAGAGGCAGCACTAACATTTCCCAAGCTTTTACAGCAGCGAGTGATGTTAACCACAAGAGACGGGAATAAACGGCACGGTATCAAATTTAGACCGACGTCCATCACCACAATGACAAAGCTAAAAAGTTCAAAACGCCAGAAGGGTGGAGCCTGAACATCATGAAGTGGGTCTGTTTGTATATGAGAGAGAGAGAGAGAGAGAGAGAGAGAGACAGAGATTGTGGGAAATGTTAGAGCCTAATAACTGTCGTATAAAGAAAAAGAAAACTAAGTGATTCAGCAGCATGTCAGACATTTCAAAGAGATGCGTGACTCAACTAATCACCGTCTCTAACTCCTGACACACTACAGGAGTCCCACACACACACACACACACACACACACACACACACACACACACACACCCCCCTCATGGTCTCTAGAGGCATGAACAAGAGCAAAGGATGGACCTCCTCAGAGCCTCTCTTGAATGTCACCATTCATGACACACACACACACACACACACACACACACACACACACACACACACACACACACAGCTGTGCCCGAAACCTATAAGCTAATGTTACGCTTAAGATTTTCTGTTTAACTGCACAAATTAGTTTCAGTGGTATGATGGGAAAAGAGGAGCCTGCGAACACAAACAACCTTTTCACCCTGAATTCATTTCGATCCTCTCATGTTTTCACCCACAATAAAGCCGACATCATAACTGTCTGAGCCGATGACACATACACTGTGTACTCAAACGCAACTATGTAAACTGTGTATATGCAAGAAAACTACAAACCAAACCAAATGGAATTATGAAGAAAGAAGAAATTAGGAATAGAAACTACTGCAAACCAGATTTCAGATTCTAAAACCATCAACACATTCGCTTCACTTCTGCACACTCACGTCAACACACATGTAAACAACCAGCAAAGAGAAGTCGACCCTACCTTGAACTCCTGCAGCTGCTGTCTGATCATCTCCACCTCTGTGCCCACCATGCCCTGTGCGTTCAGCCCCTCTTCGGCCCTTCCCAGCAGGCCTTGCAGCTCAGACACCAGCCTGTAGAACTCCCGAACCCTCTCAGCAGCGTCATCGATCTGGTCCAACCTGGCCTGGCCGCGCTCGCTCAGCTGGACAGTAGGGTACAGGAATAAAAGGATGGTGACTAGATGGAACTGATTCAAACTTTTCTATCACATAAATAGTCAATAACAGCAGTAAGTGATGTCACCACTAAATTATGAAAACCACCACCATCATCATCGTCTTTCACCCCCTCACCTTGCCGGCCTGGCGGCTCAGAGCCTCCGTCTCTCTCCTGAGAGCCAGGAGGTCGGGGGAGGAGCCTTCCCGCCGCAGCATGGTGGTGCACTCTGACGCGTGACCCTCCAGCTCCGACCTGAGGTTGGTCAGACGGGACAAGAAGCCCTTCAGGGCGTCAGCCTGAGAGGCCAGGGAGTCCGCATCGCGTCCAACGGGGCTCAGGGAGTCCAGTTCATCGTCAAGGTCGGCAAGGCGTGAAAAGACGTCGCGCACATGAGACTGGACCTCGCCGACACCCTGCAGCCGGGACTCCAGGGAGGAGCAGCAGTGCTCGATCTGAAGGAGGGAGAGGACGTAGAGAGGTGAGCGGAGGAGAAGGCATCAAAGGTGGAAGGAGAAGCTCACTCACATTTATTTTTAATATCAAGTGAGTCGCAATTCAAAAGTACAAAATTGAACACCTGCGGTCAAGCTGAAAGATTGTCCCTCTCTACACACTGTGGTATTTCTGGCATGAGACATATTTTATTTAAGGTTTCACACAATCAAAGAAAAAAAAGGAAAATGTTATTTATTTTTAGTTGATTTTGAGCATTAAAATGTTTTAAAACAAGTTATGAAACCTGACATTATGAATGAGCAGGTCCACGTTTCAGTACATAAACTGTTTTAGAAAAAAATTCAGTCATAGCTTGCCACAAAAAATCCAACAAAACCAGATAATTACTATGAATAAAGGACAGTGATGTTATTTGTGTGAAAGAAAAAGATTACCCAACCAAACCACAAATTAATAATGTAAAGAGGAGCCTGTGTGGGAATATTTCCCCTGTCAGAACTGAACAAATCACTGGAACAGAATAACATGTAACCAAAGCAGAAAATGATGCAACACAACAGCAAGTAAAAATAGACATCATCAGTGTAGGTGCAAGAAAGAGACAGTAGAAACATTATCTAAGAGCTGATCTGCATCATCTTCAGCAGCACAGCAACTGTTTTCTCAGCCACAATGAAATCAGATCAATAGAGAAACGAAAATCTCAGTGAATAACAGAGCAAAGGTTTTATATACAGTTAGTTCCTGTGATAGATGTAACCTTACATGGAATATTTGGAGGCTGGATTGCAAAAAAAAAATAGATGCAAAACATTGGGCAGTGATTTCTCGCAGCTCTGGTTTACATTTCAAACAATGATAAAGTGCCGAATGTCCACAATGACCATATAAGACGACTGTAACTCAAATAGCCAAACTCTTCTGACAGCTCGAGTTGTTCTGCTCTCTCTCAGCTCACTGACACTCGTCTGTTTAGCACCCACACACACACACACACACACACACACACAGCACACACACACACACTAGATCTGACACCCTCTCACACAGTGACCCTTGGTATAAATAGTTCCCGGTTGTACAACATTTTTTCCTTTTTTTTTTTTTTGACTGTAAACTGACTTTATTGGTCATTTTCAACCACATACAGCTATAGAATATAGAACAACTACTACTTTTCCCTCCAGATGACATAAATCAACTCTTTTCATCTCTCTCCTCTTTTCATGTTCTGCTGTTTTTTTCTGCAGCTACCTGCTGTGTGGACGACTCTGCACTACTTTGATATATGGGTCGAGTATATTTTGGACGTTCGCTAGCTTTCACTGCCGGTCTCTGATCAGGTTTGGGAGGAGGAAGTCCCCAAAAAAAATCAGACAGAAAGAAATATAATGTTGAGAGCTGACAATAAGCTACAAAGAACTACCACCACCTTCCCCTGAATCTCATTGGTGCAGTGTCAATCAAATCATACTGAACATCCAGCAACTCAGAAATGAACAAGCGTGAGAATCTTACAATGTCAGTACTGTTTGCAGATGCAGTTGTTTGAGGCTTGTTTGATGTCTTTATTTACCCAATAATCACTAAACCTGGAGCATCTGGATCACTTATGACAAAACCTCCTCACCTTGTCTGTGACGTCGTCATACTCCTTCTCTGTGTCTCTGGCCTGCTCCTGAAGCCTCTGTGCCCCCTCAGTGCTGCCTCCCAGTGTCTGTGGTGAGTCCTGTACCAGCCCCTGGGCCAGGTCTCTGAGGTAGACCACCTGAGGCTTCAGAGACCTCAGACTCTCCTGCTGACTTCTCAGCCGCTCCAGGCTCTTGGCACTGCATGCCTGAATGAGAGAGAAGTAAACATGAGTTGTCAAAGACTAAATTATGTACAGCACAGAACCCTCTCTCACCTGGAGAAGCCTGGGAGCACTGTGAGAATCATGTTCTTTGATTTCTCCAGTGCATTCAACACCATCCAGCCAGCACTTCTGAGGGACAAGCTGGAGAACACAGGGGTGGACCTGCACCTCACATCCTGGGTCCAGGACTACCTTACCAACCGCCCACAATATGTGAGGACACGGGACTGTGTGTCTGACACAGTTGTCTGCAGTACGGGGGCCCCACAAGGAACGGTCCTGGCTCCGTTCCTTTTCACCCTCTACACTGCAGACTTTTCATTCAACTCACCAACCTGTCACCTGCAGAAGTTCTCCGACGATTTCTGCCATCGTCGGCCTCATCACAGATGGGGACGACAGGGAATACAGAGAACTGACGCAGGACTTTATGGACTGGTGCCAGCGGAACCGCCTCCAGATCAACGTGGGGAAAACCAAGGAGCTGGTGGTGGATTTCCGCAGGCGCACTCACTCCCCTCCAACACCAGTGAACATCCAGGGAATGGACATCGAGATGGTGACATCTTATAAGTACCTGGGTGTTCACCTCAACAACAGAATGGACTGGACTCATAACACTGCTGCACTTTACAAGAAAGGTCAGAGCAGACTCTACCTGCTCAGGAGACTGAGGTCTTTTGGAGTGCAAGGGGCGCTCCTGAAGACCTTCTATGACACTGTTGTGGCATCAGCCATTTTTTATGGAGTTACTTGCTGGGGCAGCAGCATTTCGGCTGCAGACAGGAATAGACTGGACAAGTTGATCAAGAAGGCCAGCTCTGTACTGGGTTGCCCTCTGGACCCAGTGGGGGTGGTGGGAGAGAGGAGGATGATGGCTAAGCTGTCATCCATGTTGGAGAATGACTCCCACCCCTTCAGAACACTTTAACAGCACTAGAGAGCTCCTTCAGCGATAGACTGCTTCACCCGAAGTGTGTGAAGGAGCGATATCGCAGGTCTTTTCTTCCTGCAGCTGTAAGACTGTACAACCAGCACTGCTCCCTATAGGCAATACACCACCATGTCTGTATCTGTGCAATATCTGTATATTTATTCCAGATTTCATTTACTGGGCAACACTCCATTCAAAAATTCAAGTGCAATATTCATATTGATATTTAATTATTGGGCATCTGTGCATTACTCTTTTTGTGCAATACTCCACCCCATCAAAGTCAAGCCAAGCATTTCATATTTGATATTTAACATTTCATATTTTATCCTTCTGTACTGGTCATATATATCATATCATATTCATCTTCTCATGTACATCTGTAAATAATCCCGTTTAAATTTGTAAATTTGGTAAATATGTAAATACTTTTTTTAGCCTGTTTATTTTCATTCTTGTTCTATCACCTTGCTGCTGTGCACTGCAAATTTCCCCACTGTGGGACGAATAAAGGTTTATCTTATCTTATCTTATCTTATCTTATCTTATGTTTTTACAACAACTGTGTAATTTTCACATCACCAGTGCTTTGTTTTGTGCTTTTTACAGAACAAAGAAAGTGACACGAGGACAATGTTTTTCAGTACCTGTGGTCCCAGAGCCTCCTGGACTTCAATCTGGTGCTTGGCGGCCTCCAGCCTCCTCTCTGCCGCCTGTCTGCCCTCTTCAAACTCCTTCAGGCGTCCAGCCAGCTCCTCCAGCTGGGAGGTGCGGTTGTGGAGCTTCTCGCTCAGTTTGTCCACCCCGTGGTTCAGCTGGGCCTTCTCATCCCGTACCTGCAGAAAGTGTGTTTATATTAAATCAGTTTCCTTTTCTTTATTCACCTAAATTATGACTTTTAAAGTACTAATAATACTTGGGGTTGACATCGTGAAACACGGCCAAATGAGCTAAAAAACACCCAAATTCCCCAAACATAATAATGAAGCTATAAAGCATAACAAAACAATTAAGCAGATGAAGCAATCTTCACACATATACTGCAAAACAACACACTTGAGGAAAGAAATCAAAGCCTGACATCAGTAAAACTACGTACTTCTTCCTCCCCGATGCAGCACTGTTCCAGCAGCTGATCTGCTGCAGTGTTGAAGGCCTCGAGCAGAGGTTGTCGTCTCTCCAGGTCCAGAGACAGACCCCGAGCTTTCTGCAAAGCCTCGTCCAGGGCCGATGGGTCCAACGACGGCTGGATCTCTCCATCCTTCTGCTCACACTCTGCTAACCACGGCGTCAGCTCGGCTTTGTGCTGCTGGTAGGTGTCCGCTTTGCCCAGGGTGGTCTTCAGTCTGTTCTCTCGATCTGAGATTCTCTGGTTCAGCCCCTCCCAGTCCTGCCTCAGGGAGGCCAGGCGAGACTGCAGGGCAGACCGTTCGTCCACGGGCAGAGTGGCGAGCAGCGACACTCCCTCCGCTTGAATCAGCTCATAGGAGCCGCGCTGGCTGGCGATCCCGCGCTGGAGTTCACCCGTCTGTGCCAGCAGGGAGCGGATGGCCTCGGGCTGACAGGGCAGAGAGTCGGTGGATGTATCTCTGGGATCTGCCTGTTTGTCCAACCAGGAGCGCAACTCCTCGAACATCTGCTGGAACTGCTGAGTGGAGGACAGGGCAGTCTGGAGCTGGGACAGACCATCGGCTGGAGGAAAGAGAAGCAGAGCACAAGGGATTACAAACATAAACACTGAAAAACTATTTCAAACAAAAAGCACAAGCAGAACTTGTGGAGTTTTTGTTGTATTTATTTCAATGGATTTGTTAGTAGAATGTTCCTCCAATCAAAACAACATTCCCATCACAGCTAAAGAGGGATTAAGAGAGAATCACTACAAACAAATGAACCATGATAAACATACAAGAACACTTACAGAACACTGGGTCATATAAAACCCACTAACAGTTACTACATCGACCACAAACCTGCGCGCTCCTCCAAACTCTTCAGCGGCCCGCTCACGCTCTCCAGCCGTTTACTCAGCTCTTCCTTCAGGTAGGGCTCGGCCACGATGGCGCTCAGCTCCTGGCAGAGCCTCTCAGCCTCGGCCAGCTCAGTCCGCCGTCGCTCCAGCTCTGAGCGGATCTCTCCGGTTTCCTGCAGGCGGCGTTTCAGCGCCTCGGGCTGGGCGCTCAGCGAGGCCTGAGCGTCCAACCTCTCGCTCAGAGAAGAAACACTGGAGGAGAGCTCTCTGAGCAAGGCCTGAGCAGGAGAGGAGGAGGGTTAGAAAATCAAACCATCATGGTGACAGTAAACCATACAACCATGACTGGAACTGGACTCACCTGGTACCGTTCGCTGGTTCCTTGAGCCTGGTCGATGTGGTTTGACCTCTGACTCAGTCGGTTCGTCAGGTCCTCCCACTGCTGGGAGATGGAGCCCAGCTCAGTCCGCACCTCTGCCAGGTCCTTGGGGTCTTGAGCAGAGTCACCAGTCTGGGAGAGGATTCCCTCGGCGGACTGTGTCAGCTGCTCAAACTGTGGCCGTCTGGTCTCAAACTCACGCAGCATAAACTTGAAGAAAGAGGAGAGATGACAACACATTATTCAGTGATGTGATCAGGAACGAAGTCTCAAGATAAGAGAAAAGCATCAAGCATATATTTATTGTTCAGTCATAGCATTAAATTATTAATGCACATCAGTTTCATAATTCTGTGTTTCTTTTCAATGTATTTCTCCTCATGTTTGATGTTGGCAGTTTCTCAGTGATTCCGTCTTCCATCACATACCTGCACTTGTTGTTTCTGTGTGTTGAGCATGTTGGGGTCGATGCTCAGCGGTCCCAGCACGCTCATCATCAGCTCCTTCTCCCTCAGCCACGGGCCCAGCTGATTGGCCGCTGAGGCGAAGCTACCCAGCCTATCGGCACACGTCTCCAGTTCGGTCTGCCTCTGGGCTGCAATCTGATTGGCTGTCTGCCAGCGGGAGTCTGGGGGAAATTACCAATCAAGACAAGAATAGGAGAAGATATAACAGTTCATATGCAAAATGTTCATTATAGCAGAATCAGTGTTCCGTGTTTCTTTCTAGTATCATTCTTAAGGGAATCAATTTATCTCAATTTGTACAACATTTAAGTCCAATTACAGTACAGTGTAAAAATGAGGGACATCAGAATTTTAAACTCTATTAGTGATGATGATATAATATAACTCAGCTCTCTGATTTAAACTTGACTCAACGTGAAGAACAGTGATGAAACAATCAGACATTTTGCTTCCTCTGTCCCTCCTCCTACTCCTCCTGTCTCTTTCTCCATCTCTGACTCATGTTCTGGGCATCCAGCAGTGAGTGTACGTGTGTGTGCATTCAGTCCACACGGCTTTGAAAAGGCATTATGAAATATGAAATATAAAGGCCCCCTTCTTGGATTTCACCTTAAATATTTCTGTCTCCGTTACCTCATAGGAGGCCCTGGTAAAAATATCAAGCAGGAGAGCGAACAAATAGCTCTGACAGGAACACTTCCCACTCTTTCCCTGGATAATATTGATCTCAATTCCTCACCATCTCTTAGAAAAATTATTACAAATTCTGAGGGACTGTGCCAGGTCCTTTTTAATGGTTTTCAACAACACACTGCACTAAAAATGCAGAGTCTTGTTTCCTTCTTTTCCTATTTATTGAGTTGTGTTTTTTTTTTTTTTGCAACTTTATTTCTATTATGTATTATTTTCAAGCAAAATGGTTTGACATGGGATAAATGTTGTACACGTATACATATGTAGTCCAGTTTTTCCAATGTTTTACATATTGTTTACATTGCAGTCTTAAAATCAGTCCTGTCATCCGTTGTTGGACGATTTGCCTGCAGCCATTTCTGCTTGGTGGTTTTCTTGCTAGAAGCCAAAAGTGTTTTAGAGAGATTCATCCTGTCACACAAGTTTGGTTCTTACAAAGGTATAAGGTATCAGAAAAACAATCAACTTTTCTCTTTTCATCATCTCTTCTGTGGAGTCACAAAATATCGTATTATGTTCTTCCATCTGAACTCTCAGCAGGACCTTGAGCTGGAAGTCTTAGCCTGGCTTTTTCATGGATCTCTAGGCCTGATTCTCTTTCCTATTTCCATTTACCTCTGAGCAATTTCAGTGTCTTTATACATATTTCTTTTACTTGTTCATGTCCAGCTAATGTGAATCTATACAACTTTCTTATTCTCTCATATTTATGGAAAAGCCCGACAGACATGAGGTAACAAACTGACTCTCCACACAGATCACATTCCTCTAAATGCCTCTTTGAGTCCCTCAGGCTTCTTCTTTCTATGTATCACGAACTTGCATCTCTTGTATAAGTTACCTTGACAAGACCGCCTCAGGTTCTGACACAATATACTCCATAATGGCTCTCCCCACACAGGCTCCTTTCCTTGTAAACTGTGTGCTATAAGAACTGTACAGGATTTCTATGACCCCTTCAGTTCAGTCTCTTGACTGTGTCTTTATTAACATTTAGTTTCATTATTCTACTTTAGTTTTTGCCTTTGGCCATCTGAATTATTTGAGGCCATTTCTCAGTTTCTGTAAAATGACTGTCCCATCATCCTGTCATATGCACTCATGTATTTTTTGACGTCTGCAGAACATACCTATCTCTTGCAGCTGCTGTCTCCAGCTGTCTGCCTCAGGAGAATCAGGGTTGTCAGCGATCAGCTTCCTCAGTGTGCTCTTCAGCTCCTCCACCTTCCCGGAGTGGTCAGCCATCTCTGAAAGCAGGGCCTAAAGAAGAGGAAGAAGACCGTGAGTGGACTTTAATCTACAACTTTAAAAATATATCTATTAAACAAGACAAGCACACAATAAATTAGATAAAGGAAAGATGAGAGTTCTGTTTGAATCTAGCACAGATATCAGCAGGTAGAACAATGTTTGTGTCAATGTGAACACTATCTGCTGCAATGGGAACTGGATGTTGGTATTTCTGTTTTAAGAAAGGGTAAAGGTTATCATATATACCAGGTGACTGTACTGCATGACTCAGCAAAAGTGTCAAAGAACATGCACAATAGACAGATGTAATCCTCCACCTTGTTCTCCTGGGCCTGTGCTCGGACCACCTCGGGTCTGGAGGGGGAGGCGGTCTGTCCCTGTTTCAGACTGTGCTCTCTGTCTGTCAGCCAGCTCTTCAGCTCCTCTGTGCCCTGTCTGGCCTTCTGCCTCAGCTCCAGCGAGGCCTGCTGGCGGCCGAGACGCTCCTTCAACTCCCCGCCCAGCGTCTCGTATCGACCGTTCACATCAGATACGGCTACCTGGAGCTCCGTCAGGTCTGAGGACACGAAGAGAGAAAGAAAAAGCAATATGGAGGTTAGAAGCACAGTAGATACAGAAAAAAATAATTAAAAAAACAGGTAAATCTTTGTAGAATAAAGACAGCAGATCCACTATAAACTGGTACAGTAGGCTAACGTCAGTTGTTATTAGCCTACAGTCATGCAGTGCATGGAGATCAGCCTTGATAAATGATACATGCCCAGACAGATGTTGTTTTAATTGAACAAATTTGCCACTGACAGATGTTTTGCATGGAAAGACAGCTGACAGGAGACATGATGGAAAAAGGACAACTAGTACAGTAAAACAGAAAGCAGTAATCTCTCAAAGTGACCGTTATGAGGACATCATGAACACCTATACAGCTGGAGCACAATTCAGATGGTGTTGACGTTTATCTTAGAATCTATTCAGATGGCAAAAAATAAGAATAGAGAAGAGAAGAAAAGAGAGAGCGAGAGAGAGCGAGGGGGAGAGCTCACCTTTACAGGTGTGAATGCCATTGACACTGCTGGGACCTGCTGAGCCATTGATTTGAGGAGCACCTGGGAGAAAGACACACACCTGACTGAGACAGCGGCACCACAGCAGACTCACGCAGGCATGGTCACACACAAAACAGGACCAGAGATGTACCGACGTGTTAGAAGATGTGGACACATTTAAAGTTGTGATACAAGCTCTGAGCAGCAGCAGAAAGTCCCGCCAACTCACAAATACCTCAGAGCACAAAGAGCTCAGCAGGAGAACTGAGGACGATTCACAAAAGCAGTGGAGACAGATGACAGTGGGGAGAAAGACATGGAGGACACCCATAGTCTTTACATGACACAGAAATTTAATGGATGTATCAAAAGCAACATAAATTCTTGCTTTAAGCTTATGCTTTGGTTTGCTTTCAGATCCAATCATAACAACCAACAAACTTGTTCTGCTTTACTTGTAGACAGATGTTAGTTCATCTACATAATAAATCTTGAGGTCTTAGTTTCGCCGACCTTTTTTTGACTCTTGTACTACATCAAAAGATGTAAGTAACAAGACTGTCTTCTTCTCTGCTCCGCTACATGATTTGTTTTTCAGCTCTGTGTTTCTATCAGGTCAAATTATTTTATAAATCTTTTACTGATACGTTTACTCCCACCTACATCGTCTGTAAATCCCAAATGTCTTGCAGAAATGCTCTCATGAGGAAAATCAGTCATTTGAACTGAGGGAGAGTGGGAGAATTGATATGTTTGGCAGCAGCTCTGCTCTTACCAGTTTTGGTCTGAGGGGCGGTGATGTCGATGATGAGGGACTCCAGCTCTGAGCCCGACTTGTTCAGCTCCTGAACCCTTGATCCCTGTGACTCCCAGTCGTTCAACAAGTCCTGAAGGGATAATGAATTTTACTGAGTCACTGAGTTTCACTGAATTCAAACAGTGTGTTCCCTAAATGTTTTCCTGTTGTTTACCTAAATCCAGAGGACACAAGGTTTGCTTATGTATATTTTGTTTCTAAATTACGAGACACACCTTGAGCTGCTGAACTCTTCTCTGCAGGCCCTCTGTGGTGAGGTTGGCCTCTTTGGACGTCAGCTGGTCCTGTGCTGTGTGAAGCCACCTGAGGAGGGAGCCAGAGAGGCCGCGGAACTGGAGCAGCTGCTGCTCACAGGCCTGGATGGCAGCGAACCTGCGAGGAGAAAAATACATGGGACAGGGGAGGAAGAGGAAGGTTGGAGGACAGCAAGAGAGGGAAGGAAGCAGTGATAGAGAGGATGAGGAGGAGTTGCACGAAGGAGGAAGAATGATAAGGAAAGGAGGAGAGGAAGAAGAGGAGGGGGATGTGAGGACAGAGGAGAGCATAGAAAATTCAATTCAGTGCTAATCATATTTTTATGTTTTCAGCACAAAGTAAAGCAATCACATGATCTCGCTTGAGCCAATTTTACATTATATTCTCTAAAGAAAGAAAAAGAATACACAAAGCACTATTGAGAGGAATTATTCAAGGTCCACGCTGGCTGGCATTAACACAGCCTTGACCTCCTTCTCTTTGTATGTGACCCGTCTCGAGCTATGGCTGGAAAAGTGCTGACTGCCCGTAGACAAAACAGCCCTGCAAAGTCGTCTGGCATGGAGCAGTATCATTATCATGCTGCTATTTTCTCCCCCTTGGGATTCGAGGCTGGGAGCCATCCGAGTGGGCCGTTTATAGGACGGACAATGAGCCGTGTCCACTCTGCTTATATTAGCACCAAGGCCTGCTCACACAGATACAGTACACACATACAGTAGACGCACACTAACACACTGTGCTGTGCGTGGAAACCAACTGCTGTGAAACATCATGCAACACAGTAAATAATCCCCTACATCATGTACAGTATGTTCCATGAGTGCTCTCACCAGCACTGCAATTTAGATAACAACATACTCACAGACATGTTTTAGATTATAGATAAGAGATTTGTTAACCCAGGCTGACTTCATCTCTTCACATCTGATCGGGATGTATTTAAACATAAAAAAGCCTACACTGGTTCTTTTTATGTGCCTGGCTCACCAAACTCAAGTATACTGGTATTTTTAAATCCCCAGCCCCCTTCTGACAGGCTTCAAGTGTGGCTGCTCACTGATAGGACGTCAGACAGGGTCGGCATAGCAACTGGTGCTCCGTGAAGGCTACAGAATTAGAAAACAAATTTTGGAAATGCCACCGGCGGAGCCTGTTCTGCAGAGGCAGTCACAGGATTCTGTTTTTTTAATTAGTGATCCAATCGTATCTAATCAGATCTTCTGAAGTTTGACTCTTTTGTCTCTGAAGGTTATCTGACTTCTTATCAAACTGGAATTGACCCCATTCATATATTATATGAGCATGAAAAACTTTACAGCTCAAGGAGTAATAAGATCCCTGAGAGCTTTGTATTTGCTGCCCCCTTGTGTAATTTATGGTTAACTGCACAGTTGACAAGAACAGGCTTCACATTTACGGGTTCACAAATTAAAAATGCACTTCTCACATGTTATCTGTTAACATTTTTACCTTTCGTTGACACTGGCTTCCAGTTGTGTGAACTCATCAGACACCCCTTTGACATTATCCAATAAGCTCTGAGTATTATTGAAAGCTTTTGATTGGCTGAGGTCTGTGCCAAGGTTGCAGAAGGATTTTAGTTGGCCGGCTTCCTGCTCCAGCTCGGATCTGACCTCCTGAGAACATACACACAGGAGAAAAGTGTTGAATAAACCAACAGTATAACTAATCCACTGATATCCTTAGAGGCTTTAGGAAGCCTTAAAACCAATAACTACATAATGACATCACACTGTAAAACCCATTGATAAAAACCTGACCCCCGTGCTGACCTCCATAGTCTGTCTGTAGTCATCCACGCTGCGGTCTGGTTGACCCGCCGGGCTCAGAGCCTTCAGTCGGCTCTGGGTGAAGACCTGGAGGTCGGTCCCCAGCCGCTCGTAGCTCTCGAGCCTGGGCAGCAGTCCTTTGAGCTCAGCCTCCCTCTCCGTCTGGCTCGCCTGCGCTGCAGTGTAGCGCTGGGTCAGTTCATCTAAAGCGCCCTGGAGGCCGGAGGCCGTGGAGGCGTCAGAGCTCTGAAGGAGTCTGGAAACAGAGTCCCGCGTTGCTTCCACGCTGCCCTGCCTGGACAGAAGCTCCTGGCGAAGTTTCTGGGGAAAGAATAGAGAAAGTTGGGTTTAGAAAAAAACATTTTTAACAAGGTATTTGTACTTTATAATGAAATCATGAAGACTTTCCTCCTACCTGGTTCTGGGTCAGGGCATCTTGTACAGCCTGCGCAGTGGGTTCGACTGGTTCAGGGTTCAGAACCAGTTTGTCCAGCCAGCTCAGCAGACCCTTCAGGCCCTCCTGAACGCTGACCGACTGGGCCACAGCTGTCTGCAGCTGCTCGGCCCGTTCTGACACAGACGCAGAGAGGGAGCCAAACCTCTTCTCTAAACCGTCTGTCAAGCAGGAGGCAGCAAAATAAAGACGGTTAATTCGCTCACATCATTTTAAATCCGAATTTAAGAGTTCTTGTTTGGACACTGACAATTCACAGACAGAGACAAAGTACGTCATCCAGGAGCAGTGCCCTAAGAGGGACAGATTTAGCGAGTTAAGTTACCTGCAGCACAGAGGATGTCAACAGCTTTCAGAGAAGGAGACTCATCTGTGCTGACCAAATCTCTTCCTGCTCTCTTCACCTTCTCCAGCTGCACCGAACGCTCAGCCAGCTCATCCTGCAGCAGCTGAGGACACATATTTAGAGTCAAAATTAAATCCTTTCTATGGCAAGAAATTTTAAAACGGAGACAAGGTTCCCACATACTTTCCATTTTAGCATTTAACTCTTTTTCCAGACCTTAATTTCTTGACTCTTTGATCATCACTCAACATGATGTAGCGGTTAGGAGAGAGGACTGTCACTGAGCCCAGATCATGAACAACATTTTTCCGAATTGTCTGTTCTGTATTTTTGCCATCTTCCTCACTTTGTGTTTGGTTTTCTGTTAATGTTTGTAATCAGTGCTTCACCTGTACTTGTCGCAGTGTGTTCTGCAGGTTCTGGGGGTCCGTCTCTCCACTGGGCTTGGCTATGCTTTGGTTCTGTTCCTGAGTGCTGAGCCAGGAGTGGAGGGAGACAACCTCATCCTGGTACTGCTGGTATCTCTCCAACAGGCCGGACAAACGGCCGCCCAACTCTGTTGACTGCACGCGCCGACAAAGAATTTCAATGCAACAACATATTAACAGAGCACAATTTATACAGTGTCTAGACTGCGCTCCAGCTTCCCTCACCTTGGTGTGTAGTGTTGTATATCTGTGGTTTGCATCCTGCAGCTTCTCAGTCACCAGCTGCTTGGTGCCGTCCATTGCTGGGTCGGAACCACCAACTTGCTCCAGAGCTCCTTGAAGCGAGTCCAGAACCTTCTGCCCGGAGATGGAGACGAAGCGCAGGTCCGCCTTGTGGCAAATTACATCCTCACCAAGCTGGAAATATACAGACGGATTTTAAAGGTCAGCTGGGGACAAACTCATGTAGACATGTAATGTACGGCTGAGAACATGAGTGATGATGGAAAGCATGGTCATGACCAGCAGTTTGAATTTCCAGACCTGCTGGGGAAAAATGTGTGAGAGAAGGACGTAAACATTGCAAATGTGATATCCAGGGACTCGTAACGAGAAAATTATCCCAAAGTGCTTCAGTGGAGTTTCTCAGTGGCTCCCAGATGAGAATGTGCGATTGTGTGAGTGTAAATCAGGGCATATGAATGGATGGAAACTGAGCGTGGAAACTCAGTCTCCCGTGAATAATTACAGGTCAAAAAAAACATTTGGAAGTACGGATGTGTTTTTACTCAGCTCCACTGGGCCCAGAGTGATATTTCTCAGCAAATTTACTTCTCTTCAAAGCATCTGAAACCAGGCACAGTCAATAAATCCAACTGAGAAAAAAAACATGGCTCTGACATGACTGAGTGGCTCCCTCTTGTGGAAAATCTGCTGGTTAAACAGGAATGAAAAACTCATGTTTGTGAGTTTGTAAGTTAGCACCTTGTTCCATGAGGAGCTTCACATGTAAATATTTAAAAGGTCAATCAATAACATAAAACCATGATTAGGAAGATTTCCATCATGTCATTAACATATGTATTTTGTGCACCTTTCTGTGCTGCTCCAGTCTGCCCTTCAGCCCCTGTGCATCGGTTTCTCCTTCCCCTAGAGAACGGAGCTCCTGTTCACTTTGTTCCAGCCAGGTACCCAGACTTCCGTGTTCTTGGAGGAACTTTGTCAGCTCATCCTTCAGAGTTTCAGACTTCCTCAGCCGGTCCTAGAAGACATAGTTACAGCAGAAGCAGTCAGTTATGGACTCATTTATCTAGAACACTATAATATGCAAGCTGTCTTTCCCCTTTTTCCTTGACAATATTACATTTTATTGCCACATAATCAGTACCTGGCAGCTCTGCAGCCGGTCCTGGTGCTGGGCCTGCAGCTGATCCAGGGCGGCCCGGAGACGCTGCTTCTCCTCAGGAGGAACAGTAGAGTCGGGCTGGTCCAGGAGCGAGCGAGTCGACTGTGTGATCTGGAGCAGCTGCGCCTGTTGGGACTGGAGCTGCTGAAGCTCCGCCTGGGAGAGAGGTCAAAGGTCATATAGGTCATTACTTATTAATGCTGTAAAATGTTTAATGTGCTGCTACACATAGATGAGAGATTCTCACCTGCAGCATCCCTGTGTGTGACATCACAGCGCCCTCTGGCTGTGAGAACTGTGCATCAGTAACATCTTTGGGCAAACCAGATCCGGCTCCTCTCCCGGCCGGTTGGTTCAGGGAAGACAGCTGATTCAGCAGAGAGTCTATCTGGCCTTGGGTCTCCTGGAGCTCCTCCTCAGCCTTTGCCTGGAGGAAAAGGGGAAAAGAGGATGAATTTTAAAAAAAGTTACAAGTAAACAATATTAAAAAATGTTTGTAGAATATGTACATCAACAGCCAACATCATCTTCTTACCCTTTGTGTGTTCTGCTGTACTGTGGTGTTGATGGCTGTGTCCACCTCTAACAGTGACGTGTCTACTGAATCTGTAAGGGCACTGTACTGCTCCTTCATTCTTGCTAGCGCCCCCTGGAGGTTCTTCCTCTCCTCTGGGCTCAGACTTTCTCCTCGCTCTGCCAGGAGCTCCTCCACAGAGCGGATAGCCTCAGCGATGCCCTCTCGTTTGGTCTGGAGGTCCTTCTGTACTTCCTGGAGATTGAGGGGAAAAAAGTTTTACAGGTAAACATGTATCTCCAATGAATAACACATATTTGAAACTCTAAAGTGAGGATGAGCAATACAGTGAAATAAAATGCCAATAATAGATTATAAACAGCCAAATAATGAGCTGGTTGTACATGTACGTGTATATATATACATGCAAAAGAGACTAATTTGTGAGTTTTAACATGTTGGTTGTTAGATTCTAGATGTGGAGGAAGATGAAAGTTTCATACCTTCATCTTTTTCTGCTTCTCTTGCAGGACGTTCACATCACCTGACTCTGCTCCAGCTTTCTGACTGGCCAGCAAACTGGCAGCTCCGGCCAGCCACATGGTAAGGCCTTCTAGTTTCTGAGAACATTCGGCTTTCTGCTGTTGAACCACCTGAGAGAAATGAATGAAGAGAGAAGGAAGAAAAGAGACAGACAAAGAAAGACAATGTGAAGTAAACTGACACTGACATGAATTTGTGAGGATCATAAGCTAAAACTGGATTATGAGACAGGAGCAGACTATTTTTGCATTTTTGATCTAACCACCAGTTTTTATATTTCTGAAAATAAAAGCACATTAAATGCACATTTGCCCCTAAACAAAACTCTTGTATAGTGCACACTTTGCAAAGCTTTGAGCAGATTGTGTCCAGAGTTCACACTCACACACACACACACACACAGGCAGACATAAAGACACACATATAATATCTTCACATGTCGGTGAAGCAACGACAAACAGACAGAAATCAAACAGTTGTATGTTTATTTGCTGTTTTTCCTCTTTCTCCTCTGTTCTCAGATGAGACAAGAGGAAAAACAGTGAAGCATTGGAGCCAGCGAGGCTTGTCTGCTATCAAATCTCTAGCCTTTACCGCCGTGACACAAGCGATTTCCTTCAGTGGCAATCTGGAACAGCAAGGCAAACAGGTTAATAAAACACATGTTACAGAGACATGCAGAGTAGCTTGCATTAAAAAAAGCCTGTGTGGTAGAAGTGAGGGTGGTGATACTGTCCATGTCAAGTGGCAAAGCTTTTGCAATAAGAGCAGCAGTGGGTTTTTAATCAAGGGACGAGATTGATGAGATGATGGATAATGGCACAAGTTAAACTGTGGTGAAGGTTAGCTAGTTTACATCAAGCTTTTCCAGTTTCTAGTCTAGTTGCACATGATTTTATAGAATGAGTGCTTATGAAAACAGTCCTAAGATCTTGTGTAAGAAAAGCAGAGCAATAGTTTACAGCATGACAAATAAAGCTGTGAAAAATACTACATGAAAGCTAAATGCATTTCAATTGTATTAGTGAGAAACAGCGCAGCGTTTCAAACCGGTCCGACTCAATCATCTTTTTCCAAACCTCTCTCTCCCTTGCACTCTGTCTCTCTCTGTCCTTCTCCTCTTCCTTCACTCTCTCCCTGCGCTGCCACTCCTCCTCCCTCTCTCTCTGGGCGGACAGGGCGTCGGCCCAGGCCTGGGCTTGGCCCGACGCTCGGTGGAAGGCTCTCTGGAGCTGCTGGAGCTGCCCCAGGAGCTGCCTGCTCTGCTCAGGGGCCAGGTCCTGAGCCCGCTCGGAGATGAACACCTGGATGTCAAAGGCCACGGTGTTGACCTCATTGGAGCGAGCCATCAGAGACGACTGGAGCTCCTGAAAGGAAAGAGAAAGAAGAGGGGTAAATGAAAGGAGGAAAGTGTAGGAAACTGTTGTGCAATGAGATGAACTCCTAACAAAACATCAACCCATGTTGTGTTTATTACGTGCTATTAATCAGTTCCAGATGTTTACAAGGTTTAATAAAACAGTGCATATTGTCACATGATTCCTGTTTAATTAGCACTAAGGAATAATGTTGCATGTGTTCAAAACTGACTATACAATGCACTACCTGAAGCATTATTTAAATATTACTATAAAAATGTTTTTCTTCAGTTTTGGACAACTTGCCTTGCAAAGACTCAGCTGCTGTGTGAGCTGATCACAACTGTCATCTTTCTCTGCCTTCTCCATTTTTTCCATCCCTGCCATTCCTCCATTCATCTGAGCCTCAGTCTCCCTGAGCCAAGACAGCAGAGTCTCCACTTGTCCTCCCAGTGACTTCTGTTCAGCTGTTACTGCCTCCTGAGAGAGAAACGTCAGAGTGATTAAATATTGCTGTTGAGTATCGGAGCAAAGTCCCAGTCTAGGAAATTTAAACATCTACAGAGGAAAAAGGAAATGTCTGGACCAACGACAAATCACCTAGACTTTTTATTTTACCTTATATGAGTCTCTATGGTCTCGTAGACTTTGCAGGATGCCCTCAGAAAGTGCTCTGGCAGCCTCGTACCCTCGAGCCAAGCTCCGCCCGTCCTTTTCCAGGGCCAATAGGAGCTGCAGAGGAACATCTTTGGGTTGGGGCTTCAACAACTGCTCAGCAGCCTCCACTTCTTTGTTGATCGCAGGTTCCAGGTCACGCAATTCAAGGTCCAGACTCTGAAAGACCGATTAGGAGAAGAAAACAAAAGTTTTCTTGATGCTGTTTGGTAAGAGACTAATCCTTAAATCAGCTTTTTTTTTGTCTCACACTTGGAGCCAAATGCACAACAGAAACTGCAAAACAAGTTAACCAAAAAAATGACACTACTGTGGGCTGCTGTGACATTTATATAACAGCAGATCTCAATCAGGTTAAGATGCATGTTCTTTCACCTCAGTCTGTCTGATGATGTCGTCCAAGGCGATGAGGCTGCGGCCGACAGACTGCTGCTGCTGCTGTTTGAGTCGGACCTCGACATGTCGAACTATGGAGACCAAGGCTACGATTCTCTGGTCATGCTCCAAGCATTCCTGACGCATCAATGATGACTGTGGGAATAGAAAAAAATAAAATAAAACATTATAATGAACTCTTTTAATCATAAAAAAGTGTGTATAGATACATGCAGAAGGCAGTCTCTTCTAAAGAATCCTTCACAAACAACCTACTCCTTCTTACCTTGCTAGTCTTGGATGTTGTCTCCTCTTTGTCTGACATGATTTCTGGACTCTCTCTGACATCGTCCTCTCCCTCTTCCCAGCTCTCAGTGGTTGTATCAGACTCTGGGACTCCAGGTGACTCAGACTCAGTTGAAGGATCTTCTGCTGATTCTGGAGACTCAAGATGTTGCTGTTGGTCTTTTAAAGATTTTGATTCAGGAACATTGGAACTATCAGCTTCAGGTGGTTGGTGCTTCTCCTTCTTTTTGCCTTTCCCTGCTCTTTGATCTGGTTGTGTGCCAGGAGCCGGGGACTGAGCTATCGGTTGAATGTCTGCTTTGTCAATGGATTCGCCAGCATTTCTGGTGTCTGAATGGGATTCTTGTTTCCCAGTAGATGTGACCCCTGTCAGTTGTATGTGTTCCTCAATGTGAGAAATGGGCTCTTCTGACTGACGTGAACATGGTGGACTTTGCTGACTGGTCTCAGCTCCTTTACCATTAATTACTGAGGTCTCCACTTCATTTGCCTCATCACCAACTGACTGACCATCGGTATGTCTGTCCATCCTCTCCTCCTTAGTCAACGCTGAACTATCTAAATCTGGTTTTGCCATAGCAGATTTTGTGGTAATTTTTGTTGACGTCACCTCAGAATCCACCTGTTCAGGAGTCGGCACCTTCTCAGAATCAGGCTCAGTTTTGTCTGTCACTTTTGGACCCTTGTTCTTTTTGCTCTTCTTACTTCGCTTACTTTGCTGAGTTTCTTTAGGCTGGACTGATGGAACTGTCTCAGTGTCTTTTTGTATGTCTTCTTTTCCAAAACCCTTCTTCTGTTCTTTCTCATTTGAAGAAGCCTCCAACAGTTTAGTCTTGATGTCCTCTTTCACAAGTTTATCCACAGTCACATCTTCTTTGACCTTTGCCAATTCCATTTTGTCTTCTTTGACACTCGTCTCTTCCTCACTCTCTTTTGGTGACCCGTTGGATCTCTTCACACTTTCATCTTTGACATCATGACTCTCCACTTCGTCAACCTTAGCTGGCAGAGTCTGAGCTTTTACATCTTTAACGGTTATGGACTGACTCTCCTTCTTCCCCACCTCATTGCGTAATGCCTGCAGCTCCTCAGCAGTCTGCTTCTCGCTCACTCCTTTTTCAAACACCTTTTTAAGAATGCTCTGTTTGGCTTTCAGTATCAAAGCTGCTTTCTCATCATCTGGTAGAGCAGATTTCTGAGGCAATTCTTGCTTCTTTTTCTTTACCTCCTGAATGCTCTCTAGTTGTTCTGGTTGCTGAGAGACCGAAGCCTTTTCTTCAACTTTCTCTTTCTGTTCCTCCCTTTTCATCTCCTCCATCTCATCACCCTTTTCTGTATCCTTTGATAACATAATTTTTACTGCATCTTTCTCTGGCTCCATAGCGTGTTCTGCGAAAGCCAGAGAGTCTGGAACTGCTTCCTGTCTCTGTTTTACCAAATTATTTTCAGCTTCAATTTTCCTGTCAACCTTTGCTTCACTTTCTTCATTGGGAGGCTCTGTGGAAACTGCCTGACCTTGAATCTGTGATTTCTCTTTTTGGTCTTTTGATGCAAGCTCATCTGTGACAGCCTCAGCCTGCCCTTCAACATGTGCATCAGCTTGATCAATTTGAGATGGTTGTTTTGTCTCTGAAGGTTGTGTTTCACTCTCTGCTTCCTTTCCCTTTCCATTCTTTTTATTCTTCCTCTTTTTCTTGCTTTTGCTTGCTGTCACTTTGGATGGAGAGGTCAATAACTGGTCGGACTGATCGTCAGTGTTAGATTTGATCTCAGTCTTTAATGGTTTCTCTCTCTCCACTCTCTCGCCCCTCTCATCCACAACATCATCTCTCTGTGCTGCCACATCTCTCTTTCTATAATCCTCCTCACTCAGTTTTGACAATTCACTGCCATCTTTGCTTTCTCTGTCATCTGTGATCTCTGCTGCCACAAAACCTGTCAGGTTTCCATCTTCAGAATCATGATGAACCACCTTTTTCTCAACTTTCACAGGTTCCCGATCTGACCTTAAAATAGCAGCCACCTGTTCTTCCTGTGAATCTTTCTCAGTATCATAGATGTGTGTCTGAATGGATTCTCCAGCTGCATCTCTGACAACGGCGCCCTTTTGTTTATCATCAGTCTCACTCTCACCTGTTTGCAGTCTCTCATCAAGATTCTGTGCAGGAAGAGGCTCTGATTTACTGATGTCAGTCTGTGGTTCTATGTCTTCTATAGCTTGCTGAATGTCTGTCTGTGGTTCTATGTCTTCTATAGCTTGCTGAATGTCTGTCTGTGGTTCTATGCCTTCTATAGCTTGCTGAATTCTTTTCTCAACATTAGTAGCAAACTTACACAAGAGGTCTATGGATCGGTCTGGCTCAATTAAAGCTTCATCCACTGACACTGGTGCTTCTACTTTGTCCTCTTCTGCAGTAGTGTCATAAAGCAGTGACTGATCTGATACTACAGATACTGATGTCCTTCTATCATCCTGTGTAACTGCTAAATCTTTCTTTGAAAATGGAGACCCTGAAGACACCTCAGTGCTTACATCTGACCAGTTTGCTGGACTGTCTGTACTTGACATTGACATTGACATTATTATAGCAGGGCTGTATGTACCATTTGATGAGGCAACAGGTGTAGCGCTACCTTCATCACCCTCCATCTCCACAAGAGCCAATTTCTCCTGAATCTCTGAAGCGATGTCGCTGGAGATCAAGCCTTTTGCAATGGCATCATCAAGACTAGAGACGTGTTGTCCAGTGGAAGGATCAACTAAACCTCCTTTCAAAAACTGGTTGGTAGCTATTACCCTGACCATACTGTCTCCAACTAAACCTCTTTTACAGGCCTCAGACAAGGGGAGCCTTTCTCCAGTACTGATATCAATGATCCCTCCACTGTCTGCCTGACTTTGGAGCAGCCTCAATGCTGGAATTTGGTCAACTTGCTTTGATGCAACTGCCTCTGGGAGGGTCAAGTTGTCTTTTGTTTGTTTATCTTCAACACCTCTGAATGGTTTCACCTCCAAGAAGCGTTTTCCTGTTTCTATATCTATCTTACCCTGGTTGACAAGCTCTGAATAAGACACAATGCGTGCAGTTTCGGGGTCGAGCACTCCTTGCATTACAGTAGAAGAAGCCATGGTTTCACTGGCAATATTCTCATCCAGAAGACCCTTAGAGACTGCCTCTGTCAATGTCAGTTTACACCCAGAGTCAGGGTCTACAATAGCTCCTGTTGTTGATGCCTGGAAAATGACAGCTTCTGGGTGAGATGAAGGGCTGACTTTCCCTTGGTAGACCCACTCGAGTTCCTCCAGCCCAGGAGCAATGGATCGATCTACTAGTCCTCTATCTACAGCATCTGAAACTGACAGCCTCATCCCTGAAGCATGATGTATTACACCACCCTCAGCCACCTGCTTTGCCAACACCTGATAAGCCTCATCAGACCTAATTAACCCTTTCTGAATTGCTTGCTCCAGAGGAACTGGGGACTTTGACTCTGGGTCAATAACACCTTCCATCTGTAGCTGTAAACTGGCTTTAGTCAGAGCTGTTGCTGAATCTGTATCCTTTCCTTTGTATGCCTTCTCTAGTGCCACTAATTCTTCTCTTTGATCCTCCTCGATCAGTCCCAAGTTTGCTGCTAGAGTGACAGAGACTTTCTTGTCCCTTCGTAGGTCAACGATCCCCCCAGATGCCACCTGGGCTTCTAGAAGTCGAGCAGCGGTGTTGGGGTCAATCAACCCTGCCTGAGCTGCCTCCCTTACCCCGCAGATCTGCCTTTTGTCCACATCCACAACCCCTGCAAGGGTTTTATCTGACTTCAGGACACTCCACATTAGATCTTCATCGAGTAAACCCTCCTGCATAACATCCTCCATGCTAAGTGACTCACCGCTGCTGGCATCTAAGAAACCCCCAAACAGACTCGCCTGAGCCATTAGTTTAACTGCTGTGTGGCCAGGGAGGACACCTTGTGCTACTGCCTCATCTGGGAGCAGCTTTTCCCCTTCTTCTGTCATTAGACCTCCTTGTTTGAGCTCTTGGACTAACCTGGCTAATTCAGCATCCTCCTCCTCCTTCTCCACTGATGATTCAAGGATATCAATCTGAGGTTTAACATGCTTTGAGCCAGTCTCTGTTATAGGCACCTTGTCTTTGATCCTTTGTGATTCAGTCTGATAATCCTTTACATCTTTTCTATCATCTGATTGTGTCAATTTAACGTCCTCATTTGTTTCTGCACTCAGTGAGATGGGTTCTTCCAACAATTTAAAATCTCCCTCTGATTTCAATGGTGCTGTGACTATTTTCTTATCTGCTGTTGTGGTTGTACTTCTAGTCTCTGGAACACCACTATCTCTGGGTTTGGATTCAGTTGCTACCAATTCATCTGGTCCTTTTGTTTCTTCCTCTTCAAGGGTTTTAGCTGAAGCCATTAGACTTTCAAGATTGGATATTTCTTTCTTTTGAGCTTTTACTTTTGCATCTGTATCTCTGCCAATTTCATTTTTAGCTGCAAAGGCTAATTCACTCTCTACAATTACTGATGGTTTGTGCAGCATTTTGTTGTCATTTTCTCCTTCATATCTTTCTTGACTGCTCGTACCATTCATCTTAAGTTCTTTGCTTGGTCTAAGTTCACTGGAACTTTCTTCTTCAACCTCAGTTTGTTTGTCACTCACTCCTTTGTCTGTCAAACTAAACTCTCTCACCATCTGCAGCTTCTCCTGTTCATCTGTGGTCAAACTGCTTTGTGGCTCAACTTGACTTCCATATACAGTGTCTCCAGCAACCAGTTCAGTAGCTTTGACCAACTCCACCAACTCAGGGTCCAGCAGCACCAAACGTTTTCCAGAATGAGCATCCACATAGCTGTGAGTCATAAGGTGAAAGAGCAACTTGTGTTTTGCTTGTTCATCAGGATCCAATCCATGTGCTGGTGTAGCATCCCAGGCAAGGCCTTCAGGAGATGATGAAGGTAAAGAAGAGGATGGAGGTGGAGAGGAGCTGGAGGAACCCCAGCTGAAGCGGTTTAGAGATGTGGTACCTGACTGGTTCATGCTGGAAAGAACATCTGGTATGTGAATGTCTTTGAGAAAACTGACAACACTGGGCTCAAGAGCCTCTTCAGCAGCCTGGTTTAAGGGCAGCACCTGGAGGGTTTCTGGGTTGTACAGAGCCCCAATAGCATGTCGCTGCCTGAGAATGTTCCTTGATAGTTCTCCTGAGATCACTCCTTGTTGAAGAGCCTCAACAATGGGCAGGAGTTCTCCGGACTCAGGCCAGAGTATTCCCAGGAATGCCCAAAGAGACTCAAGGACCAACAAAGCCAAACGGGAAGAGAGAAGGTTCCTGCGAATACTCTCTTCCAAATCCAGGCGTTCTCCACTAAAAGGATCCAGAATCCCCCCATTCTGCAGCTGTCGTGCTAACATAGCACAGGCTAGATCCTGGTCCATTAGTCCATGACGAACAGCCTCATCAATTGTCAGTCGGTGGCCAGATCGTGGGTCAGCAATACCACCGGCAAAGAGCTGAGCTTCAAGAAGTCTTACAGTAACTTTCCGATCAATCAGGCCTTCCTGAACTGCACGGAAGATACCGACTTTTCTTCCAGACCGAAGGCAGACAGTTCCTCCAGGTTGCTGTTTGACAGGGAGAAGTAGGAGACGTGAGTCATTGTCGGGGACACAGCGCTGTTGCAGCTCATATAGGTTTAATTTTTCAGCTGTGTTTGGATCAATCAGCTCTCTGTGTTGTAGCCTTGACTGGAGTTTGGTGAGGGTTCTGGGAGTCAGAAGTCTCTTGTCTTCTGCTTGCTCCAAACTCAGCATTTTACCCATCGAGTTTCTCAGGCCTCCAGTGTTCAGCTGGAGTTCGAGAATACGAAGTCCCACCTCCTCTCTGATGAGCCCGAACTCCATGGCTGCAGCTACTGGCAACACATTTTGTTGTTGGCCATCTGTAGACTTAGTATTTTCCACCAAAAGCAAGGTGCTCTCTAGCTCAGACAGGCACTGTCCGGTGCGGGTGTCAATTAGGCCTTGAGCTATACCTTGTTCCAGTGAAAGACTGAGAGAGGAATCAGGCTGGAGGAGTCCACCCATAATGAGCTGCGCCTCCAGAAGTACATGGCAGGTGTCCTGGTCAATAAGACCACGCTGGGCTGCTTGGAACACTGGGAACGTTTCCACTGTTCCCAGGTCGATGACTCCAGCAATGGCAATTTGGTTCTGCAAAAATAAACACCTTCAGAAAACAAAATTCAGCAACATTCATTCTGGTAGCACTGCAGATCAATGTGTTATGGTATGTTGAACCAGTAAATGTATTATGCTATGTTACTATATTATCATATTATATTATACTATCATAGTGTATTATGGTCAGAATCAAATGGTAAAATCAGAAAAAGAAGAAAACCCAAAACCAGTGTCAACAGAAACTTAATAGAAGACATAAGTTATCAGATATATATTCTTATTTGTACGTTTGATGTATTTTAATTTCAATCAAATCAAATCAAAAAGCGCTTTAATACTTACCACAACTACTAAAACAAGCACTGAGCATGCAACAAAGCAACTAATAACAAACAGTGCAGAAAAAGATAAAAGTAAGCAAAGACACAGAGAACAGAGAAGTATTCAGAAGAAGAGAATAAAACGTCTCAGTGAGAAGAAACTTAGAGGCAACGGTAAGAGAGAAAGCGAGCGCTACTTACCGTCCGGGTTTCCAGTGGCACACACACTAACGGGCCAACTTATGGCTTGGCAGCGCGAGGCACGACAGGTGAGAAGCTGGTTGTTAGCATTCTGCATGCCACTCTTCATTCTGACTCCTAACACTGACACTGAATCCACCTGCTGACCTCACCTTAAACTGTCATAGGCTCAGACAACTATGACTTCCTGGGTCTTTGAACAGAGGGGTGGGCCGAATTATTTATATAGGTTATTTATATTATATACATCACAATACACACCCTTTCAAAGGTGTGTTTACCTCTTCAGTTGCACAGATATCATGATGAACTGCAGATTATTGTACTGTATCTCTATCATATATCTGTATTGTAAGACACCTCATGATTCCCACTTAATCTACCTGAACAGTAAACTCATCCAACTCGTTAACACACTGAACAGCTTTATGATTTCCTGCTTTGTTTCCCATCTCTCATTCTGATCCGTGGCTCAGAGCTTGGATGTCCGCAATTCCTCTTTGACAGCTGTTAGTGGTTTTCAAGCAAAATGCTGGTTTAAAGTTTCACACATTAATCGTATGCATTAGAACAAAGACAAAAATTCTCATTCACACACACTCTTGTGATCTGGACACAACATGCTCAAATGGTGAAGCGTTTTTTTTTTTTTTTTTTTTTGCATAGCTGGCCTCTGGTGCACTTACACTCTAAACCAAAAGTGACTTTTTAAAAACGTCTATTCATCAGTGAGCATTTCTTTAGTCAAATAAATGTCTCCTGTAAAAACACACAACATTCACAAAGGAATCAATTACGAGGTGCGGCTGTCAAGACATAAGAATTATCATCACGAACGATTGAAACCTGAAATTCTCACACACATTCAGTCCTTATATCATAATTCATCTGCCAGGAGGGGAACAAATTTATGACCAAGCGAGAGCTGAGTGTGAATGTGTGATTTCCATTGGTCGACTGTACAGGTGTACATGGTGTAAAAATAAATACTGAAATGTAATGCTGACTTTATGCAGTGGCATTATTTTACCACCACATAAAGAAAAGTAACATGATACTGTTTTCTAGCTACAGAGATGACAATAAAATGTGAAGGTGCATCTATTTTGAGAATGATTATCTCTAATGATGAATCTACGAAAGCAGCTCTACAGCTTCTACCTGACTGCTGGCATGACTCGGGCAGCGCTGCAGTGCGGCACCACTAAGGCCATGTATTAACCATGTTAGCAGTTCAGCAGATGTATTTTCTGATGATAATGACGACGATGATGAAGATGACAAAAACTAGGGTGGGAACAGTTAATGAAATGACTGCAGGCTTTTAACAATGTGAGAGTGGAGCACTCCATGCTCAGGCCCAGTTCAGACGGTGTCATCCAGTGAATTCTTTGCTTTCTGTACCCACATTTCCTCTGTCACTAAAAAGTGGGCTGAAGTGTTTTATGACAAAGATTAGAGCGTCTTCTATGCTGTCAAATTATTCTACTATTTGTAAGTTGAATGAGGAGGGGGTCAAACAACAGTGCCAAAAATAGAAAACATGACTCTTAGATCTGAATACACGTCTGAAAAGGGTCTGTGATGTTTGTTAAACCAAACCAAGTCAATGAGTCGTCAATCGTGGTGATGTTCAAAAATGCACACTCTGTGAACACACATCATGCTGTACAACACACACACTCCTGCTGGCCCGCACATGAACTCACGCTTAGCTCGCAAGCGTTCTCAGAAACAAAGCAACATTTTATAAAAGTACCTTCACGATTGCATTTTGTCAAGCTTGCAAAAGCTGAAATATATTCTCTATCATAAATGTGCTGTGCGTCTCAGCACATCCCTCCAACCAGTCTACCTTTCTTTCCTCCTCTTTGGCCAGTTGCTGCTCCAGCTGCTGCAGCTGCTGGGTGGAGCTATCACACAGCTGGTTGTAGGTGGCCGTCAGCTCGTCCAGCTGAGCCTCCACTTGAGCCCGTTCCTCTGGGGACAACCTGGAGTGGACACAGGGGAGAAGGTCAGAGCAGGTGGCGCTTATGCGTTTAATGTGTGGCTGAGTGTGTGATACTGATGCGTAGGTTTCCCACAGTGGCCCTGATGTAAATTCCAAGAAAATTTCGATGATCCCAAGTCTCCAGTCTCAAGGACACAAGGCAAGTCAAACAGTATGGGGAGTTAACATGTTTAGGAGCATTTGCAATGTGTGTTTTCATGCACATGATCTAAACTTACTTGCTGGCTTGTTTTGACAGTAGGAAGACCTGTGTGCTCCTTATGGCTTCAGCCACTTCATCCTTCTTGGCTGCCAGCTGTTCACTGATGGCCTTCAGAGAACACACATGCATGATGAGCTCAGTACAATAAAAACCACCATCAACTACCATTTCAATGTTTCCATTAAACAGAAAATGACATTTAAGTTATCAGGACCCATTATCCTTTATCAATATCTATACAGCACATACATTAACAGATCTCTGTTGTACCTGTTGAGCAGCAAGTGAAGACTCGGCGTTGGGGCCCCCGGTCCGTCCCTGGAGGCCTTTGACCCAGCCCAGCAGGTCTGAAACCTGGCCCACTCTGGCCTGCTTCTCCTCCTCCACCTCTTTCTGCACAGATTGAAAAAATGTTTCAGGAAATAAATCTCAAACTATTTACCTTGTTTAGGGAATTATTTGACATTGAATTGAACTCCTTTTTTCTGCCTGACCAAAGACACAAATTCTTCTCACGTTGCACTGCAGTGATTTAATCTAACCACAAATTCCAATTTCAAGCAAGAGAGTGACAGTGAAACAAAGTCCCACCTCTTCTTCCTCTAGTCTCCTCAATGCATCGCTGATGTACTTTACATGCTGGGTTGTCAAAGTGACTAAGGCTGTGTAGCGTGTGCGTAAGTCCATAAACTGTAGAGAGACAACCAGAAACAATGACAACACATCACTTATGGCAAATTCACCACCAAAAAAATGACTGCATTATCTTAATATTCAAAAACTAGTGACATCTATCAAAAGAGCACGACAGACTGTCTGTCCTTACCTCCTGAGTGATGGCGTCAGAGGAAGAGTGCATCCTCCTCCTCTTGACAGGTGACTTGTGTGTAGATTCTACAAAGGCTCTGTAGGTCATCAGCTGCAGTTCATAATCCTACAGAGTACAGACACAGTCAGTGAAAAGCATCTGTGCAATCAGAACACTAGAAAGAGTGTTTTGGAGTTTTAACACTGGTTAAATTAAACTGACAAGTATCAAATATATCTACACATATTCTTGATTGTTCTGCAAAAAACAATTTCACATATTTGATATGTTGTATATGAAAGACAAACACAAACAGTCTCTTACCTTCACTGAGGTGCAGTACTGTTTGGAGTGAGTCTGGCACTCGTCCAGTTTGGTCTGGTTCTGTTCAATCTCAGCTACTAATGCCTGAAGAAAGGAATCAGCCAAAAACAATACACATCATTTATTTTAGTCTGTCAGATACAACGTGTAGGTTCCATTTTGTTCTATCACTATACAACATTTGTCCTTCCAGGTAACCATCCACTCAGTCCATCAATCCACAGATCAAAGTCCAGGACATGAGTGTTACTAACCGTCTGCTGGGCCAATTGTTCAGACAGTGCTTTGCTGTCTGTCTGTCCAGGTTGTGTGTTTTCTTGTCTCTCCGTCGTTTCTTCGATCCACATGATCAGAGCAGAGTGACCGTCTCTGTACTGCTGCAGGGACGAGCCCAGAGCTTCTAGATCACTTCGTCTACAATAAAACAAGAAAAGACTTTCAGCGTCAGTGAAATTGTTATTTTAACTTTTATTACGTATTCCTCTCTTAGCCAAATCTTTTCTCTCATCTTCAGCCCTCTCCTTCTCACCGCGTCTCCATCTGTCTCTTGATTCCGCTCCACCTCTCTGCCATCTGATTGGCTCTCTCCTGGTAGCGTTCCAGCTCGGGGCTGCGGTCTGGGTGGAGCCTGCTGAGCTGAGACCCCGCCTCTTTGGCTCGAAGTACCTCCGACTGCAGAGACTGGAAGATGTCCTCCTGCTCGGCGAGCTCAGCCTGCCACTTCTGGAAGGAGATAAAATGGAAACCAAAGGATGCAGAAGGTCAAGAGGTGAGAGTCAAATAATTTCACGTTTCTCGTCAGGTGGCAAAAAGAGGAGTTTATGTGATCATGTGTCCTTTACCCCTAGTTGATCTCTGAGGTTTTTAATGGCCGTTGTGTCGGCAGGAACGATGTCTTCTTCACTTAGTCTGCTCTCGTTCTTCCTGACCTGGCTCTCGGCTTCATCCAGGATACGCATCAGGATGTCCACTGTTTTTAACCTGAGTGGATACAAGGTGGAGAGAGGTAAATAAATGAGACATTTTGTAAGTGTGTATTTCTGAGTTAATAAACGGATTGGCTGTACATGTTGGAGGGAGAAAAAGTTCACTAACTTTTCGAGGTAGACAGACGAGAGCTTGTGCAGCTTGTCTGTTTTCTCCACAGCCTGATTGAGTTCAGAGCGGAGGACGGGGACGCTGGAGGATGTCGGCTTCTCCTCGAAGAACCTGACACAGCGACGGGAGACGTCACCCAGACTGGAGCGCAGGGCATCCAGCTCTGACTGCAGCTTCTGGAGGAAGAACGCAATTTAAAATAAGCCATATGTAAAAATGGAGAAGAAAATGAGGGAGTGAGAAATGAACAAACTGTAATTCAAAAAAGATATTGATTGATATTGATTCATTCAATGATCTGCTTCTGGTGAAACTTTTTTCATCACATCTTCATAGTATCGTTTGTGATAAACTTTCTCGAGAAGAGTGAAGCAAACACAAATATTTGCAAAATCTAGTAGACCTCTTAGGAAAGATAAATCATAGAATAACAACCATCACATTTCTTGTTCTTGTTTTTGTCTTCTCTAAAAAATATTTTTCAAGAAACATTAACCAATAAAACTCAATATTAACTTCATAAAGATGTGTTATTGCCTGTTGCAACCAGCAGATGGGGCTCAAACTGACCTCTTGCTCTGCAATCTGGACAGTGTTGTCAGCGCTGTCAGCTGACAGGCGGCTGGGGGGCGGAGTCTCGATCCCCCTCATCAGTCTCTGCTCGGCCTCATTTAGACGAAGGGTGATGTTCTGCAGCTCCGACAGGTATGAACGAGAGACTGACTCATCCTTTTCCACTGGAGAGAGAAAAGAGAAAAAGAAAGAGTTATTTTAGGCATGAACAGTAACACTGGAGCTGTAGGCTTGTTTTAGTCAGAGTTTATTTTAAAAAATGACTCGGCGTTGAGAGATGATAAAATGAAGATTAATATTATCTGATATGTTTTATTCAGCATGATCCCATGCACGTCCACGTCTGTCCATAATGGTATATGAGTCCCTCCCGTCTCACCGGTCTCCATGTTGAGCAGCAGGTCCTGGCAGTGCTGCTGGGCCTGCTGGACGTCCCTCTCCAGCTCTCGTCTTTCGCCTGGCGTGAACAGAGCGCTCTCTTTGCTGTCAGACAGGAAGTCGGCCAACTGGGACTCCAGGTGACCGAGGACCTGCTGCCGCTCTGCTGGAGACTGACAGCGAACCTGACAGGCGACACGCAGAGGGAGAAGGTAAGCACGACAGAGAAGAAGAAAATAGAATACACACACACACACACACACACACTGAGTCTCACCGTGTCCAGGTTCCATCCGGAGATGGTCCTGATGTCTTTGAGCAGGTAGTGCCAGGACACCACACTCTTCATGTTTATATGCAGCTGATGCCACAGAGACATGACCTTCTGGTACAACTGCTCTGCCCTGTTCACACACACAGAACATGAGCGTTAAAGTCCAACGATATCTGACCCACTGTGTTGTGAAATTTCAAAAAGTTTTTGATTCTGAAATGAGCTGAAAAAATGACTTTGACTGTAACGAAGCCATGTGTTGATCAACACTTTGATCTACTAAAATATTGAATGAACCTCAGTTAATCTTTTGTTTGTTTATATTTTTCAGAAAATTAAGTCAATTTCTTCTTCTAAGAATATTACAAACCTGTTTTTTTTGTGTATGGCATTCATAAAAATTCATCAGAAAAAACATCCACACCTCATCTCCAACTTTAAAACCATCATTATCCCCAAAACACTGTTTGCTTTCACGTCAACACTAATTCCGCTCCATGTCATGTGTAAAGCATGTGTCTGACCTGCTGGCTGTGTCGATGGCCTCCTGGTTCGGAGGTGGGACGGTGAAACACACCGAGGGGACCATGGCCTCGTTCCCTGTCGGACTGATCACCTTCCACTTGGTCCTCTGAGAGTTGTCCTCCAGCACACACTCCTCGCCTCGGCTTATTGTGATCTGAGAGGAGGCGGGGGGACGGGATGGAAGCAAGAACAGAAAAACAGGGAGGGAGAGATGGAGCACAAATGGAGGGGGAAGGAGGAAAAAAAACAGGGAATAGAGGTTATGGAAAGATGGATGTTGGGAACAGGGAAGAGGATGGAGAGAAGATGAAGAACAAGATGGAAATGTAAGAGAGAAAATTAATAGAAAAACAGGGAATTATGGTTAAAAAGGGATGAAGGAGGTCAGAAGACATGATGGATGGAAGAGAGGTCAGATGAAAGAGGAAGAAAGCAAGGGAGGTGAAATCAGAGAGGACAAGAGAGAAACCATGTAAACCAAAAGCTGATAGCAACAAACTCATAATGCAACACAAAATGCAAACATTGATGAACTTCATGAAGTTAGCAGAAGCCCTACAATGATGACATTAGAGTCCTTGAGAGACTGAAAGCTGCTTTGCACTTCTGAACTGAAAGCTTTTATTGTGAAAGCAGCAAATATTCTCCAAACTCAAAGTGAGATTTACTGATACCTGGACTGGGTTTCACAAATTCACTTTGAGCAGCAACTCACCAACAAAAGGAAAAACATTACTGACACGGTGATTTTAAGAAACCCAGCACAGGACAAAAACAAAGAGTTTGAGATTAGAATCTGCAAAACTCAGCTCTTAAAATAAAACACGAGGCAAAGCCGTGACTGTGGGGAAGAGTTTTAGGGCTGCGCATAAAAGGCTACGGCTGTTCTGCCGCCCCCACCCACCACCCTCTCTCACCCCTTCCCTGCACACACACACATCAATACATCAATAATGCAAAGCTATGCACATACAGTAAATACATGAAATGTAAATTCAAGCTTAAAGCTGTGACTTGTTACTGTCTGACTGACTGAATGAGCCTCGGAGGACTGTGTTAAATTCAGTTCAGTTCAGCTCACCGATTGCCACCTGCCCTTATCAACCATCCAGTCAGTTTTATCCTCGCTCTTCACCTCTCGTGTGCCAAGGATAAAAGTATTTGACTAAATAAATGGTGGACACACAGAGAGGAAACTGTTGTTGTGCCCAACCCTATTTGTATATCTACTGTCTGTCTCTTGTCTCTGCTGTCTCAATTTCAAAGAGCAGCCTTTAAGTTTCATTGTCTTTGGGTCGTCCACATTTTGAAGTACAAACCTTTCACCATTTAGTTGTGTTTTTGTCACTACTACCCTCAAATTTAGAGAGAGCACATTCGTCCTGCCAGGATTCAGCTTCATGATGTCTAGTAAGACATAACAGCTGCATGTCCACATACAAAGGTTTGTCTCTCTGGTTCACTTTTTAAATAATAAAATTAGCACTGTGTTCTGATGAAGACTGGATTTTTTGTGTTTGACTTGCAAGTTAAAAAGACTTTATATTATTTCTATATAATTGGCAAAATTGAAAGAAACAGGTTCCGTTTCCAATTTTGGCTTCGGGGTAGAAAGACCATGTTCATACACTGAGTGTTTAACTAATTTTACTATTATATTTTATTACATTACTGACTGTAAAACCTGAAATGAGCTGATAAGAGAGGAGCAACCAGGGCAGTGCAGTGTGTGTGCAGTGTAAGAGTCTGAGGTGAGAGAGGGAGAATATAGGCAGCTATACCTGAACGTTTGTCTTGCCAGCCCAGCCGACAGACGAGAGGAAGGGAAGAGGATGAGGAGGAGGAAGAAGAGGAGGAGGAGGAGGAGGGAGGGAGAGAGGGGGAGGCAAAAAAAGGTACATGAAGGAATGGAGAGAGAGGAGGAGACACAGGAAAGTGAAGGAGAGAAAGATTACTTTTGGTCATGTGCATGTTTGTCCAGACGTTCGGTGAATATCAGCAAACACTGATTTGTTTTTAACTTTCAGCTCTGTGGCAGCTCGCATCTTACTTTTTTTTTTTTTTTTACATCAGTGATGCGGTAGAGGAGCAAACCACCTTCCTCCTTCACCTGGATGCAACACCTCACATACAGTATGCTTCAGTGAACAAATTGACCCGGCAGAATCTAACACAGAAAACTAAAAATAGCAGCGGCGCGTCCACCCTGCTGGAGCGAGAGGTGCGGGTTTTCAACCGAGCCCGCAAAGGGGATGAGATTGATGTATAATTGATTGGCTTTTAGATTCCCCGAGGACATCACAGCTGAGAGTAAAAAGCAGAGAGAGACTTGTTTCTATGTATGTTATATAAAAGTGGCAGTGAGAGGAAAAACAATGCGAATTTACAAAGATCCAGTCACAGAAGTTGAGTTTTCTGAGAACAAAGATCATCCATTGTGAGAACTACGTCAATGACAAATTCTGGATCATAATCATTCTGCTTGTTCAGCCTCCAAATCGAGTGTTGCTATTTGTACTTGCCAGTTAAAATGAAGTGAAAACATTTGGAGCAGTTGCCAAAAAAATTCCACTGCTGAGGTCTATTCATCAATATGTACCACCTAGGCTGAGAAAAGAGTTTGTGTAGACGCACTCATCAATCTAAAGACAAAAAAAAAAAAAGTCCAAAAAGCAGCTAAAATAGAGCAGCCGCAGTGGCTTTGGCCAGGGCTCGGAGAGGAGGTGCAGGGCGGAGAGGAGGCGGTTGGTGGTGAGGGTTAAAACAACAGAGTGGTGAGGTCAGTGGTGAGCTGGTACGACTGTACATACACACATTTTATCACAACCAGGTCCTGGGAGTCAAAAGGTTCCTTATATAAACCTTCATTAACTCAGGTGTCTGAGAGGCACGAGTGGTTTATTTTAGCTCAGCTAGATGAACAGATTTTCAGCATCAGAAACTATTTTCTGAGGGAAAGAAAACACCAGCATGTCCATGAAGTATGAGATGTGGTGGGTCCCATACCTCTATCTGTCTGTAGTCGCAGATGGCTTTGATGGGCGTTGTGGTTCCCAGCGTGCTCTCCGCGCATCGGGGGCGGAGCTGCACCACCGTCTTGGCCCGGCCCACCAGGCTCGCCACCGCACTCCGGTACTCGATCAGCTGCTCCTTCTCCTCCTGCAGGACAAAGACAGCAATTAGACATTCGCTCTGTCAATCACTTCTTGTTGTGGTTAGTCACACAGTTACAATGGTTCATTTTTATCTCTGCTTTTCATACTCCAATCATCTGCCCATCATGTTGTAATTCAGTTATCTATGTCAGAAACAGTTGAAATCATCAGGCTGTGAGTCCCATTATCAGCCACTGTCACTGGTTTAGAAACACTGAAGTTAAAAATATCCAATCGCATTGTGAGCAATTGCTAATTAGCTCTAAACACAATGGCTGATGGGAATGTTTTTATTTGGTCATAAACTTTGGAAATGGAATTGGAAATTTTAATTTTGCTGGTGCTAAAGGAAAAAATTAAGGATCACAAAAGTTATTATAATTCATCCTGAGGGGAACATGAATGATCATAGAACATTTCATTGCTATCCATCCTTTAGTTTGTCGAGACATTTCACTAAAAATCTAACTCATGGTGGCACTACAGAAAAAGTCAGGGGATCACAAAAGTCATTATGCTTCATCCTTTGAGGACCATGAATGTCTGTACAACATTTCATTAAAATACATCTAATAATTGTTTCATAGTTTCAGTCTGGGCCAAAGTGGCTGAGCGACCGTCAGACCTCGCCGTCCAAAACCATCATTTCCTTTAGAGTACAGTGCAGGTCCAACAGATTATAATTAGCCTACTGGCCTGTGGCCCCTGAGATAAGTGGACTCAGCTGTGTTAGCTTGGGTGCTAACCATTAAACATTTAAAGGTGTGCTCTTCACGCTGACAGGTAGAATTACATTTCATTTCTGTCTCGCCCCCAGCTGAGAGAGTCATTAAGGATTCATTACAGGGAGACAGGTAGGAAGAGAGAGACAGAAAGAAAGAGATGAAAGTGAGGGGTGAGACAGAAAGAGAGAAGCTCGGGGGGCTGCGTAAATAACTTTTGAACATTACAGCCCTGAAATGAATTTCACACTGAGCTGGTGTTCATTGCAGTCAGCACTACTGGAACAAGTCAGATGACAAACTGGGGAGAAACATGCTTTATACAGAGATAAATAAAAATGTGGGTGCATGAAGAATTACAATTTGATCATCACTGGAAGATCAATAACCAGCACGATAAGAACAATTAGATTATCAGATTATCTACGTTCAGTGACAGTAGACGAAACCTAACCATACAAACGCAAACAAAACAGACATTACTGAAAAGAGAGGGCAAGGATGGATCAAACAGCGTCTCCTAAACCCTGATCTCTGCCAAACAGAGGCTGAAATTCATTTAATATCCTCTCCTCAGTTATTATGGGAGTCAACAAAAGCTTGTTTTCTGTGTGTCATTCAGAAGCATCTGACAGAATCAGCTTCCTCCTGCCAGTGAGAGAAACTGGAAACTGACCGGAACTGGAAATGGATGAACACACACTCATGTGTGTAAACAGCGTTAGGTAGCATGTGAATATAACAACATACTGTATGGAACAACGCTGACGACACACAGACCTGTGAAAACCAACACACCTCTATAATGAGAGGACGTGCTCAGTGCTCTGGCCTGTGGAGCGTTGCCCACACTAACTCTGCCATCTGTTTGAAGTCAGAGGTGTGTGTGTGTGTGTGTGTGTGTGTGTGTGTGTGTGTAAGGTAGGTGTGAAGATGGCAGTCTCACAAATGTGCCACAGGAGGGATGATTCAGTGAAGCCACTCTCTAACAGACTACTTCACCCTGCGGTGCGACGTGCTGCAGTTGCCTGAGGCAGAGCACAACAATCAGGGGGACACTGGTATGTTAACGCTTCAGCTGCTGCAGGGTTATGAAACAGTTAGAATATGGCCACATCATGCTGGGGCTTGTTCCCTCAAGCATTTGTCATGTGTAGGTTTGCTCTGTGCACACAAGGTGGCAGCGTGGCTTCTAAAGGAGCACAGTAAGCTGGTATGAAAAAAAGACCTAAATCCATCAACTGATTTTTGAACAAATGATTTTTTTTTCTCAACAAAGTTGCCCATAAAAGAGTCCATAACAACTGAGATGAACAAGGTGGTTCGATACCATCGAGTCCTGCAGCAGGTCTTCCAGTTTGCTCAGCCTGCTGTTCTTGTCACAGGTGTACTGTCTCTTGATGGTTTCCTGAAGCTGACGCAGGTACGACTCACAGTCTCGAGCGTCACTCATAAACTGATGAAGGAGACAGAAATGAAAAGATCAGAATAATTTTCACAGGGAGAGAGAACAATGGACATGAATTCATTTGGTAAAATAATTAATATGGGAGATTTTTTGAGAACTGTAACTATTAAATTCCCTAAACTCACTTCACAGACTTCATATTATGTAATTGTCTTGCTCAGAAGTCATTATGTGGATTTGGTGAGAGATGTTGTGAAATTGCAACAACTCCTGCAGATTCATTTATGTTTTTGAATTCTCCGTTTGAAAGCTCAGTTTTCTGCCCATGAGCAAAACTATAATGATATTTGTGGCTGGTTAGTTGCCTCACCTGGAAGTATGCTGTGTTATCTTTGAGGTGCTGCTCTACACACACACACAGCTGGTTCACCCACTGCCACTGGGTCTGCAGGGCGGCACTGTAAGCCTGACAACATGCAGGGAGACGGAGACAGAGGGAAGACATTTCTGTTACACTGCAGTTACATACAGCACGAGCGTCCAAGAGCAGCTACAAGAAATATGAACATGTGACCAGTATGCAAATCCCAAATCAGCATGGTTCTTCCAGTATACAGTAGTTTTCATTTAGTGTTGGACATGTTTGCCAAAACAAAAGGTCACAGTTTGCCTGCTGCCCTTTTGAATCTAATTTACATGGACAGACTTTTAGAAATGCAACAAAACGAAGGTGCACATTCAAGTGGAACAAGGAGCATTTTAACGAAAGCACCTGGGTTCAACTGTTCCTACAAATGAGTCACAGAAGCAAAACCCAACATCTTTAAAAGGTCACACAGTCAAAGAGAATAAAGTCACAGATTCACCTCCACAGTCTGTTTGGCTGGATGGTTCTCCTGACACAGACGGTTGGCTGTTTCCTGGAGAGACCGCATCACTTCTTGTTTTTCATCCAGCTCCAACCTCGTGTCCTGTCAACAGAGCAGGAACAGACGGACGGTCAATTACAGGATTATTATAGCACCGGCCTGGTTTGAAAGTAGTGTTTCTTGTAAATTGCATGTAAACAATTCTTTTATTTTCAGTTCTGATTTATGTGGAAAACGTTCAGAGATGATGGAGAAACTGAAGGGAGCTTGTTTTATGCATGGTGGCGGTTTTCCTTAAGATACAAGAGATACAATAACATAAGCAGAGGTTTGTGGTCTATAGTGTTTTTTTCTGTTCCTCCACTCACACTGTATAATTCTCTCTTGGCGTTCATGTTGGGGTTGCTGTCGCTCCAGTCGAAGGCAATCTCCTCCTCCTCTCTCTCGTTGAGCCAGATCAGCTCCTCTGTGCAGTGCGACACAAATGCGTGCAGGCTCTCCAAGCTCCGCAGGCGCCATGACGAATGTTCCTGTGGCAACCGCACAAACAAACATTATCGTCATGCTGATCAGCCGTTCAGAGAGAAAGAACATCCTCCATTCTCTGGTTGTTCGTATTATACTGTCGGTTTTGGTGCATTGACAGCGACTTCTGAGGACAGTTTTAATCAGAATAAAACACTGTGAAAACTTTTCCTGGAGACCATTAGAATAAATAACCAATAACAAAGAATGAAAAAACCCTTCTGAATGTGATTTACTGAAGGATTCGTATGAGTTTTCATAACAATTAATATTTTGAGAGATATTCTCTAAGATGTAATTTTCTTAAACTATGAAAGAAAGCATGCAGTGTGATTATTTTTTACTTTTCATGACTCCCATTTTCACAATTTCACATAGGGACAAAGAAATAAAAAGAGAGAGATGGGGGAATTTGGGGAGAGGTGCAGAAAGAGAGCAGATGCATAATTGTGTGTTCTTAGCATAAGAGTCCCGTCACGGTCTAATGGGATTAACTTAGGAAGGGGGTGAACTGAGAAACAAAGGAGTGTGTTACCTCAAACACACACACATAAAACCACAGTTCTTCATGTGAGACTGACCAGTAGTTTGCAGTATTGGTGCTCCAGCTTGGCCAGGGTTTCAGAGTAATTGCTCTTGAAGTTGGGAGAAACTTTAGCCTGAGGGAGAGGACGGTAAAGCTTCATACAAACAACGAGTCTCAGCAAAAACGTGTCTGTGTTCATGTATAAGTGATGTGTGTGTGTGTGTGTGTGTGTGTGTACCTCGTAGCTGCGTGCCTCCTGTAGGCTGCTCATTAACTCTTCGACTGCAGTGTGTATGGTGTTGTGCTCTTGGAGGTTGTTTTCTACAGAGGGAAGGTCTGCGCCCCATTCAGCACGCTCCAAAAGCTCCTGAAACACACACAGATCAACACGGCTCGAAACAAATGAAATATTTAAAGTTTTTATCTCACTGAAAATCATTCGTTTCCCTCACAGTTCGTCCTGTGCTCACTGAGTCCTTTTGGTGATGCTTTTTAATGCAGATTTGATTTTGTTATGGTATTAACATGTGAGGATTTGTCTTGTTTTTGTCTGTTTTATATCATTTTAAAATTAATGTTTTTGGACAGTTGGTCGAAGAAAACAAGACATTTTCCAGTATTTCTTTAAATTTCATAGACTACTACTATTATTACTAATCAAATATTCAATGAAATAACAAAAATAATTGCGATTTGCGTCCCTAAATTTCGGTGTTATAAAGACTGACCTGCGTCTCCTCCACCCATCCGAGCAGCTCGTAGATGAACCTCAGGCTTCCTTCGTCCTCCGATGACGACATGGCCACCAGCTGGGAGCGAGCCATGGGTCGCCGCAGGAGCGCGGCGCCGACTGCTCCCACAGCTCCCACAGCTCCCAGCAGCGTCTGTCCCAGCGTCAGGCCGCCGTCTGTGGCCCTCTGGCTGGTGTGCTCCGGCCCGGTGCTGCCCAGGGCCTGAGAGAAGTGGCCTTTCCTGTAGACACTGGAGCACTGCAGTCTGAGGGAGACCAGCTCCTCTTGAAGGCAGGACACTCTGGTGATGAGAGACAGAAAGAGTTAGTTCCTGGAGAGGGGATGGTTACTTCTTTCTGTCTCTGAGCTGATTTCCCTGATAGATACAGAGACTGCAGGCTGTGACCCTCTCTCAGAGTCTCCTACTGCAAAGGCAGACATCAACTGCCTTAAATTATGGTTAAATTATGGGAGAATTACAAAAGAGCAGAATGCAGGTTTTCTGTGAGTCTGTGGGCAAAATGCTAAAAGGAAAAGGAAATAGCCGTTTTTCAAAATGGATGTTTCATTAATTTTCATGACAGCAGTCTAAAACTCATGCTGCGGCATGTTGATGAGCCACAAAATGGAGTTTCTCTTTCATCATTTTTTGACAGCACTGATTTCCATCAGAACGTCTTTATTCAGTTGATAAACAGTGGAAGAGAATTTAATGGCAAAACACAATGCAACTTGTCGACCTATAATGGAGCATAATGAGCTGTTTGTATTCCTGATAATTGTCCATATTATACTAACTAATTACACAAGGACCATTTTGATGGAGTTGAACCTTTCACTCATTCCTCATTTGTCAGTCACCTCTGCAGAATCAGAGCCAACACCATCACACTCTGACTCCAGACTCACCTGAACGCCAGCTGCTCCACCTGGTAGTACTTCTCATCTCGGAGGACTTTAAGCTCCTGGTTGAGTTGTCTGATCAGAGACTCGCAGTCCTGCAGGTAGCAGGCCAGCTCTCTCTCACACTGCACCGCCTCGCCGCTCTCCACCTGAGACATGTCCTGCACACCAGAGGAAACATGGTTGGATGAGGCTTTGCTTTTTTTGTTTATTAGCTAACTTTGCTTATGTGTTACGGATCTTTTCTATGAGCTAAGTTGTTTTTGTAGTTTAGTTTTCCCCAGACATGGATTCAGCCAACAATGCAGTGAAACCAAAGTAAGAGTCAGGAGGAAAGCACTGGACCATTTACAGCTCCTAAAATAAGTTTGTGTCCAGACTGAGGCAAGAGAGACTGTGTTTGCAGAAAGCAAGGAAAGTGGTGAGGGAACATTTATTGTCCCAGAAGGGCACTTGCTTTTACAGCTTGAACACATTAACACATTGTAAACTATCGCACCAAATTATCCAACATAAACCCCAGGACCCTGCGTGTGTGTGTGTGTGTGTGTGTGTGTGTGTGTGCGTGCATGTGCGTGTAAGGAAATTAAAAGGAAGTAAGATATGAGAGGTTCAGTACTCACAGCCTGGAGTGTGTTCTTAGCGAGGGTGAGTTTCTCCTCACAGTCCAGAGCCATGTTCTGGATCTTGTTGGCCCTCTGAAGCAGCAGTTCCAGCCTGAAAACACACACACACACACACACACACACACACACACACACGCACGCACGTTAAAGGAAATTGAGAAAATGAACACAAGGAGTTACATCAGCTTTTTTATTTAATTACATGCATCCGATTTGTGTGCATGTTCATGTGTATGTGTGTATCAGTGTGTGTGTGTGTCAGTGTGTGTGTGTTTGTGTGTGTGTACCTCTCCACAGCCGGCCGTAGAGCCTTCTCTCTCTCCAGCATCTCCAGGATGAGTTTGCCCCACTCCTCCTCGAGGTCGTTAGGATGGAGGCCCTGAGGAAGCTTAATACGACCGAACTCTATCCACACCTGGACACACGGACACAGTGGGGATATATTTAGCTTCCCATCATGCTTCAGTGGCAAGTGCACACACCATAAAACACTAACAAAAGCCTCCGTTACATCAGAGTTACATCTTTCAGTGATCATAAGTCGCACCACAGACAAACAGTCTGGTAACATCAGCTGAGAGAGAATAAAGGAGGAATTATTATCAACTATCATGTGTTTGTGGTCAATCAAACAATCTGCTGCATTGATAACAGCAAAACGGAGGAAATAATTTGGCTCCAGGAGACAAATGTATGAGTCATCTCACACAAAAACACTGATCCATCTCTCATTGATATACTGCTAATCCCCGAGCTGAACCCCATGATGCACAATGAGCTCTGCACATGGTGTCCAATGTTGGTCACCTTGTTCTCTTCCACCCTCATTCATGTCTTTCTCCGTCCTCCGGCTGTTCATTCTTACCTCCAGCAGCTTGTAGAGGTGTTCGATGTGACCTTTCTCGATCTCCTTTGCAGGGATCTCTGTCTCTTTGAAATGGACGTACTCGTTGTAAAGTGCCTGAAGGAGGAAGGAGTTGCTGATGAGCGCTCTGGGGTCCATATTAACACGGGCTTTGTTTAAGGTCAAAGACAAAGTCAATACGTCTTATCAGAGGTAAAAGCTTTGTAATCACAGTCTCTCTGGGTGGTCATTAGCCACTTTCTCAAGCTATGTCTTCTTTTTTTTCTCCTCCTGACTTCTTTCTCCTGGTCTTCGGACATGATGTCAGCCACCATTTCAATCACAGCATCCTGTCTCACATTATCGTTCTCTTCCTTTTCTGCCGCCTCTGCTCGGCTAAAGAACTCCTCTTAATCTGAATCACTCACTCTGTTAACATAATCTGATACCAATTTAACAAAGAAGCAAAAAGGCTTCCAAGGAAAAAAACAATATTAAACCGACTTTGGATCCTCACCTTGAGTTCCACAGGGTTTTGTGGGAAGTTCTTGTTGGCCATGAGGGTCGTATGCTGGCGGCTCCACTGGAGCAGAGAGGAGAACCTGGACTGGTACTCCGACCAGCGCTGGTCCACCTCCTGATGACGGAGGAGAGAAACACATGAGAGCAGTGATTTCACGGACTGCTTGAAATAAAATGCACAGAAAGGCTTCATTTTGCAAAAAGTAGTTTATAATAAATGAAAGCAACACTTTTCAATTGCATCATTATTTGAAAGTTCCAGGTCACTACTCAACACTTGACTGTCAGACAAAATGGGAGAGCAAAAAAAAATGAAGATAAATTAAAAAACACACATTAAAAAGTGTTATAAAAATGAACAGGAAATGGAGCAACCAAAAAAGAATGAAGCAGGAGTGTAATATGAATAGAAATAATTATAGGCTTTGGAGTACAAATACAGCAATGTTGAAAATGCACGTAAAGTGATGGCAGTAAAAACCAGAAGAGAAAGAGGCAACATCCATCGATAATGAGCTCAAACTTGGTAAATGGTTGCACAGTAAAAGTGGTGTTAGCAGAGTGTGACGTACGTTTGCAGCGATGCCCTCTCCTCCCTCTGGGATTTTAGGGAAGGCATCATAGATGGAGGAGACGTAGGTGATGACAGACTTCTCATCTGGAGATGGAACATCAACGTCTGAGGAGAGAGACGGAAAATTAGAGGAGCTCAAAAAAAAATGGATTGAAAAGAAAATCACCACCTTCTGCTCTGAATTAAACCTAATTTATTGGATAATATGCTTGTTTGCAACATAAATTAAAGGAGCAGCAGTTCCACATTATTGGACCATTAGTGGAAGTCTGAGAATCACTGGCTGTAAAAATGCTAACTAACAGACTGTTGAGACAAGAACTCAACCATCAAAACAGAGTCTCAACCAGCTGTTTGCACCAATTTGTGACTTTTTCCTCCTGTTTACATCTTTTATTAAAAGTCCCTGGACACAAGCTAATTAGGCAAAGCTCAGTTACCAAACTGTGAATGATTATGAACTGGCAGCTTCTATTCATCCTGAACAGGCAGGGAGTCAGTTGCTCAGTTTGTTCTTTCAGAGCCACGGTCTCACCCTCAGCGTCCAGCAGTCTGGTCACCCCGAGAGACTCCGCGATCTCGAAGGCCTGCTCCAGGTTCTCCCGGTTACTCTGCCGCGACACCGCCTCCATGTCGATCAGGTCTGGCCTGGAAACCACACACAGAGAGGTTAGTGTGAGTGTTTTCAGTGTGTGTGTGTCTGTTTATTCTGCCTCTAATCTGTTAAACAGCCTGTGAAACATGAGGATTTTAACTTAATACAACGACTCCAGAAAGAATCGAACACCCTTGACTTTTTGTGTATTTTGGTGAATTTAAAGTGAATTACAATGAATTGCCTAAACATATTTTTATACATGTATTTAGCTGCAAATTTATTAAAAATTATTGTCTGAACATCCTTTATAAAAGCTATCAAACACTCTTCTTCGAATCCATATTTTGCTGAAGCATCTTGAAAAGATTGAGGCCTGTGTTTTACTGAGCATTTGTGAATCAACTTTTATCTCCAAGTGTCACTGAGAAGGAGTTCAATGTTTATTGGTGGTAAACATCTTTATTGTTCATGGGCTACCAGTATTGAATTCAGACTTTATTTTTCTAACTACTAACAAGGATGACTCCATGTTGCCGTCCGTCGTCTAACCTGTATCTGTGCAGCAGAGCGTTGAACATGCGTCCGTCGCTCCAGGACGAGGTGAAGTTGACGCAGCGGAGGCCGGGGTAGCCTTCTGTTGCCTGCTGGCTCCATAACAACAGCTTCTCTTTGGCAGTGAGGTCGCCTGACTCGCCGCTCACATAGATCTCTGAAATCTGGAGGGAGCAGAGAGAGAGAGACGGGGTCGGGGTTACTATTGGGATTCACCATTTCCTGTCTGTAATAGTAGCTCCCTAAGTTTCCACAATCCAGAGTCTGTGTTGCAAGAATGCGTCATGGTACATTCATATAAAACACTCGTAGGAATTCAGCTCATGCTTTCAGGATCTTGCTGCATTTATTTTCTATCTTGAGGCATCTACACACCGCTCTCATCACAGCAATACACAGCCGACAAAACGAGCTTCACTTTCACATAACATCCTCGTTACAGAGCCACAATGAGTCGGCAGAAACATACGAGGCACGAGCACGAGGTTTTAGTCACTTTGATCCAAGCTGCCGTCTCCCTCCGAACCCCTCATTCATCTTCCTGACAATCAATAACCCGAGAGAGAGAATGTGTAACTGAATGAGTTTCATGTATTCCTATATTAATGTTGCTGTTGTTTCCAATGTCCTCACTCCATCATCTTCAGTCTGGCCTGCTCATTAGCTCGCGCCCCTCCTTCATCTCCTCCATCTCCTCCTGTCTCGTGCCTCACCCCCCCCTCCCCAACCTCGATCTGTCTCCTCGGTTTTTCATGCGCTTTCATCTGCTCTGCCTCAGATGCTGATCAGCGTGCTCTTGTCCTCCGCCTCATCTACATTCAGTCCTCAAATCATTTCTCCTTTGTTTTTCACTGATGTGCTGAAAACCAGAGACGGGGTCAGATACACAGGATCCATAAGTAAAACTGACCCACAGATAGTTCTGCTTTTGCATTATCAGTCAGTTTGTAATAGCAGGATTTGCATTTTGGTGGCTACAGTACATGTTTACTAAGAGGCCTGAGGTGAAGCTTCCGTGGAGACTGACAGCTACTTTATCTATTTGTTCTGCCCACTGGACCACGTTGGCCCCTCAGCGTCCTTCTTCCTCTCGCTTTGCTCCCTTTAGGTCCAAGTGTCCACGTTGACAAAGGCAGAGTGATGTACACGCAGTAACTGTCAGTGCTTGGCTGCTGTAATTGTCATCAGTATTCTTCTGTCATCCCTCCTTCCCTCGCTCACTGTCCCACTCCTCCCTCTCTCTCGCTCTTTCTGTCTCTCTTCCTGCTGCTAATATAGAGCAGTATGAAAGTCCAGCCGGTGCCAGGAGACTGCAGCAACAGCCAAAAAGACTCGGAGCGGGGAGGGAGGGAAGGGAGAGGGGATGAAAAAGAGTAGCAAGGCCAGCAACAGGGGAGAGGGGGCGACTTGCAGCAGCATATAGCTTCTCTTTTTGTTCAGATTTGTTTTAAGTCAAAGGAAAGGACATGAATCTACACATGCAGAAACAGATAAAAACAACTCTATGCATCGACAAGGACACCCACCAAAAAGTGAGTGATATAACAAAGAGGTGAGCTTTCCTATCTGTCTCTCATTGAATGCACATATTGTAATTAATAAAGATTAATAGTAGGACTGAATGAGTGCGAGTGACTTGAATGGCAATCAACAAATGTGGATTGTGCTGTGTGTTTTCCTGCAGAGCTCCGTCTCTCTGTATGCATCCACAACCTCCTTTGCGGAGGAACACAGAGCATCTAATCCTCCATCTGAATATTGATACAGCTGCATCTGCACAGCGAGCCCACACTCCCACTGCAACATCTCATCCACCTCTCACTGTTGTTGTATATACTGTATGGATGAAGAGTTGTTAGGTTATTCAAACACATCCTTCAGGAGCTGTCTTGCAGGAACTGTAATAAAATATTCTAAACTCAAGCTTCAGTAGCTTTTTCAGGAGGTTTGATTGTATCTGACCGCCGCCTTCAAAGAACGAAGCTTCTTCAGTGAATGGAGCTTGTTACATGACGAAAGTACAGAACTTTGGTCAGTTCCATTTTGCTGAAGAAGGCAGTTAGAAATGGTCAAATGCTCCTCAAAAAAAGCCAGTGAACCTTGAGTTTAGAATATTTTATCCCACGTACATGTTCCTACAGTCAAGAATGAAGCTCTCTGCTCTGTTTCTACATGCACAAGTCGGCCATTTCAACAAAACTGAAAACTTATTATCAAATGATTATGCTGTTTGTTTGTATAGTTTAAAATGCGAACTACCACTGTCTTGTTTTGGCTTTGCTAAATTAGCCTACTGAATGTCGCAAGGTTAACATTCACATGCATGTTTGCAGACATCAAACTCAGTGAACGCAGACATTCAGACAAATAATACTGTGTGTGTGAATGTGGTACATAACGTGCTTCACCAAGACGGGCTTCAAAGGATGTGTGTGTTCTGCAACCACAACATATGAATTCATACAGTATATATATCACAGTGTGTGCAGGTGTGTGTGTGTGCATGTTTGAAGTCCTGGGTGTTTGTCTGTATGTACTGTACATATCCGTGTGTGTGTGTGTGTGTGTAAGCAGGTGTGTGTGTGCATGTCTGCCTCAGCCGTGCGAATGTGACTGCAGGTAAACTAACAGAAACACCTAGAAATGTGTTGAGGCGGGAGCAGCGTTCAGTGCAGCCGTGATCCAGTCACAAACACCCCTGATCCATTAGAGGCCCCCCGGGGCTCTGGACCAGCCGTCTTTTAGAAACACGGCCTCTTTGAAGTTTGTGGGGAGAGGAGGGAGAGCTGGGGACGGACGGAGGAGATAACAATGCTGGGAGAAGGGAGGGTGGACGGGAAGTGGAGATAAAAAGATGATTTAATTGTTCTTCAACAAAAAGTACCTCTGGATTCATGTCTTTAAACAAAAAGGATGGACGGGTGGATGAAGGACAGAGAGACAGATGATGGATGGATAGCTGGATGGCTACAGACACGGTAGGACGGGTGTACACACACGGGTTTGAATGTGTGGTAGGAATCCCCTCGAGGCTCGACGAGGCAGCCGTCTCACTGATGAATGCGCATTTCAAATCCCTTTTTATGCAGAGAAGGGCGTTACACAAACCCACACACAAAGGCCAGCTGCACTTTAGACTGAGCACAGAGGCATCCCGACACGTCCACGCACTCCTCTCATGACACAGGAACACACACATCAGGAGTACTGATCATTACCGCTCATTAAATAAAACTCTTTAGCAGGACACTCTGGATCTACAGTTTCAGTGCATTTCTCATGACTCAGCAACTGTGCATCAAATGCAGCACTAAACACAAGCTGACATGACGTCATGATGGCTGCACATCCACACTGTGCTGCCTTTATAATGTGCAGGGGAAGTGAACAAACTGTGGCAGCCGTCATCCGCTGTATCACTGCAGTCGCTGCAGCAGCCTTTTCATTTTCAAGGTGAAGGAGGGCTGTGAGCTCGCACACAAAGTCTCTGTCTCTGAAGCCTGCAAGCCAGCCCCAAGCATGTTCTGCAACCCAAACATGAACATATACTGTACAAAGAAACGCTGGGCTGGAAGAATAATGTATGTATGTTTGCAAGACACTGAGGTCGACATCTTCCATAATGACAAACTGAGTCATACTCAAAATATATTTAATGAGTGAATTCATTATCAGCTTTTGAAGCCTCTGTCGTTTCTGATGTAATAATGCTGATGGATTTCTCTCTTGTTAATTGTTATAAACTGATAGAAATAGGGAGAAAGAACAATGAAATCTTTGCAGTTTGTCATTTATATTTCAAAAGATATGAACATGAATAAAAACTAATAACTAACTTGGGCGCTGCACCACAACTGTTTCTTAATACAAAAGAATTTAGAGATGATTTTTTCTTTGAGACATAATAAAGTATTGTCCTTGCAGGGAGGGCAGGTCTGTGTCTATAGCACTGTGGACCAAATACCAAAGGCTGGCCTGAAATGTTTACTTGTTCTTTTGTTCAGTCACTTCCCAATAAATAGGAAAAGTTTTTTTGTCGTGACAAAGCAAACCTCAGCTCTCATATCAGCACTTGTGTTTAAAACTTTCAGACTATATCCAGACCATCTGGCAGGCAGCTTGTGACGAGGCAGCAAACTGTGTAGAAGATGCTGACAAATAAACAGTCAAATCAAAGATTGAACAAAGATTACAATCTAAATCACCTACAGAATACGAGCCGATCTCACCTTTCTACTTTCCTCCAGGTAACTTTTTTCAACTAAAACCATGAGACAGACACAGACAGATGCACATAATTATATTGAGCCTTATTGAATTGGTAGAAAATGACAAGTTTCAGTTTGGAGCGAGAGGGCACCCGGTCATTTAAAGCAATGACCCTTCTCTCACACACAAACACCCAGTTCTCACTCCAGCAGACGTCAGGAGCGAGTGTGTGTGTTGTGTGAGGAAAATAACAAGCAATGGAAAGAGACGGAGGAGAAGGAAGGGAGGGAGGGAAGAAGGATGGAGAGACGGTCTGTGCTGCGTTGATTAGGCTCCGGGGACAGAGGCGGAAAGAATGGAGGGAGGCATAGTGTCTTTCAGGAGCTGATAACACACACACACACACACACACACACACACACACACACACACCACACACACAAAACCCTTCATGACCACACACAGCGCACAAATGACAACAAAGGCACGCTTCAAAAGACTGAACTCATACATCATGAGTTGTGGATGCCTGTCTGTAGAGCACTGGTTTGAAAAACAGGTCCACAGACCTCCATGTTTACAGGTTGCTTAACCAAATGCAGAGAGGTTTGTTGTGACTAAAGTTGAATTTACTGCAAATGACTCAAATGGTTAAGCAGACGAATATGTTTTCCTTGATAAATAAGTCAATTCATGTATTACCGTGAGGTTGATTAATTATCTGTTGATCGACTAATTGACTAATATAGGGGCTTCCGACCATTTTTTGTTGAATCGTATTGTTTCCTCCCTGATTAGTTCAAGAGAGTTGAGTAAAGGATTTGATGTGTGGATGACAGGACAGAGGTAAGAGACAAACCTGTGGCAGGTATTTCACAGTGGCCTGTTGCTGCAGTGACAGAGGACTCTCCATCATGGAGTCGAGTCTCTCTGAGGAGCTGCTGGTCAGCCCTCCCCAGTCTGTCTGACTGGGAGTGGTGCCCGCTGTTTCTGGAGAGGTCAGCGGCAGGTCGCTGGCATAGCCTGACTCCAGCAGAGACGACTGCTCCTGTGCACGGACTGGAGTGTCCAAGCTAAATCCCTTCACGAACATAGTGCCCTGAATCTGCATTTGGTGAGAGGACATTTCCCCTGCAGGCGTTCTGGCTCTACTTTTGTCCTCCTCAGACAGTTGGACTTTGAGAATATTTCCTGTGACTGGAGAAGGGGCAGGGGGCTCTTTGTACACATCTACCTCGCTGTCACTTTCACCCCTCCACACTGGAGAGCCAAAATCACTCGGGTACACCGTCCTCACCACGCAGAGTTTACCGTCCACCTCACGGATGTGGACCACACCTTTGCGCTCCCTCCCCGACGGCGTCCGCACCACTCCTAACGTCCCTTCTGGTCCTCCTTTAACCCCCTGATCCCCCTTTTCCTCTCTCTCTACCTTCCCCTTGTCTTTTTTCTCCTTCTTTTGTCGGAGTATCCAAGGTTTCTCTCGGACCCCTTGGACCTTCTCCCTAACACGACAGACCCTCCCTCCACCCGGAGTGGTGCTGCCCAGGTCTGGGGCCGTGTTGACCGGGGTGGTGGTCGTGGTTTGGCTTGGGATGCTGGAGACATCTATGATTGCGCTAACGGTGTCTTCCTCCCCTGGGAAGCAGAAAACCCCTCTCCAGGCAGGGCTGGGCTTGGGGGACACTTCAAGTATTCTGCTGCCCAAAAGGCCCCTGACATTGGCACCAACAGATCCAGGGGAAAGAGTATTGCTGTGCAGAGTAGTTTTGGAATGAATGAGCTGGGTATCAGGCACTGTTATAAGAGTCCTTGCTCTGTTGCTAAAATCTGAATCTGCTGCTTCTGCAACTGCAGCCTTTTCCTCATCATCTTCATCCTCTTCCTCCCTTTCATCGGGCTCCTGGCTTCTTCGCCGCTCAAAGTCCTCCGGTTCCAACTCTCCTTTCCTGTTCTTCTTGCCCTTGTGCTTACGTCTGAAACGTAGACGCTTCTTTGGTGAAAGTGGGGGGGCTCCACCGAGTTCCCCCTCCTGAGGGGGTCTGACACAACCCATGGAGTTCCCCATGTCTTTGATGTGGACAGAGAACAGAGTATAAAACAGAAACAACAGCAAATAAAGGCAGTTAATCCATCAGAGAGACCAAATGAATGTTCGGTTTGAATATTTATTCCAGTTGTTTGAGAGTAAAATCCCTTCAAAAAGAGACACCAGAGATGAAATGTTCAGACGGCCAGTGACTGACAGCTCCCTCACTAATCTGACACCTCTGAGTAATATAAAGTTAGGAAGAGCGGGTTTAACTCCATTTTCCATGGCACCATCTTAAATACAACCCGGTGAATAGGAAGATGGATGGTATGAGCTGTCAGTGAAGGAGAGAGAGGGAAAGTCAGTCTTGTCCTCAGGCAGTTATTGGTTCAGTCACGGGGCAGCCGGCTGCAGGCTGATGCATCACAGCTCCCCACTGTCCTTCCTCTTTCCTTCACCTCACCTGACTTGGATCCAGGCAGTGCACTGGCCACCCCTGCTTTCTCTAAGGGCCCTGCAGTTTAACACTGTATGTATATGTGCAGGCAGCTGGCTGCTTTACTTGGTCTGATTTCATTATCCCAGAAGACTTGTGGTCGTGGTCAAGGACACGAGAACACAGTTATGTCAGCTGAGCCACATGAGGGAGGAAAATAAATTCAGTTAGGGTCAGGCGTCTGATTTATCATCAGGCTTTTGGCAGGTGAGCCGTCACCTGGTGTCAGGCAATGTGTTGGGCAGGATGATGAGTGTGGGAGAGAGAAAAATGCAGCTCAGTCTGGTGCTATTCAGCCCATTAGTGAAGCTCCAGCTGCTTCACACACACTGCATGTGTCTGTGTGTGACATGAGAACGAAGTGTGAAAGTCTGAGTATGGATGTACTGCAGGATTTCTGGGAGTGTTGGAATCAGCGGCGGTCTTATCTCACTTCTTTATTCAATGTCATAATTCCTTCAAATATGGAAGGTGTGAGAAAAACAAAACCATCATCTGCTGCAGTTTCATTCAGATTCTTCCTTCCATCCTTGAAAAATCACAAACAAGCTGATGTTAAGATCTGTTGTCAGTTCCAGGTGCTGGTGAAACCCAAGAGCTCTATCTACACTCAGATCTAACAGCTATCTGAGGTCATGAATTAATGATGCCTCTCTCCTACTGTGGTAATGTTATTGCAGTGCAAGAGGAGAGAAGTAAGATCTCTAACAGAAGTCAGCCACACAACAGAGATCGGTAGGAATCCTATCTGTCACCGTACTCGTAGCGGAAGTAGTATTAACGGTGATGCTGTCGATATCCCCTGTAGTAACAGCGAGCCTGGTGTCTCATTCTGCCGATGCAGCACGGTGTCCAGATTGGTTGTGGGTGAGGGATAGTGTGCAGTCAGCCAATGCTGCCACAGATTGCTGGGAGATTCAGCCAATACTCTGACAGCTTGTTAAATACTCAATCAGAGCATCAGCTTCCCGCCCCGATGCTTCTCCTTGTCATCCTCCCACGATTTATCCTGCTCATTGAGCTGGTGTCTCATGTGATGTGTCAGTCCATCCAGCTTGTGTCTGTTCCTCTTCATAAGGGACTGTTGTTGGCAATATGTTGGAATCCAAAATCGCTGGCGTTAATTTCTCCCATTGACGTGAAAGTTCAGTCTTTATACTGGTCATCGACGGCAGATACCTGTGGAATCAACTCGCCGTCGTCCAGAAAACCCTCAAAATGCAGCTGTGAGCCTCTGCAGGGTGCTGGTCTAAATCTGGAGGCAGCTGAAAGCAAACAGACTCCACCTTAAGTTCCCCAGACAGATTAGCATCACATGCCTCTCCCCTGGATAGCAGTCTAAAGATCCCCCCTCACCTCAATGTCAGATTCCCTGAGGACCAGAGTTGGCTGGGAATTGTGTTCCAGTGCTGTCCAATCATAAACCTCCTGCGTCCTGCTGTCAGTCTGCCAGTTACTCAGGCAAGCTTCCTCTTCATCAGGTGGTGCAGTGCGACGATGCAACAGCCCGACCAAATCCACAGTTTGCAGGAGGTGGGGAGCATTTAGACCATGTCCTCTCTTGTGCCTTTTCGCCTCTTATTAACTCTTTTCATCCACTAGATCCTATTAGGAAGAGGCATCTGGGGTGGGAGACAGGTCTGGACTCTGAGGCAGAACGGTAGGAAGACACTGGTCCTCTGTCGGCTGAGCGAGATCCAGTTCTAGCAGCAGACCTACTTCAGGTACAGATGTGTATCTGGAACAGAGCCAAAGGGATTCAGTGTCCAGTGAAGGACAGTCCCGAAATCCACGCAGCACGGCAGCAGAGGTTAGGACAGGAGGTGTCTGCACTCCATGTCCCCTTAAATAACAAAGACGTGCATGGAGCAAAAACAGGAACACAGGGCGTCTCCAGCTGAAAGGAAACCGAGGCTCTGTCAGACAGGCATGGCTGGATTGATCCGATTGATACGGCGGAGGCTGGAGAAATGGCAAGCGTGCGGCCGTCCAGGAGAGAGTGTGAGTGTGTGTTTGTGCCTGCGAGGTTGGGCGGTCCCCCGGTCAGCTGTGTGAGCCCTTCTGCATACGTGTCCACGAGTGTGTCTTGTCCTGCTGTGCGTTTGTGGTTTTGAGGCCTGCTGATCGGGAGAAGCCGGGAGCTCCAGTGACAGCAGGCAGCCTCGATTCGCCTCTCCCTCGGCTGGCTTCACTCCTCTGCTTTATCCCTCGCTCGCAGACGCCGGCAGAGGAAGAGAAAAGCTTTTATCTCCCGGCTGCTGCAGCTTCACGCTCTCTTCTGCTCGATCTCTCACTCTCACAATCCACCCCTCCCTCCTTGGCTCTCCTCCTCCTATCCGCTTCCTCGTTACTCCTGCCTCTCTCTCTCTCTCTCTCTCTCTCTCGGCTGTTAGTGAGCAGCTTTCTATGCCACAAACACACACATGCACACACACTTGACCCAAAAGCTTCCCTGAATGACAGGCTGCAACAGGGATGGAGAGGGAAAAAAAAGCAAAGCTGGAGAGAAATCAAATCTAAATCAGACTGTTGCATCTCGGCAACATTAATGAAAAGCGGGTAAACACTTCAATCTGTTTCGCTCTCGCTCTCTTTTCCATCTATTCCCTTCAATCTTCAATCTGTCCGTCAAGCTGCAGGTCATGAATGGTTCTGGGGTGAAAAGGAGAGGAGCAGGGAGAAGGAGGGAGCGAGGAAGGAGATTTGAGGGAATTAAGAGAAAGTTGAAAAGGACTGGAGAAAAACAGGAGGGGATGATGGGAGGCTGTGAAAGGATCAAGAGCTGAGACCGGGAGAAAACAGGGGGCACAAAACTGGCGTGTACAACACACACACACACACACACACACACACACACACACACACACTATAGCAGCTAGGGTTATGAAATATACCATGAGTCAATAGAAATGATTTTCTATAGCACTGACACACAGAGATGGAATTTGCAGGATTTTTGCATCATTGTGATCAGGCACCTGGATTTTACAGGCTTTTAATCCACTAGATTAACCCAAAATAGTCCTTTTCAGTCTGATTTTTAAAATCTAGAAACAGTTAATGCAGTGCTGAAACAATTATTAATGGATGGATTAATTGTTTAAATCCTTTATGTCAAGCATATATGTCAAACATTTTCTGGTTACAGCTACTCAGATTTACCATTTTCTGCTTTTCTTTCTCTTATATGACTGTAAATTGTATCTTTGTATAAAACACACAACACATATTTAACCCCGGTTATACAACACTGAATATAGGTAAAAGCCTTTTGACACACACACACACACACACACACACACACACACACACACACACACAGTCTTAAATCCTCTCTGGGCCTCCACCCACCATCCCTGCACATAAGTTGAATATCACAGCTCATGCAGACGTGTGATGTTGCACAGAGCAGCATGGCAGTCACACTGCAGCAGACGAGGATTCATCACTGACACCGACGCTGAACTCATAGCACTTTGCATATACAGTAAGTGCCTAATGTTTTCACAGAGAAAGATATGGATGGAGACCACGAACAGGCGGCGCTCTCAAGTGGCGAAAGCAACGGTGATCCATCTTCTCTCATTAGCCGAAAGCACCAGAGAACAACACACACAAACACACATGGTGAAGGCATGAACCAATGGGAGAAAAGCACTAATCAAGTCCCTGAGGCTTTCATCCCTTCGCTGTCATAATCAGACTACAACCTCCGTCTGAACCCGGCGTCAGCTTTTAACAAGACACAACCGCTGCATGTTGGACTTTCAGAAGCTCGTTTGGTCGTGTATTTAGCGTCTCTTTGGTCGATAACGTGCGCTGAAGCAGAGTGATTGATCTTGAGATTTTAATTATCATAATTCAGGCTCCATCTGCGCTGGGAGCAGCTTTAAGAGGCTGAGCCTTTACTTTCTTACATCCCATGTGAAAAGCAAATTTGGAAAATCTAAGCTAAGCCACACAACTCTGACCACTGCGACAAAATAATTACTGTGACGAAAAGCCCACTTCACTTATTTCTGGCTTTGCAAACACTTGAGAGCTGCACCGCTGTGTCCAAGTTACACACAGGCAACAAGATATTAAGCCATGTTCCTCAAAGTACTGCTGCCTCCAACATACATGACAGAATATGCAGAAGGAGGACAACAAACTCCAGAGACCTCCAACTTATTTATATTACTACACAAGATGAAACAAGTGATGATGAACGACTGAAAATAAAGGGATTCGATTTAGTTTGTGCTGCTTATAAACCTCATGACTAACTGTGACCATGTTGTGCTGAAAAGGACTAACAAATGTGAAGCAGATAAATGAGGTTTGTATTGAAGATTTTTTTCAAAAGAACTAAAGATAAACATCTGGCAGGTCTTTTTATAAATGCTGTCTTTGTTTCAGCTCCTAACAGTTTGCTGCTGGTGGTTTTCAGCTCTGTACATCAGGTTTTAGAGGCGACGCTGCAAACAGTCGCTCAGGGGTTTGAGCATGATCAGTTGGTGGCTTATAAACCTGCACATTTCTGGCCTGGTGCTAAACTGGAAAACAATATTCACTTCAAATTGATATCTGCACTCGTCTGCATGACATCGGACGTAAGTGACACAGATGGTGATTGATTGAGGCAATATGGGTCCAAATTACTACCAAGGATGACGCTAATAAAGTGACCCCACCTGCTGATTCTGCCTCGAAGCAGGTCGCAGAAACAGGGACGACTTTCTTCACCAGCTCAGAAATGAACTCACCAGGAACCAACAGTGACGTATAGCCAGTTTATCCAATCACAGGCAGACACAGTACAGCAGGAGGAGGGCCCATAGACAGGGATGTCTCAAGATGGGTCAAATATAATACTGAGCTAACTGGTGCCACCTAGTGCTTTGACTCAGTAACTACAGACACATTTAAATGGGGAGTAGTTGAACAAATGATTGATAAATTTCTATTATAGCTAGTTGGTGCTGTGGTCATCTTTAACATTCACACTACCTGGTTAAAAGGTGTGATTCACAATGGTGAGGAAAATATAAAAGTATTAATGCCATTTATCAAAACATCTGAATATTGTGAACTGTGAAAAGAGGTAAAAAACTTTCTGCATGCTTTGACAAGCAACTTTAAAATAAAAGTTTTGTCACCGTCTTGCCAACAAGATTGATGTTTTCACTTTATTTGCCTCAAATGATGAATTAGACATTCAACACAAGACAAAGTGACAGATAGATATTTGCAGGAGAGGTTATTAAAAACCTGTTGTCGCAGCAGGATTGCTGACGAGGCAGGTTGTCTGAGCCAGCTGAGACAGAGACACCACCTCGTCTGTAACTCAATGTACCAGTGAAATCATGACTAACAACTCTTATAACCCAAATAAAAATGATAGCTCACTGGCTGAGTTCCTAAAATTAGCTGAGGTGCTGAGTCACTCATCAGCACGTACACGTCCTGGTCACAAAGACCTGGAGGCTTGTTTCCAGAAATGACTTCTTCATCATCATGATCATCAGACCAAAGCAGCCGGTGGGACTAACGTGCAAAATATAGATTCTCTCCTGATTTGGGTCACATATCTTAGTAACAGTGAATATTTGTACCATGTTGACTCTGAGTGAAACACGGCAAATTAAACTACAGTGGCTTCAGGATTAATGTTACTGAGAGTCAGAAGGAAACAGGATTTTGTCACAGTATTTCTTGTGTGCTGGACTAACTACTGCACTGAAACCATGTGTTATAAAAGAGTTTTAGCAATGAAAATGTCTTTTTTCTCACTGTCAATTAGGAGACTCTTAGTGGGTCCATGAGGTGGACGTTCCCTTGTCACTATTTGAAAAGAACTGAGTCCAGATATAGTTCAAATCCTAGTATAAGATTATCCCATTTATATTATATGTTTGCAGTGTAATCACACATTGGACATTGATGCTGAAGATACAGAACGTATGTAGCACATGATGCTGATCCACCATCATGTATTTCCAGTTGTAATCACGCAGCAGAGCTTCTCACTGCAGCTCTAATATAAAACTGTCGTCATCTCCTGAACCCACTGAACTCTGCAAACAGTGAAACTATCTGCTGCTCTGCGGACCAATTCCCTCCTTCCACTTATTCTAACCCTCTCTCATTTCTTTCCTCCTGAGCTCTCGCAGCCGGCTTCAGCCTCCGTCCCGTCCATCATCTCTGAGTTAGTCCTCGTGTTTTCCTCCTGCATCGCTTCATCCCTCCACCTCTCGCTCTCTCTCTCTCTCTCTCCAACACCGTGTTTTGCTGAGTCACCACTACTGTTTCCATAGCAACCCGCTGGCAGTGTCACCTTGCCGAGGGTCACGTCGCAGCACAGCTTAGCGGTCGACCACAGCTACTACACCCCTGTCACGACCTTATCTGAAATCAATGGGACTTGACGAGCGGCCGGTTCCAGCAGCGAATAATAAGGAAGTAAACAAGACGCTGAGGAGGTTTTGTTCGTCCTCAAAAGCCCTGGTATTAATTTGCTTTTGTGTGTAACATAGCCGCCATGTGTGATTCGGACCCAGTGGTAACGTGAGTCCCGCTGTAATGATTTGAACAGAGCACAACCCTGTCTGCAGGCTACAGTGATGCAGGAACATCAGGAATCAGAATAAACACACAGCGGTCCAAATGATTGACGCCTAGACTAAACACACTTATTTCCAATAATACTGATCAATGTGGACAGCACAGTACAGGATATGTCTTGTCAGATGATCAGAGTCTACATGAGTGGTCATATTTTACTCATGATGTCCTTGCACAGTAACATCCTGAGTTTACACAGGTTTATTCTCAACACATTGAGCCCACAGGCAACACATATTTTCAATGTGATGATTTCAGTAAAAACACAATATGTCTGATGTACAGGAACAAACAGTAAATCCAGGATCAGTGTTTCATAGAGACTGAACATGTTGTCCCCTGTCCCCTTCATGCTCGAGCTGTCCAACTGCCAGACTGAGGCCGAACAGTGTCCTCGTGTGATGTTTAGAGGACAACTTCCTGCAAGGGCCGCTCAGAGGTGGTTTTATAACACACACCCGACAACAACACAGTTGAATCACAGACTTGCCAAATGCCTTAAAACGCTGATAAAACACTAACCTACATGAGAAGTTCGCAACGACAATAATGTGTGCAAACTATCATAGCATATAAGTAAGAAGAAGTAAACCATAACATTGGCAGGAAACACTCATCTTCCTCAAAAATTCCACAGAAGAGCATGAATATACACACACTTCCTGATGTCCAGTGCAAAAAACAACCTCTTCTGTTGCACAAGCTAAGTTCAGCTAACCTCGTCCTGGCAGTGATAATTCAAATCCCAACAGCTGGACAGAGACGTCGAGTAACAACATGACAACACACAAGTCCACATTTGAAGCAATCTGCTTCCATTTAAAATCCAGATCGTATCACAACACTAATCATGTGGGCCATAACTCAATCATTACATAATCAATTAGAGGAATTATAAGAACCTTTAGCTGCTCATTAAGCTTTTCCGATGAACAAATCAAGTTATGTACAAGCTGGTTTGACTGAAATAACCATTAATTGAGTCCAACACAGGAAACACACAGCATGAGAAAGGCACAGACCTGGAAGTGAAGGATGATGGTCCAGATGAGACCTAACGTCAGTTTGGGATTCCCGTCGGTGATGTCATCGTTTCTGATGTTCACAAGTTTGACCTGAAAAGGGGAAAACAGAAGATTTTTTGTTTGGTTTTGGTTTATAGGAGCAAATATTTTGCTTGTAGCTTGTAACCTCAAATGTAACAGATTGGACAAATGACGAGTAAACAAAACATCTTCATTTCTGCATGTTACGGATGAAAAATGATCTCTGCTCCAAATATCATGCCTATGACTCTGAGACCTTGTTAAATCTTGTGGCTACGGCTAAGTCAAGCCACCCAGGCTGTATAATTAGGCCTGCAGAGAACCTCAGAGAGGATTCAGAGGAAGAAAAGGTCAGTCCTCCACCACTGCTGTCTCCAGGGAACGAGACCAGAGAGACGAGAGATGCAGTTTAAGAAAGATGTGGAATTAATATATGGAGGAAGAGGTGTTTTAAATGAGAGAGAGTGCTGCAGTTTGAGAGTAAACGCAGAGATGCAGAGTAAGTGAGGAAGAGATTAATTCCTGACAGCAGGAGCGAGTGAGAGGGAACAATGGAAGATGCAGTATGAGAGGAGGGCAGAGAAGTCAGTGGGTGCTGGATGATGAAGGCCTGTACTGCAGATACAGAATGGATTAACAATGAGGTGAGGATGCTGGTGTTTGAGAACAGCTCTCTCCTAATATTAAACACACTCAGTGAAATGTTTGGGACAGTTATATAGATTCAGAGGTGGAATGTTTCTAGATTAAATGCAGTTCTCTCCACTGCACCAAAAAGAAACTGCCCAGTCCCACGAAAAGTTTTTGCAATCAATCGCTTTTGCAAACTTTGAATTTGCCGCAGAGGAATAGAAACAAGAACCAGGAGCTACATTAAAGTTGTTTATTCACATCAGGCATGTTTGCAGAAGAATAGTTTTCACACAGATTATGCAAAGGGTTTATGGGTAAACAAAGAAAGATGCTGACACTGACTGTCATAGCGAGCAATTGCTAACATCTGGAAATCTATAATATGAACTCCAGCAATACTTTTTACTTTATATTAAGACATTTGTTCATAATCCTTCTGGACACCATGGAAGGTAAGTAATGGTTACTCAAACCATCCATGTTCTGCTGTCATGTTTGTCTGTTTGTGTGCATACCTGTCTCTGTTTGAGGAAGTCCAGCGCTATTTGGACATTCTGTAGTCGATGAAATCTCATTCGGCCCTTTTCTCTGGGCTGGAAAGAAAAGAGAGAGAAAAAACAATGAGGAAAGTCAAGTGATGAATTTAAACTAAGCATTTTTAGTGACACAAACGCAAGAGGCAGCAGTGAGTGCAAATAAAGCCAAATTCAATCCACAGTGCAGTGAAGTAAAAACTCAGCATGGTAGTATTGACATGAAATGGTCCTCCAGGGGGCGCTGTCTTCAACAGGAGCTGTTAAAGACATGCCAAACCATGCTGGTTCAAAATGAAAAATGCAAACTTCATATCAGACCATATTTCTACTTTGATTTATTCAACGTCAACATTTCACACACAGACACCCAGTTTATGGCTTAGAGGAAGGAAAGATTTAGTTTAAGAGACAGAAAGAGAGAAACACACACAAAGAACACAAACACACTCTTGCTGCTAAGAATACATGAGTGCAGGATGCAGATGTGGGTTCACACTGTGCTGGCAAATAGAAGGTAAAACTCAGGATTAGTCATCATGTCAGCAAGACATCAGCAAAAAGAGGAGAGGAAAGAGGAGGAGAGGAGAGGAGAGAGGAGGAGAAGAGAGGAGAGAGGAGGAGGAGGAGGAGAGAGGAGAGAGGAGAGGAGGAGAGGAGAGAGGAGGAGAGAGGGAGAGGAGGAAAGGATGGAAAGGAGGAGAGGACAGCAGAGGAGAGAGGAAAGGATGGAAAGGAGGAGAGGACAGCAGAGGAGAGAGGAAAGGATGGAGAGGAGGAGAGGAGAGAGGAGAGGACAGCAGAGGAGAGAAGAAAGGATGGAGAGAGGAGAGGAGAGGAGAGGAGAGAGGAAAGGATGGTGGTTGTGTTTGGCAATGTAAGCTTTTAATTTGTTTACATTCAGTGATCTGACTCGCTGTGGGTCAATATGTTCAAACATCTGTTCATGTTACTATTTCACAAATATGTTTAATTTTTCAGTTTAGAAATTTCAGATTATTTTGGCATTTACAGTTAAATAAAGCAGTTTTTTTACAAGTCAAACATAACAAATTCTGTCCAAATGGCTACAAATACACTCTGGCCACTTTATTAGGTACAGCTTTTCAACTTACTATAACCCAATCCAATACAACACATCTGTCACAAATTTTACGTTTAGGAAGATTATGTTCAGCTTTCGTTGACACTGTCAGAAAAGGGTTAGTGATGGTGTTGTACTAGGCGGCAATAATACAGTCCAGTTCAACAAACAGCCTCAGTAATAAACTCAGAGGTACATTACAACCTCTCTAACAATCAAAACTGAACCTTATAATCATTGTAAAGAATTTGAGGCTGAGCTGATGTATTGGATTGCATTAGATTTCACAGGTGTCTCTAATAAAGTGGCCACTGAGTGTTTGACGATATATAAGCTGCATTTTATTGGGCTCAATTCATGCAAAATAGTCGTCGAGCATTGTTGGGTGAAAACTTCAGATCTTTACAACTTTTCAGACACAGTCAGCCTTGTTTCTGAAAGCTGATGAACTTTCATTTTTGTCTCTGTCTGTTGAAGAACACGCACACATGAGAACCATCAAACGCTTGTTATGATGCTGTCACCCAACAGAAATGATGGCCTGCATGTAGTGTCACGCAGCATTGTATGGTGTCATGTACAGCCCAGTATGCTGGTCAGAAATCAGTGGCACAGCACTCTCATGCAGCCCCACAGCTCCACCTATGGGCCAGAGGGTAAAGCTGAAGGGGTCAGAGGTCAGAAGTGAGAGAGTGAGCAGTGGAGGGGGGAAGAGGGGTTTGATTCGAACATACTCCCTGAGCTCCTTCCTCCTCCTCATCCTCCCCTCCGAGCAAGATGAGAGGGGGGGCCCGCGAGGCGTATGCCCTTTTCAATGAAGGGCCGCTCTTCTGTTGCTATGGTAACAGAAGGAGGGATGGGGGTAGAAAGAGAGGAAGAGGAAGAAGAGATGGACAGAATGAAAGAGGGCAGGACCAAATGAAAAGAAGGGACAAAACACTGTAACTGCAAATAAAAAAAAAAATGAATCACCTGAACACTGTAAGTCAGTTTAACTCACACAGATCATTGTTCATGAAGGAAAGAAACAGAGCGTCCTCTGTGTTTGTTCCTCAGCAGACCAGAGTCAGCAGAGTCTGTTTCTGTTAGTCTACCTGTCTGCTACTAAACCAGCCTGCGTCACACTGTGGCCCGTCTGTCTGTCAGCATTAGGACTAAGACTCTTACATCATCCTGCTGACCAAAGTCTGGCCGCCGGGGCTCAAACCATTTCTCTTCACTTGACATACTGACATAAGTGAAAACGCCAGGTTGTTTAACTTGGTCAGCCTGGAGCTTAAAGCTGGAAAAGTTTCCTCTGCCACCTGAACTCCAACAGTACTTTTAAAGAGTTTATATAACATCAGCAGGACAATGATGCTTTAAACTGGGGATGACAGGTTGTCTGATGGAGCAGAGGACGAGTGTGTGATGGAAAATCTTAGAGTGATAACAAGTGAGACGATAATCGTGTGTTCGAGCAGCTGTGTGAGAGAGAGATGAATCCATACCAGGGTGACTCCAGAGAGGACCTCCAGCAAGGAAATCAGGTTGTGTCCATCCCTCAGGTCCTCGTACAGGTCTGTGATGTGCTTCCTCACCTGAGAAAGAAAAGGCAGGAACGGGAGTGAAGAGGGAGAAAGACAGAGAGAGAAAAGGTGAATTCCAGCCTCCAGTCATTCCTCTGTTGACTCAACACTGTTGACATGTGCCCGAGCGGTCCACAGCTGGCAGGGGTTACCGGGCCGACAGAGGCGAAGCACCAGCTGTGGCCGCTTGTCCCTGTTGCCATGACAACGCCTCCACAACGAGTGGGGGTGGGATGTTACCGTTGGCGATGACTCAGCAGCCCAATCAGCATCAGTGCTTGTTATGTTGGAAAGTGGGACACTCAGTGAGACAGACAGACAGATCAGAGGGACTCATGGATGAGACGAGCTGTGACGAGTGAGTACAGCGTCACCAGAACTGAACTCAACATGACATAATACTTGTGGGTCATAAAAAACTGTGTTGTTTATTTTGGTTTTGAGCTTTAGATTCAAACATAATTGCATGAGTTTGAATGAAACTTATAGTTTTATTTTGTTTCTGAGTAGAAACTCAGATGCTCTCTGAGTAAAAAACAGGGTCAAAAATAAATGTAAAAAATGTAACCCTAACCCTCGGTGCAAACGTTTTCACTGAGTGGCACATGTGATGGGATGCCTCATTACACCAGAGGTTAACATGTGATTATGGAGTGAAAGAATAAAAGAATGTAGGTCTATGAAGAGAGAAAACATGTGAAAACGATGCACAAGAGTTGAGAATAACTGAATGAGACACGACTAAAAGGAAGCTGTTTCTGGGTCACCAGCTCTTCTTCTATCGAGGCTACTTTCCATTTCATCAGTTTGTCAAACAAGAGCATTTGGAAACGTAAAATAGCTGCAGGAAGGAAAAGCTTTCCTTTCGTAAAAGAAGCATTCTAAATTAGTTTCCTTCGTCAGAAAGCAGCAGAGGGAGGCTGGCACGCGACAAAGGTCAAACATTCCTCCCCAAAGTGCTTCAAACCTGTCGCTTCAAAATGCAGATCCACCGAGGCGACCAAGGGCACACGTCCACCTGCATTACAGTGATTTTCCTGTTTCACGCTGCACCTGCACTGGGAAAAGTTTTGCTGCAGTCCTGGACTCAGGACAAGAAACTGTGTTACCACATCGCACCAGAAGAGGGCAAGACAGTCCCAGGAGTAGGCTGAAAGAGGACGACGAAGAGGTCCTCACTCAAACTAAGTTAAGAATTACATAACTGAAGCCAGAGCTAAAATTATCTTTGTCTTAAAACCGCAGCGACAAAAGTAACAGCATCCCTCCACTTGTCCTCAATAACCCCTTTTCTTACTTTCCCCATCTATCTTCCTCTTCCTCGCTCGTCTGTGTCACGCTCTCACTCGTCTGTTGCTGCCTCTTTTTCTCCATGGAAGCTTGACATCAGATGTTTTAGAGGGGAGCCGATGGCACGGGTGTTAATGAGGTGGCAGGAAGAGCTGGTGCATCCAACACTGACTGGAAACCAGGTGCTGTTTCTGTCTAATTGTGTCTCGGTGTGTCAGAGCGGGCTCACGGGTCCAAGTCAGCCTGAATGAGTGGACTCTCTCTGAGCATGACATGTTTATTATGGGGTTTACTGGAAGCCCACCCTGTGATTTGAAATGAAACCAAGCCCCTGAAAAACACCACTCATCTGGACACAGTGAGACATGGGCTTTAGTTCTCCTCTAATAATTGGTCCTTCCTCAGTAGCACAGAGACCAAGAACAAATCCTTATCATAAGCATAATTCTTCTAATAAAAGATTATGATCTTGGTGCATTGTGTGTGAGGTGAATGATAAACATGCTTGCAGTATAATACAGTACAAACCAAGCCTGGAACAAAGTTTAAAATGAATTAAACCACAGCTACAATAAGCTGCCCATCAAGGTAAATTATGATGTGTATTTGTGTTTATGTACCTGTGTGCGTCCAAAGATGGCTGATCAGAAAGTCCCACAACACATCAAAATCTAAGTTTACAGTAAACTCTCGTGTTGACACTGACTTCTGTTAAAAATACATCCAGTAAAGCAAAGTTCAGTCCAGGGACAAGTCAGAGAATTTAAAATCGCTCTCTAACACCCAGCTGGATCTGTAGGCTGCTGTTTGTGTGTGTGTGTGCGTGTGTGTGTTTGTCTGAAGGGATGTTGCTCACACAGCCAGCTGTGTCTGATGTGCAGTGACGGCAGCTGTCAGAGGCCTTTGGCCCTACAGCAGAGGTGATGTTGAGGACCACAGGTACGCTGACAGCAGAGATACTGAACACACATCTGGGTTGGACTAAATGTGTGGATCATTTTAAAACCTTTTATCAGCTCAAGCAGCTTCTAATATGTTTTAGTCATATATGTATCTGATAAACAGTGTTTGACAGCTATAGCAGGGCAGCAGAATGAATGATGGCAGCTATTTGAATGCCAATTAAGAAAGTGTTTCTGGGATTGACGCGCTGTTTAATGTAACATGAATAAAACCCCATGTCTGAAATTCCGAGCGGGTCATAAAATGCATAACATTTCACCTAATTCTGGCAGCAAGGTTGACGCTCTGAAGAAACACACCTAACTGTTTGATAATGAAGGTTAATCATCTTTGTGAAAAAGCTCTCTCCTCCTCCTGACTTCTTAATCCACGGCTCCTGGATTCATGCTCACTGTGTCAACAGCCTGCTGGGTCAAAGTGTGTCACTGGATGCCAGCAGGTAACCGGGAGGCCAGTGTTTATATTGGTCCCTGTTTGCACTGTACACACACACACACACGTCAACACCCTTCACACCTGAGCAGCACGTAGAGCAAACAGGAAGCAAGGAGCGATGATGTCACCTGAGGTCACCTGTCCATCTTTGTCTCCTCCTCTTTTCTGTCCCTTCATCTTTTCTTTAATGTTCCTTCTCTTTGTCTCAGCAGCTTATTTTCTTTTCGGTCTTTCTTAAACTTTTCTTCCTCGTAGCCTTGGTTCTGTTGTCTGTTTGTCCCTAAATCCCTGCTCAGAGGGCGGAGGTTTGTAGATTCAACAGTCTTGGCTTTGAGTCAATAGATGATGTAGAACACAAAAGTATTTCACCCCATTCTCTATTCAAGAGCAGTGTTGGGACATCGCTTTGACATATTACTCCTTTAGCAACACTTTGTCATCCAGCGGCAGCAGATATTTCAACAAACGACACAAAAGATGTTTCTTCTCTATCATATGCTCTCCATGTTTCATGTGGTCCTCCCCACTCGCCATCTTCATCCCTCCATCCTTCCTCTCACCTTCCTGTCTCACTACGCCAGTGACGCTCAGCACTCTCTTTAATAGATACTACTCTTTAACTCTAGATGACCTCGGTGCTAATGTAATGGCTGGCGCTGTATGTGTGTGTGTGTGTGTGTGTGTGTGTGTGTGTGTGTGAATGAATGAGTCTGTGGTTGAATAGAAAGTGTAAGAGAACAGCACTTGTTCATGGTGCATTATGCCGCCTGGAGCCACTGGCTGGGTTTTTCCTCTTTCCAGCCATTTTCTTTTTGGCTCGTCTCTTAATGTGGGTGGTTTAAATGTGTTTATAACTTTTTCTGATTTTTTTTTTCTTTTTTAATGTTTCAAGCTCAACCGTTTCTCTCACCCTCAATTACGGCTGCAATAAATCATTATTCATCATCAATTCATCAGTCTTTATAAATTCATTCATTTTGCATTTGGTTTACAAAATGTCAAATCAAAAATATTGGAAAAAAGCAGATCACAATTTGCCAGAGCCAAAGCTGATGTCTTTGAATTGTGCTCTACAACACAAACATATTCAATCCAAAATCAAACCAAACAGGGAAATCTATGAATAACTTGATTTAAAAAAAAAAAAAAAAAAAAGATATAAATGCTGATTATTTCCCAAAGTCCAGGTTGACACTTTGTTTGGTCCAACCAAACCAAACCAAACAGTTGTAATAAGAGATATTGATTTCACTATCATGCATTTGTAGAAAACAAACAAAACCAGCAAATACTCACATTTTGGAACCAGAGAATTTTTGCTTTTTTGCTTTAGAAATGACAAACGATTTCTCAAACATCAAAACTGTTGTGAATTGATTGCCTGTATTTTGACTGATCAACCAATCATTCCAGTTCTGCTCTCAGGTCATAGAAAGCTCATATAAAAGCAGTGAAACAGCCATTACAAGTTAATGGAAGCTGCATTTCCAGCATTGAAAAATCCTCCCATCTCTCCTGCTGCTGCTCTCGCTCTCCATCTCTGACCTACATTTACAGTCTGGCAGTGGCAGCTGATATAGAGTTACATTCGCAGGCCGGCCGCTGTGACGACAGGCGCTCCGGAGTTATGGGGTCAGACGGACGCTTCATTCCCGGGTCATGTGACAGAAATACCCTGCATTCCCCTGCCCACAGAGTCCTCGCCGCCTGTGTGTGTTTGACACATGGTATACATACTGCACTTTATGGATGTGGTAGAGTGTGTGTGTGCAGATGTGACAGTGTGCACACATATAGGCAGCGAAGGCAGCTGTCTGTGACCCACAGAGGAGACACTGTCTGTAAATAGATAATAGATATAAGAGAGAAATCAATGTTTCCCTTTCCCCTTATTATCTGAAACAATCTGCATGCAGCATTTTAACTGCTGCCTGGTATTATCATGCATCGTTTGCTTTCTGTGATTATAGAGCTGTAGATCTCATTTAGCTGAATGTTTTTACACAGAACGTTATCAAGACTTTGTGCAGCTGCTCAATCAGAACTAACTCCTTCAGATGTTTCTTTATTGATGCAACAATCACATCCAGGATACTGGCGAGACAAAAACATTCTGCCAATCAATAATTTAATATCTGCTTTCAAGTCAGTATTTCTAAATTCACAACTGCTATCAAATATTCATTCAAGACTCACGTTTACCTTATCCACTACTTTGCTTTCGCTGCTCAGCAGGATTGAAGTGTTAACGCGGCCGGACGGAGGGAGACGGTTTAACAAGCTGTAACTTTAGATCCATTACTAACAGTGATAAAGCAACAGACTTAGTGATCCAGACAGACTGTTGATGCAACAGTGCATCAATCTGCTGCCACGTTAACACTGATCAGAACACACAGGGCCGATGAAACCCTCAGCTCAGAGAAGTGGAGGGAGAAGAAACAGACCAGAAGGAAGTGTCTTTCTAAATATATATAAATTTTATGGCAGAGAGCCGGAGACATGGGACAGATGCTAAAATGATGCTAATAGGTAACACCTGAAGAAGATGAAGAAGATGGAGTGAGTAATTAAGATTTGATTTCTAATTTATGAACTGAGAGTTTTCACTTCATTAATTTTAAATAAATGTTATGTGAGAAGGTACATGAGGTCTGATTTCAGAACATTCATTTTATGATATATTATAGTTTACCAAGTTGTCTGAGACATGCATGTAATAAAGGCGTCTGTGAAAAAACTTTGACTCAAAATCAAGTTTTATAGTTAGTGTTTACAGTGTTTGACCTGTGTCGGTATGAGGCAATGCAGTTAAGTTTAAAACTGTTTTTTTTTAATAGAAGATAAGATACAAGATAAGAATAAAATAGAAAATGACATAAAATTTAAGACCAAACCTTCATGATTTAATATGAAAATACTGTTAAAAACCTAAGAATTTTCACACAGCCGAAACAGAGACACATCAAACCAGTTGAAGTGACACATACCTTGATGAGATGCTTGTTGACCCATTTTGTGAAGGTTTTCTTCTGCACCCTGTCCCGCTCATCTGAAGAAACAGAAATAAAGAGAGAGGAGGGAGGGAGGTTAATGACATAATCCAAACTCAGCCCGGTTTCTGCAGCCAGCGGGATTATTCAAGTGAACTGTGTAAATGAAGAGGTCACACACACGAGAGGGTTTACAGGAAAGTTGATGTTCTTTCCTCATACACACCCCACACACACACACACACACACACACACACACTTAGAGGCTTAGCAGCTGCTTGTATTGGATTACTCCCTCGCAGCCTTTTTGTTAACTCACACTTTCATTTCATAAACTTAATGAAAGACACTCTAACACACAGCCAAGTGTAAGTGGATAGCACTCACACATGAGGACACACACACAGATTCACAACAACACCTCTAAGATGCCTCAGTCTGCTTCACAGTTACTTCATATCTCTTATCTTATTCAGCGTTAACCGTATAAGAGCTGATGTAAAGACAAACAGTTAAGAAACACTGAAGGTTCTTTGAGTTCATGAACAACAACCTGAGGTCATGTTAATGAGAAACCTCTTTATCTACAAGCGTGACCTCTTGTAAAGTCTTGAGCAGCCATCTTTACCATGTTGTACTTAGATGACATCATCCTGAGTAAAATGAGGTTGAAATGAAGTTCAAAAAGTTGCTCTTGTTTTTTCTTTCTCGCTGTTAACTTGACTTGAAAAAAAGCTGTGTGCATATTTTGCTTCTACTCTAACAGGTCCCTCCTACTTCAGATCAGCTCAGCGTCTAAAGGTCGACCCTTCCTCTCAGTTTCTACAGTCTCCAACTGAAGCCAGGCAGAGCTCCAGTCTGCATCCTCCACAGGCCACAAGAGTGAGGCAGCCAGGCCAGGAATAGAGCCTGATGCTGGGCCACAGCTGTGTTATCTTCCCCCTCATCACCACCACCTCCTCCTCTTCCTCCACACTGACGGAGCCTCTCTTCCTATCCAGCTCCTATCAGTCTGTCTGGGAGAAAACACAGACCCTCTCTGATTTTCCCTTCCCTCCATTCTGTTAAATATCTAACTTCCTTCTGGAGGGAGAGTTAAACATCCTTTCAAGTGATTTGAGAATCCAACAAACACCTGTCGAGTTAGTTAGTGAGCGAGTTGCCTCGTTTTCCTTTCATGGGATTACAAGACACAATTACGCTACAGCTGCAACAATAATATGATAAATATATAAAATAATCTGCAACTATTTTGATAACCAAGTATTGCTCTTCTCTCAAACACAGTGTCAATATCTAATTATTTCATTTCAGTCAAACATTTTCACCAAAGTTTGTTTAAATCTGTGTAAAATAAATATCATAGAATCCTTTTGTTTCTCATATCAAGACTAACAAACACACCAATGACACTTGATGACAGATGAGCATTTTCCCTCCAGTCTGTCAAACAGCTTCAGCTCCAGCCAATCAGAAAGCAGCTGGCTGCAGGTACCTCCCTTCCTGCCACCTGTTTATCAGTTGTCATGGTGAAGCCATGAGAGACAGCAGCCATGGGGAGAGATCGATGGTATCACTTCCTCCTTCAAAGATCTTGTTATCTGTCTCTCTCAACCGCACCTACACAAACACACAGATTTCCACGGCGCCTCTAAACAGTCCTGACACCTTCCACCGTCGAGCTCCAAAAGTAGAAAGGATTTCCAAAGAGGAAATGCAATTTGGGATTAGTAGGTCAAATATCTGAACCGGATCAAACTGAAGGTCAATCTCAACAGTGCATAACACAGCTACACACACAGGGTGACAGATTGAGAAGTTTATATAAAGGGCAAGCCCCCAGGCAAAGAACACACATTTCAACATGCTCTTGCAAAATAGTTTCACCACTGTAACACGCCTTGTTTCCCAAACCTGCCCGGGTAGCTGAGCTAGTCAGCCCAGAGGGAACACTCGGGCTTTTCTGAGGTGACACACAAACATGTATATCGGTCAACCACAATGTGCTGAACACTCATCTCTGGGCCTGTGAAAACTTCAGGTGCAGGGAATGAGGGAACATGGAGGGAACTCATGTGAGGAAGGAGATAAAGAAATGCTGTTTACAAGGTCCACACTGTTATGCTACGCCCCTGCGGTCGCATGCACTGAAGGCGTGGTAATCAGGTCATAAATCCATCCTGTGTGACCTTAAGCATTATTATTTCTACAAAACAAAAGTGGAGGCATGAGAAGAGCTGAGGTGTGTGAGTGACAGTCACGGAAAGGCACTGATTCATCGACAGAGCACGGCATTGTTGAGATGTGCACACACTCATACATGCTGTTCAAACGCAACACAAACACACACACATGATCCGATGTCTCACCCTTTGCCCCGACGCCCACAATGATTAATAGAGGCCATATTTAGCTGTCGTCACCCATATGTGCACAAAAAGGAAGTGTTCAAACACAGCGAAACACGTGCTGACGGGAGCCACTCCGACAACTGACAGCATGTAAACAACAACTGCAAACACTGTACAGCATGTTCACACACACACACACACGCACAGGTACACACACGTTGGACCACACACTGACCTGCACAGCACATGAGCGAGTACAGGTGAGCATTGAGATGACATTCATTCCTGTAGTCGGGCCACATGTTTTCCTCCTCCTCTAATCAGAGCTTCATTTGATGCTAACGGTGCATAATCCAAGACAGAAGTCAGATAATTATAGCAGTAAGACGTCTTTGGCAACAAGCTGCCTCCACATATCCAGAACAGAGCGCTGCAGCATGAGTGTGAACCACCACGGAGAGCACCGGCAGGTACGACCAGTTTCTCTTCTCTGGGTTCAGTCTGTGTGTGGTTCACCCGCTCCCTCTCTCCTCGACTCCTGCGGCCGCTGCCATGTCGGCCTCTCTCGGCTCTGCCTTCTCCCTCCGTCCCCTCACACTCTTTCCTCAGTAGCAGTTGCTCTCACACGTGTGTGTCAAAGTCAACGTCGGCTCCTCGCCCTCAGTCCAAAAAGGACGGCCTCCCTCTCTCTGCGTCCCTCCCTCCACTCACTTCTACTTCCTCACCAGGCAGTGGCACTCTCTCTCTCTCTCTCTCTCTCTGTCTGTCTGTTTGCTTGTTCTCTCTCTGTTCTCTCCAGGCCACAACAGACGGTCTGTGCTCTCTACAGCTGACGGTGGCTCTGCAGAGCTGCAGGGGAGCTTGCTCTCTTCATCTCTTCTCTGTGTTTCTGCTTCAGTCCCTCTCTCTGTGGAGGTGAGAGCAGCTCTCCTTGCTGACATGCACAATCCACAGGGACAATTTTCCTGGTTTATTTTCTCTTGTTTAGTTGACGGCCTGTGAGGGATGTTGAGTAAATCCAAATTTAGATGCTGTATTCTGTTTTTGTCACAGAGCAGAACTGGAGGAACGATACTGATGTTCAAAGAAGCCCAAGGCACACAGCTCCTTAAACAGCGATCGTGTAAAAGTTTTTCCCAGAGAGATGATGTATCCACTCGAGTCCGCTTCAGACGCCACAAAAACACAAAAGCATCCAAAAACTTACAAGTATGGCTTGTTCTGCCACACTATGCTGACAAAAGCCAGACGCAGCAGCTCTGATATCTCTGTTTCCTTGATTTCCCCACTGCTCCTTTTCTCATGTGTCCTTTCCTTAAGAGGCAAACTTCCCAGCTTTCTTTTGTAAAACAGTCAACAGCTCTGAGGCTGTTCTGCTCCAAGCGACGTGAGCTCTGTCGTAAACAGAGGCAGAGACTTGAGCTGAGATGGACTTCAGTCTCCAGAAAGGCCTGGTGGACTTGTGACGTTGTTTAATTTAATATCAAAAGGAAAACCAGCCTGAGCGGAGTCATTCATCTCATTAGCTCGTGTGTCTCGTGTGTGTACGGCAGAGATGGGATGAGCGAGTGCATAATGAAGAACAGCCTTGGTCATATTTCTGGCCTCGGTCCAGACTTGTGCTTTTCAGGCAGAGACAGTGAGCAGTCAGCAGCGAACAAGAGGCCTCGAGCAGCCTTTAACTCGCGCTGCCTGGTGCTGAACACATCATCCAATCATGGCGAGAAAATTCACTGTCTGCTTCTTTTCACAGCTGACAGCCTGAACTCTTTATTTTTCATGAAACCTCTCTCTGCCTTCCCTCCTTCCTTGTTCATCGCTGCATCTCAAAATAGCTCTGCCGTCCCAGACAGCACCGAGGCAGTTCTGAATAATTTCTGCTCTGTCATGTTTCAAAAAAAGGAAAACAAGAGTCAATAATCAGCCGCGTGGAAGCAATGAGTCCGGCTAAAAGCTCGGCCTCCGAGCCGAACAGCAGTCTTCAGGAGGTCATGTGACCTGGCCAGGAGTCAGGAAGTGAGGACGGACGTCATGAGAGCAAAGGCTAATAAGACAGCAGCTCCTGACTCTGAGAGCAGGTGCATCTGTGTCGCTACATACAGATACACACACCTGACCAGGTGAGACAGTGACTCACATAATCTGACAACAAGCTCAGACACACGCTCTTCCTCCTCCTCCTCCTCCTCCTCCTCCTCCTCTCCGGCCGTTTCCTCCAGCAGCGATGTCACTCCTTTATCTCCTCCCCTCCTTCTTTTCTGTCTTCTCCTTTGCTCCCTGTGTCCGTCAGATTCTTCCTTTCCTTCGTGCCTTCACACTGAATCTCTCCTCTTTCCATCTCTAAGGGACCATCCACACTAAAAATACCAGACGGAGCTTACGTCTCTAATACCACGCGGCATGCTTATCCCTCGCTCCCTCCTTCTCCCCCGTTATCACCTCTAATCTCCCTCGCACTCCCTCTATGTTGTCCCATCTTCCGGTCCTCTGGCTTTCTCCTCTTGTGATTCAATTAAAAATAAAAGTGGGCGGGAGGTTTCCGAGTGTTTTCCTCTTCTTCGTCCGTCACGTAATCATCCCTTCTTTCACTTTCTCTTTCCTTTCCTGTTTCTCTTTCAGTCAGGCTGGCTCCCAGAGTTCATTTATCCTCCTCCTCCTCCTCTCTGCTGACACTCAAAGCCTGGCAGCAGCCTCCATCCCTCTTTACTTCGTTTCATTCTTTCTTTCCTTTCGCTTTTATCCCATTTTTCTCTCTGGGCTACGAACACTGAATGCTAAATGTTTGCAAAGCAGAACAAGCTCGCTCTGGATCTGCAAATCAGCTGACAGGAGGAGAGGAAGTTTCCCTGGGAGGTTCGTTCTCAAATGTCCAGTGCTTCATCTTTAATATTCTTTCCCTCCCTGCTCGGTAGCTAATATGACCAGCTGTCCATTTAGCCTCGTTAGCCACAAGCCCTGTCATCAGATTAGATTCAATCTGCCCTCCTGTGGCCACAGAAGAGAGACACCTGAGTTTAAATGAAGCCAACAATCTCATATTGGAGAGTCTCCTGAAGACCAACACTACACTACACATGAGACATTTATGTATAAGGTCGCCAGCATGAACGTTTCTTTATGTAAATCTGACACACAAAAGTCCATCTAGCTGATAAATCCAAAGTCCACATTAATAACTGCAGGTGATTCAGGGTCAGCGTGGTTTTGCTACTGACCCACATCAAAACAAAGACATCATCTGTTCTGTTCAGTGGTTGAGACATCAAACCACACCGGACCTCGACTTCTGATCAGAGACAATTACATTTATCTGCCTATGTTGGTCGTTTCAGAAATCAATAGAATACAACAGGCATCTTAGAAGAAAAACTACTTATCGTTATAATCAGTCATTACTACGTTGTGTTCTGAACTCAGAGAGCTTCTTTAAGCTCAAAGCTTAGCAAATTCAAAGAAAGTGCAAACCACCATGATTTACATAATGTGTCAACTCAAACCACATCATGCTCATATAGAACGCTTCGCACCCGCACAAACACACACACCCCACCACGCTTGGCCTACCACTGCGACAGGCTTGGTTTCCTGTGATGAGATGAACACGTTTAGGACCACACACACACACACACACACACACACACACACACACACACACACACACACACACACAACCTCGAAACACGATCAAAACATCAAGTAAACATGAAAGTCAAGTGTGACGCTTGAGTGAAGTCCTGCCTCACTCTGGTTTCAGAATCACTCACATGGACATGTCCCTATTGCTCATTATGAAAGACATGTATTTAACTACTTTTAATCAGCTAACTACATATAGGAAATTATATTTTAATCTACATGAAATGAAAACATATAAACTAGAGTAAAATATTTAGGAACAGACACCATCATGAAACTGTCCAGGATGTTTGACAGGAGTGGCCCAGTCTCCTAAACAAGTGAAGCATCATGGGAACAGCACCCTCAACTGACCGTGTACAGTAAGTGAAACTGTGCTACTACATAATATTGTGCAGTAGTACATTTATATTTTTACAAAAACTTTGCTAAATGCCACTTCCTGCACAGGTGATTTGACTTTTTGATTATTTCTTGGATTTGTAATCACTTGTGTTTCTCATTATTCTCCTTCAAAAACATCCTCCTTTCCTTCTCTAATGTGCTTCATAGCTACACTGTTTTCTTTGGGGCTCTTTAACATTTTCACCCTTGTCTCTCTCATCACTGCTGCACCCGCTGTCCCCTCACTATCGATCATCCTCATTGATCTGCATGATTATGTCATCAGATATATCTCCCCTGATTAATCTAAGCCAATCGTTGCATTCAGACAAAATTAGACCCAAACCAAATGCCTCATCAACCAGTGATGACCAACCTAGAATTCAGCTCAGTTTTTCCAGTGTTCAGAGCCACTGCACGTCGCAGCAGCTACTGAGTAAAAGTATAAAGGTCTGTATAAACATCTCACACAAACTGGATCTGTTCTGAATGTTGTGTCAGCTTTATGTGGATGATACAGTAATATACATCGAAAAATTATTTTATACAGATTAGTCTGACTTTAATCATCTACAACACTGGCTCACATTTAACAGATTATAAGTCAATAAAATTAAATCGTGCATGATGATTTTTGGTACTTGCCAAAGCATGAAATCCAAATCTAAAGCTTATTCATGTGTTATTGCCTTTCTTCCTAGTACAGCACTTGTTTTTTGTTCCGTTTGTTTTTTACATTTGGTATTGTTTTTATATATTATACAATATTACAATAATATATATATTTATATTGTTGTTCCTAAGGGCTTACTCCAAATACAGAATTTCCATAAACATCGTGTCAAAATGGTTTAGATACGACAGGTTGTTACATAATGAATATTTGTATCAGGCTTTTAAGGAGCATTAAAGCTTAACTACAAAATCCAAGTGGAATTCGTTTCACGCTGCAAAACCTTGGTGTTACATCAGTGTTTACCTTTAGCTATGAATAATTAGACACATGACTGAACTCAGCAGCTCACTGGCAGCACAGGAGCTCGCTGTTTGGTGTTACAAAAACAAGACACGGACACGTAAGCAGCCGAAGACACGCGGACGTTTGAATCTCCAGGTTGAATTACACGGATGTGACATGATTCAGTAGTCGGTGAAATGTAACAGCCTTTCTCTGCAAGGAGCCAAATATGGAAGACTCATCTCCACTGACTCATGCAGGAGATGCAGATGAGACACAGCAATCAAGTCCTGCAGCACAAAAGAGTAAGAACTGTGTCTCAGTGTAACAGGAGATGAAACAGGAGAAACCTATATGTTCTCTGCAGCACAAGACGCTTTACATTCCACTTCAACTGAAATAGAAAACACGGAGGAGCTCCTGCAAGCTGGGGAAGCTTCAGCATCATGACAGCTACCATACAAACTATTTCATACATCTATTAAAAGCCACGCAGACGCTAAGCTAAATGCTGACGCTGACATGCTGACAGATAAGTGAGGTCGTCCATGACACTGAAAAATGACAAAGCAGAAGGGGCGGAGCCTAAACAGGAAGCACATGGAGCAAATCCTCCCAGTCTCTCGACAAAGAGATAAATTATAGCCGGAGCCGTAACAGAGAGAAATACTAAGATTATCCTTCCCTCTCAGCAGTTGGACAGAAATATTAAAAGTTTACCTTTATCAAGACTGGCTTGTTGACGCCGACAGTAAAACCAAAATCCAGCTGCTGTCAAGAAGTGAAAAGTCACCACCAGGATGGGCGTGATGACTGTAGGGTCTGTTAGAAAGTCCATCTTCACTAACTGTTGCTCTGTGTAATAAAAAACGTCCTCCAGCTCAACGTCCACAGACTAACCAGAAACCAGAGTTACTGTAGGTCCACCGACTGCAGGCTTCTCAAAACGGGTGGTTTCCATAAAGGAGAGATTTTACAGCAGATTTCTAAATGTCAGTCGGCTCCTTCTTCTTCTTTCGCTTCTTCTGTTGTGAAACAAGACAAAGACAATCTTCCCGTCCTTCCTCCAGCATCTCTCCACTTTCAGCACATAACTACACTGCGGCTAATAACTTCTCTGAGTTCTTCTGTCCATTCACATGCCCTCCCTCTTTCTCCCCCCATTGCCTCTCTCCCTCTCTCTCTTTCTCACTCTCTCTCAAGCTCGCTCGCTCTCTGACACTCGAACAGTGAATTCCATTCCCCTGAAACAAGCCACCAGACTGTAGCCGTTGCTCAGCTCACCGTTAGAAAACCAGTAAATAAACGAAACGGGACTAAACAGACGGAAATGTGTGTGTGTGTGTGTGTGTGTGTGTGTGTGTGTGTGTGTCTGGTTGCCTCAGACTCTCTGAAGGAAACCACATGGGAGATACCCACATGCTCTTCTTCCTGTGTGTGTGTGTTTGTGTGTGTGTATTTTAGCATGTTAGTCATGTTCATATATGACTATATGAACATTATGAAAGTTAAAGTGTTTGAATACATACATGTTGCATTAGTATGTAATTGTCTTTTCAGTGTGTACATGTGTTGGCAGCAATATGTGGATTAGTATTTGTGTGATAGGGAGGAGTGTGTGTGCGTGTGTGTGTGTTTACCTCTGTTGCTATGAGTGAGCAATGTATCCTGGCTGTGATATTTATGAGCGGCTATCTTTGAATGATGTCTGCTGACTGTGATGGTGTGTTCAAAAGCTTCAGACAGAGGGGGTGATCAAACCAAGGTGTGTGTGTGTGTGTGTGTGTGTGTGTGTGTGTGTGTTAGACATGGAGACATTACAGTGTCATTCAGCATGATTCAGGCTGCAGACTGGAAGGCAGGGGGTCCGAGAGTTATTCCCACCTCGCAGAGAATTGTGTGTGTGTGTGTGTGCGTGTGTGTGTTTGTGGTTAAGTTATCAACTCAGCTTTCAAAAGCCACCAACATCTGAGTCCTAGCAACCTCCAGACAAAACATTACAAAACCACAACCAACCTGAAGATGTTTCATCGCTGTCAGGTTAGAAACCTCACTTCCAAACTTCACTCATTTTTGTTCATCTTAATTCAAGCGCCACATGCTGCAGTTTGATTTTCAACCGTAAAGCATTAATCTAAACATTTGTCAAATCCAAAGAACAAGAAAGACAAACAATAATCCAATAAGAAACTACTCATGCAGCATTTGGTCACATAGAATTAATAAAGGCGTCATGGTGGATAAATGGAGAGGGCAGTGATAACGTTCTTTCCTATTAGTCATTTCCAAAGCACCACAATTACCAGATAACATGAGGTAATGGAGGCGTGATCCTGATGTCAGCTGTTTATCTGGTGCTTTCCACCCCTGAGGCTCAGAACTACATTACCCACAATGCTTTCTGTCCTAAAATCCGTATCTGAAGAAGAGTCAACTTGGGCTTGAAATGCTGCACTTTCTCTAAATGTGATTAAGTCATTTTTTAAAGAGAGCAGAACTGCGAGTCCTTCCTGTCCCAGACCAAACAAAAAAATATTAGATTTGATCACAGCATGTGTTGATAAATGAAGAGGAGAAAGAGTCGATAAGAAAGCATGTAATCGAAGCCTAAAAAGAGAATTAAAAAATGCAAAATTAGAATGACAAACTGTGATTGACAGAGAGAGAAGGAAACAAAGTGAAAGAGAATAAATAAAAGTGAGAAGTGCCTGAAGAGGAAATTTAGCAACCACATGTTTCTTGTGGTTCAGACTGTGATGCTGCCACTGTGGGGCAGAAGAGACCAACATGTGTGTTGGGCTGCAGGACTTCACACTCAAACCACCGGCAGCAGCACTGACATCTTTATTAATATTGACAGGACACTACAATTTATTCATCTACTTTGGTGGTATTAATAGTAGTTTTCCCACATTCGTCAAAAAAGTGGAAGATAGATTTTTTTGTTCCAGATTTCTATTACGTTTTCAATGACTTTATTAATTTCTGGTTTCCTTTATAACTAAAATACTTCTAGTGTGTCACCTCATTATCAAGTGTTTCATCATCCCTGTGCACACAAACCGCTCCTCATGTTTTCACATCACCTCAACATAATATACAACCACGCAGACGTTACAGTCAACTGTAACGTTTATTTCCTCCCACATTCACATGGTGCACTGGCTGCAAGGCTGTGTATGTAGTTGCTTCTGTGCATGTGTGTACGTCAGCTTTCAGGGTCAAGAGGTCAGGGGTCCACTCTCGTGTCCCCCCCTCTGTAGAAAATGCTGCGTCTGGAAACTTTAGCCCCACACACACACACACACACACACAAATACAACCAGGGTGTAACAAAGCCTGGGGGTGATGTCAGACTACAGTATAAGCCCGACACAAGAGGAGGGAAGAGAAGAAGGAAGAAGGAGGGAGAAGAAAAAGGATGGAAAGGAGAGTGTGGGAAGCATCAAGGGAGAAGGAGAGAGAGTGTTATTGTAAGGCCTGGTGCTGTATCGGCTGTTTGTGTTGGGAAGTGAATGACCCTTTTCATTCTGATATCAGGGAGAGAAATCTCACACTCACTGCCACACACACACACACACACACACACACACACAGAGAGAGAGAGAGAGAGAGAGAGAGAGAGAGAAGGACACAAACACACAAAAACACACACAGCCTTTTGTGACTGATGTGTACAGTCTCAGTACTGTCTCTGCTTTCACTACATTAGCATTATATAATTCATCTGATGCTTACCATGGAAGCACAGGCATCTAGTCTGACTGGCCAGAGGAGGAAGCTGAGTTATTTTGCATACGTCTCGTCTAGATGATGCTTCCATTTGCTCTCGTGTCTCTCTCGTGTGTTTAATGCAGCGGGGTGTCGCGTCTCCCGTCTCTCCCTCCCCCAGTAAGGCTCAAATCTCCCAGTCAGCATCCTTCACAAAGATAGCCAGGATGCCAGCAAGGTCACCCTGACACGCAAACAAAGACGTATGCAAACACACACACACAGATATACAGTGTATTTTGCTGCCCTGTGCCTTCTCGCGGTACGACTGACAGCTGCGTGCAGGCGGAGCCATCAGCTCATCAGCATATGGAAATAAACCACAGGCTGACCACACGAAACTACAGACAGTATGTGTTCACAAAACCATAACCTTATCTGTTCCTGTGATAACCCTTTCTCTTTTCATTTTGGATACTGACTATATCTGCAACCATTGAAAATAAATTGTTAACTATTTTTTAAAATTATTTATGTCAAGCAAAAATGCCAAGCATTTGACAGCTCCAGCTTCCCAAATGTAAGAACCTGTGACTGTTCCTTGTTTAACATTATTGCAACCAAATATCTTCGGGTTTTGAGCCTTGTTTTATAGACCAAACGATTATTAAATCCATCAAGAAAATAATTATCAGATCAACCAAGTCTAAAAATAATTGATAGTTGCATCCATAGTACCGACTAATATGTGTCTGTATGCTTGGTCACATTCTTGGTCTTGTTCACTTCTTGATGAAAGCCATGTTTTTTGCCAATTTTTGACTTTATCTTGTTCATGCAAAAGTTGTTATATGGCAACACACTGATGTGTTATGCAAAAAAGTTTGTAAAAATATTTACATTTATCAAAGTGAGGCACTGAAAATGCATCTTGATATCTGTATTAAAATTCAGACATCATGCTGGCACCGTTATCAAAAACCTTCCAGTAATATTCAGGTCTAATTAACATGAAGAGCAACGCAGCGTCAGTGCTGTGGAAGGACCAGGCTAACTGCTGGACACAGGAAATAAACATGTTGATGAAGGGCAGGAGGGAGGATGAGCAGCGAGAGCAGGATGAGGAAAAGGACAGTCACATCAGAGTGATGAATCCTCTGACCTTGGTCTTGCATGTCTACGTAGCTACAACAAAAAATAGGACTTTCCACCTCCTCCTCCCTCGCTGCCATCAGCTCCTCTGATAAAGGACCATCTGCCAGACTGAACTCACTCACCTCTGCATTTCACACCAGCTTCTACCTGCGCAAGCATCTTCATCCTCTTTCTGCATCATCACAAAGAAACTCACTGAGGTAAATGATTAGATAAAATGCTCTTTCTAACAAACCTCATGCCTCAATAATCGTTATGCGCCGTTATAGAAAGACGGCTTTGAATCTGATGTAACAGATCATCAGATCAACATCAGTACGTGAATAAAACAGCTATGTGTCTTCCTTCACAGCTGCATGTGGTGTGACTGTGACACATCTCCACCGCCTGCCATCCTCCCACTGTTCCCCAGCAGCTGCGTGACCTCTGACCTCTCCGCTGGTGAAACGCAGCAGAAATACTTCCTGTCTGGAAAACGAACCGGCCGCCAGAGTCCTGACCTGCCGTTCTGTTCCTGAACTAATCAGACCAGAGTACCAGGAGGTCTCAGACATAATACTACACATACAGGAAACAAGGTGGATGTAGACAGGAGGAAGCAGATACTTGTACATGTTTTAATAAAATATTTCCACCAGAAATACTCTCAGTACAGCGAGGCACCTGGCTGTCTACTGCTCAGTCATTAAAATGCAAACGTGAAATGTTTTCTGGGATCCTGAAACAACAGGAGAGCTGGAATTGTAATTCTGTTTGCAGTACAATAATAAATAGTTGAGTAGACTGCAGGGAAACTTGGAGCCACTTTGAAATGCATCCAAACTTTGAGACAAACACAGCTCCCCTGCAGTACCACACTCCGCAGTTAGGAGGCAGACTGGGTCCAGTTACACACAAGCAAATTCAGTTTGTCTCCAGTGTTGCATCATTGATTTTTAAAGATCTTATTCAGCCTCCTGAAAAAGAATCGTCTCATGTTTGGATGCAGGTCCAGTGTGAGATGTCCAAACTTTTCTGTTACCTTTGATTAGGTCTGTGTTTTATTATTATCATTAAGTAACCAGACCTACAGGAGGAAGATGACATTGGAAAAAATTCCCAGCGGAGAAACTATGGGAAATAATTATAAACCCAAACCGTTGTTTAATGTTCAGTTCGAGAGTGAGACATTAACACACGCGTACACAGTTCAGAATCTATCCAGACAAATGGATTTGGCATCGCTGGGTCAAACAGGCATAAGCAATCAACCTCAGACTGTTAGTTATTCAGGCGTGACTGATCACACAGCGAGGAGCTCGGCATCATGATCACTGGACCTGATCGAGGCTTCGCTGACGATCCAGTGAACTGTACAGCACAAATTATACCAGACCACTGTGGCTCCTTTGAATTGGAAGAAGGATTTCAAATGGACACCGAGGAAGGATCGAGAAGGATGTTTAGTAATTGACATATTTAATGTGCTGTGTTGTCCAGTTTTGTGTTTGTTGCATATTTGTTGTATACTATTGTATATTTAGTGTATTGCATAATGGACTGTACATATTTGGTGAGAGGGTAACTTTCTTTATCCAGTCTGACAAAGAGCTCCGTGTCCTGTTCTCTGCTCTGTTACCTGCTGTGGTCTCTTTCAGTGTGGGATGAACACATCAGAGCCTCCCTGTGTTCGTGCTGCCGACAGTTAAGTAAGTTATGTTTTGACAGAGCAACTAAGCGGATCGCTGCACCCGTCCTGAAGAGCAGACAGGAACAGAGCCAGGAGCCGTCAGACAGACAGGGAGACAGACAGACAGACAGCGATACCCCGAGATGCCATTAAGAGATTAGAGGATAGAGGATGAGTGTGACCCCCGAATAAACTAACCAGGATGGATTAACAGGAGCTGACTGGAGGAAACACACAAATACAGACACAGACACACACAAAACAAAGGGGCGCAAGCCAATTACTTAGGTACAACTGATGAAAAGTGGACCTGGAGACAGACTTGAGGACGTTTATCCTGTAAAAGCTTCTTCAGCTCTAATCTGTTTTCATTCAACACAGGCTGACTGTGTGAAAATGAGACACATTTAGATTCCTCCTCACCCTGCAAACAGTGATTCAATAACCCCAAAGCTGTTTTCTAGTTAGTCGTGTTTCAGGAAACGACAGCGAAGAGAGAGACATGAGGGGAAAACTCTTCAGGCGAGAGTGCATTTAAACTTTGGGAGTCAAACTGGGTCACGGGCCCTGCTGCTGCCGCCGAGTCCAAAAATGTCAAGAGAGCAACTTCTGAATTCCTGCATAGCAAAATTAAATTAGTTGGCTGAGAAAACAGGAAAAAGTTTGTGAGCCCACACAGGCAAGAAAACAGAAACACACACAGCAGCGGCAAAGCTTTTGTTTTCAGGAAACAAAGCCCAATTACCCCTGTCCCTTCTCTCACCCTGCATAAGAAAAAGATCAGAACAAAGACTCGAACAGTTAACATCTTTCCTCTATATTCCTGCGGGGCCACACACACCAAAATTATTATTTAAGCATATAGCATTCCATATCAAGATTTTCGCTTTATGATATACAAAAATAGCTGTGACTATGCACAAGTGCTTTGGATATAGAAAAGAAGATGACTTTAAAATGAAGAAAAAATATTCTGAATAAAAGCTTCTTGTTTATAAAAGAAATATACGTGAGCAAACAAATGTGTCATCGCCCTCCAAGGCTGCGTTCAGAGACACACATCAGCCAGTCAAACAGGTGCCAGAGCACATTCCTGGTAGTTTACAATACACTGCATTTCCTCTATTTATCTCATGATTGTCACGATGGAAGATAAAATTACTGATGCCATTATATCATTACAAAGCCGTAAAATCTTTCCTCATAGTTTTATGCAGTGTTTCAGTGATAAGCCTTGAATCTGGTGGATCTACTGTAATGCTCAAACTGGACTTCCTGGATCGTAATTTCATCGTCTCACATGCACCTGAAACAAAGCACGTCCACTAACACAGTGTCTATGTTTTAAAGCAGGACTGACACAAGATCATGTCAATCATGGCAAAGAACATCATTTGACCATTCAATGACATTTATTGAATTCAAGTGGGGTTTTTTTTTTATCTCTTTCCTTACAGTTAATGTAAGAATTAAGTTACAAAACTAACACTTCTTAGTTAAGGTTGGGGACAATACGGTCTCCGTGGTTATAGGAGACAAACCCTGAAGGGACATGGGACGCATCAGGTGGTGTCTGGTGTCTGACCCATACACAGCCTGGTCTTAATAAATGTGGGTAAATGTGTATCGGTGATCAATGTCAGCTGCGGCCTCTGTCTGTAAAGCCGCATTTTGAAACAACTTAAGTTATGCATTTCTGATTTTTGTCCATCCACCTCAACCCTCACCCCCTCCGACTTCTTATATGGTGTGGAAAAAACATACATATTGTCATGGCTCATTTCTTATATGATGGATAGTGCAGTTTGGTTTGGTTTGTATGCAGCATAAACACAGTGATCCTGGCTGGAAGCAGGAAACCAGCCTGACCTCTGTGACCTGCCTCTGTCGCTGCCTCGTTCTCAACCATCAGGCTCAGGAGCAGCAAGAAAACAGCGATGTTGACCTCGAGAGCATTAGCTGCCCGGTCAGAGCCCTCCTCAGGGTAAAGGGCAAAGGTCAGGTTGGTGTGTGTGTGTGTGTTGACAGCAGTGCGAGCAAGTCACCTAGGTACTCTTACCACACAGTTTGTAGAGACACTTTAAAAGCTGATGCTCTGAAATCGCTGTTTAAATTTGGTCTTTCATATGTACAAATAGGAGAAAAGGGAAAGAAGTGCGTAAAAGCTGTCGCCCAGAAAGGCACAGAGAGGTCCTGCATGGATGGATGGTGGGAAAGGAGGGAGGGGACAGACTTAGAAAGAGGGAAGCAGAAAGAGCGATAGATTTATGACCCCGTGAGAAAAGAGAGGCTTCATCCAAACTCTTTTGGTTTTAGGGCCTTAGTTAATCACAGGTTAATGAGCAGGAGAGGGACACAGAGCAGGAGAATGGAGGGAATGAGTGAGTGGGACAAAGAGAAATTGTACTTTAATTTAGATAAATTGACAAGAAACAAGAAAGGAAAAAACGTGGGGGGGAAAGGAAACAGAGGGTGAGATAAGGACAGATGAAAGATCAAAGTCCAAGAGCAACAAAAGTGCGAGATAAATGGGAGACAGACTGAAGAGAGGTGAAAGTGAAAGAAAGAGGGGACGTGAGATCTGACATCATACTGTGAGCAAGAAGGGACAAGGAAACAGAAATAAAGAGAAGATATGAAAAAGAGAAGTGAAGTCATAACCCAGAATTTCCAACATGGCTCTGTTGAATCACTTTCAGGGCTTTAAAATGTTCCTGCTTCCTGGTTTGTTAACCTTGTTTTAGCTTGATTAAAAAGAGACAAGAACAAGAAACTGTCTTAACAAACAAATGAGTCTGTCATGAATAAGTTGAATCTCTGAGGCACAATCACAACAAGAAGGGTTTTAAGCCATGCTACAATAATGTCAGCATATTAACATGTTCACAATGACAATGTTAACGCTGATGTTAACAGGTATAATGTCGACCGTGTATCTTATTTTAGGGTGTTAGGATGATAAAATTTGCTGATTAGTTTAACACAAAGTACAAGTTAGGCTGATGGGAATATCACAAGTTTTGCAGGTATTTGACTTATAAGCTGCAAATTTGAACTGATGATGATGAAAAGTCAGAAGCCTTCATCTTCTGGGGACCATCAATTTTTGTGGTAGTCGATCCAGTAGTTGAGATATTTCAGTCTTGTGGTGAACCGATCATCTATAGAGCGAAACTGCTAACATGGCTAAAAAACATGATTATAACTTTACTCCTTTGTTTCAAACTCCTGACTTTTCCTGTCTGAAGTTCACTCCTGAGGGCACAGAACCACAAACCCTTCGCCATGTTACTGCCTTACTCTGCTGCACATGTACAGAGCAGAGAATGAATGAGGGATGTAAAGAGGTTGAGGAGGAGGTGTGTTTGAGAGATCCAGGGAGAAAGAGCGAGACATCTATAGGGTCGTGAGAGAGAGACGGAGACGAGGAAGAAGAAAAACACTTGGAGCATGAGGTCGGTGGATGGGAAAAGACGGAGGCAGAGGGAGAAGGACAAAAAGTGAGGGAATGAAAGGGGCAGGGGCAAAGAATGTGAAGAGTGTACACAAATACAGGGGACCGAACACATAACCAGGGGAACCGGGCCCTTAATTTTAACCCCAGCTGTTCTCGTCACCATGGACACCTCTCAATTAGGACCCTTCCTCCACCCTCCAAACACCGTCCCATCATCCTCTGGCCTTTCATTGAGGCACTTGACCCGAGCTCCTGAAAAAGCTGTAATTACGGGGCTGTCAGCGGCGTCTGCGGGGTCCTCGCTGCCATGACGTCAACATTTACATTCAGTCTGCTGAAGGTCTCAGTGACAGAGGCCTCTTTTTATTTAGAGGTTTTGTCTTTAGCTGACATCTCAAGATGACACATTCACTCCAGAGAGCATTTTGTCACCTTTGACCCTTAAACTTCTAATACATTTGCTTGTTTTTATCTGTAGTTAAAAAGGACGATACAGATGAACATTGTTGATGTGATAACTGATAATTGATTAATCACTAATAATTTATCAAACACAAGTTTTACCTTCTCAAATGTAAGGATTCGCCATGTTTCTCTGTTTAATATCTTCGTGAACTGAAGTTGGTTGAACAAAAACAATTTGAAAATGTCTCTTTGAGAAATATTATTAACCATTTTCTAGTATTCAATAGACGATCAATTAATTATCAGTTGCTGATCTCACACTACATGTTTCCTCTTCCATCAGTGCAAACAACTCAAATTTACATAATCATCTTGGTTTTCTGAGATATTTGACAAAGTGTAATAAATATTTAGCTTCACATAAGAGCAAATGTGAAAGTTTAGTTTGAGTAGTATCGTACTGTACAGCCTCTGTCTTCTCCTCAGTAAATACTACATTTATATCAGCAGGTCTGCCTTTGATTCTACTTGATGTCTTAATGGGTTTAGTCTTAAAACTGTCCTGAGAACAGCTTGTTAAATTTATCAAGTAGCCTGGATGAACTATAAAAAAAAAAAACCTCCCTCTCACTCATGGACGACTTTTACTTTTGTTTTACGGGTCCAGGTCTTGTGTGTTGTGAATGTGTGTGTTGTTCACAGGCAGGTCTGAGTTTGCATGTGGATTTCAGGCTGTTTCAGTCACTGGAGCTGTCAGTGAGTCATTAATGCTTATATGTGTGTGAGAGTGTAATAGAGAGACAGTGGACTATTGTGTGTGTGTGTGTGTGAATCTAAGAGACAAAAAGGAAGAGGGAAAGCCAAAGACCACCTAGACCGACGGTGAAACAAGAGCAGAGGGGAGGAGTGATCGTACATCAGAGACAGACAGGAGCTCCTCTTTCTCACTAATGGCCCGATGTCACTTCGCCGCCTCTTTGCAAAGACCTTTTCATCATGTTCACACTCCTTAACCACGCATACCTACACACACAAATAAAGAATATGTTGCAGAGCAGGAAATGAATGAGTGTATCTCTCTTCGGCCCGAGGCAGAAGAGACGTGAGTTGTGCCAAACGGGCACAACAACATAGAAAGTGATCAATGGCGGCGTTAATTGCTCCACATTGCACGGGTTCACAGGAGAGTCAGGTATGTTAAGACTCGTTACATAAAGGGACAGTAATCCTTTTTTAACGAGCTCATAGGGAGATGAGTTCAAGACCGGCATTTGAACGTTTTATGGAAAAGAGGGTTTGGTGAAAGGCTCCAGAACAGACAGCTGCTGGTGGAGAGAGGGATGAGAGTAAAGGTGTGAGGGAATAAAAGAACTGAGGACAGGAGAGGTGAGACTGGAAAAATACAAGGATGAAGATCCTAAAAACTATTTTCATATATCACTGCTTTTGCTAATACTTCATGAAGCTTGATCCACTGTCAGACAGGTTGAAACACAAATCACACAGACAACACCTTTTTAAAAGATAACAGACTGAAGCAACAAGGCCGGCTGGAAAAGTCAGATCAGGTCCGTCTGTCACAATCATTTAACAAAAATCAAACAAGGGAGAGTAAAACAGTGGGAAACACGCAGGTGGTGCACAGAGACATGAACAAACAATGAAGATGAAATGAGAAAAGAGGGAAGAAAATTTAAAAAAAAAGATCGTATGCAGAATCAAGTCCACAGGCGAACTGTCACGACTAATTTACCTACATCCACACACACAACCACAAACAAAGGCTGGCTCCATACCCCCACCCTGCACACACAGCCTATGTCAACTCTGTTAAGATTATCTGAGCTGGTCCACAACCAAACACATACACACACACACACACACACAGGACGAAGAGAAATCCCTGTGTCCCACTTCCAGGGTCGAAGCCGCCCTTGCAGCATCACAGCATGTTTCTCCAACTTCAAAAGCTCTAAAAATAAATCCAAGTAAAAGCGTTTCTGTCTTGGAAATAAACCTGAGGGCCGCAGCAAAGAGGGCAGACATGGTTTAAATTGTTCCAGGCAGTAAAGAAAAGAACATCAGCAGATAAAGCCCATTTTTCCTTTCCCTGCTCACACACAAATATCTCCTATTGATTTTTTCAGTGTGTAAAGTATGAACTTCAGAGCAGCCGGCTCCATATCACACCGAGATAACACTACATTTCCCACGCTGCCCCCTGTCTCCAGGAAGTGGAGCCAGTCGAGCTGTTCAAGGTGGAGCCTGCGGGGCCTGACGGAGTCTGGGGACGACAGGAAGTAAACAGGAAGCAGCTCCTTCCCACGAGGACAGCAGGAGAAAACACACAGTTAAAAAGAGACACCAGAGGCGTTCTGAGCCTCTAATGTCTGTGAGTCTGTCTGTGGCTGATGGGTACACATTTGCACACAATGGAATTTACAATATGTAAATTCATCTATGAAGATTTCATTAAGTCAAAGGCTTTCAAAGCATACATTTTTTGAATGGGTTAATTATCAGACGAAATCCAGTCAATGCATCTCAACACAGGCTTTAATCAACTCCCCCAAATAATCAATCATGAAAAGTTATGTCAGATGTCATATTATGTCATATAAATAGATTCTGTTTAATTAAACTACATATAAGTTGATGATGGTATTCAGCTTCAAATTTCTAGCCCTGCAATTTAAAGACATTTGCAGCTCCTGACAGACTTAAAGGAACAAATCATTTAAACTGAATTATACAGGATGAGATCTTAAAATTTCCCAGTCTGCTTGATGTGTCACTACAATTTGGATTTTTTTTTCTGACGACTGAATTGGCAGACGAGCTGAATAATACTTCCCCTCAGGGCCTCGACAAAAACAAGGGGATCAAATGTATTCAAATATTATAGTTTTATAAGCTTTTACAAGCTATAAATAAGCTGCTGTCCCGATCAGGCAGCCTAAAGTCGAAAATCTTGATTTGATCCATCGTACAAAAACACAGAATTTAGATGCTACAGGAGAAGAAATGATTTCAGGAGCGACCCTGAGTCTACTTTGGAGGGATTATCTTAAGTGGGAAATGTCCATTTGATATTTAATTTATATGGTAGTCAAAACATCTTTGGTCCTCAGACCTCCGTCAGTTGTCTTGGTCTGATTTGAGCCTCCTAAAAATAAACACTCATCTATTCCGCCTCTCGTTTCCAATTCCAGAAGTCATAAATCATTAACACAACAAACTGTTCCGACAAGCAAAACTGAGTCTTATCAAGCAGGTCGCTGACCGACGGTCTGCTTTTCCAGGGAAGGAGCAAAAGAAACTATAAATCACTTCACATTAATTAGTAAAAATTTTGACAATTAAATGAAGAAGCAACATTTTTAAGGAATCCAAAGTTTGGAAAAACAGTGTCTGATGTGCTTTGTCTTTGAAAAAGGTACAGTTTGCATTTCTCTACAGTTTTACAGCTCCATTATATCATGATATGTGAGATAAGGTAAACTTCTGTCACTTCTGCTGCTGAGATGCAAACACAGACCAGACTGAGATGAAGACACACCTGCATGTAGTCACAACCTCAGGTACAAACCATGTGGATGTTGGATAAATGATCGTTAGTGCCCTTACATGTCCATGTGAGAGCATGATCAGTCATCAGCTTTGGCCACTATGTAACTGTGAACAGTATTCAGGGGAAATGGAGAAAGACCTGCAGTGGACAAGGACAAAGGACCTATCTGAGCCGAATCACTCGCATTCATTCGAGGGAACAGAATGAAGAAAATGTGCGTAAACAAAATGCCGACGAGAGAAAGCAATGAACATCGCTGACCTAAGCAACGTTTCCCAAAAGCAGGAGAGGAAGAAGAATTTAATGACCTGTTCCACAAGACAATTTAGCAAAAAAAACCTATTAACTCCTGGTTAGTGAGCTAATGAAATTCCCAAACTTGATTAGTGCTGAGATTGTCTTCATTCTTTCAGAGGAACAAGATGAACCTGGAGCTGAAACATTTCTGATACCGAGGTCGGACCCTGACAGCGATGCCAGCAGCACAGACAGAAACAACCTGACACTCAGGAGCGGCACAGTGAGCGGAGCAGACGCGCTGTGACATTTTGAAATGGTTCTCCGTTGTTCCTTGACCTTTAAGTCCTCTATCACGGCTCCGCTCCGGGGGATTCGAGCCTTCAATGAGCAGTATGTTAAAGAGGGGGGGTGTTGACGAAGGCTTGGTAAACTGAGGCGCGTTGTTTTCTCACATCATATCAAGTCTCAACTGTGGAAAAACACCATAAATAAACTCATTATTTAGGTGAAAAGGACAGAAAAAGGGTGTATACTGACAGGAAGAGGAAACCTGTCGATCCAGTTTTCACTATTTTCTGTTTGGATTGGAAAGTGATGTCTGGATTATAACTGATACTCTTACCTTGTCTTGACTTGTTTAGAGAACAGTTTGACATTTTGGCCAATGAGCTTATTTGCTTTCGAGTTAAATGAGAAGATGTCGACCAGTGTAGCTCGTGTTTCCAGTCTTAAAGACTGTTGCCTGGTTGTAGTGTCAGATATTTTTTTTCTTGACAGGGACAAACATAAACTGGTTCTGGGAATAAATTATGCGACTATCAACAGGTAACAACTCTGGTGTTGTGCTACTTCATCCTCACCTCCACCTAAAACAGACAAAATCCATTTAACTTTTCTTTCCACGTTCTCTTTATTTCTCTCCCTTTCTTCTCTTCTCCTTTTTCACCGCCTTGTTCCCTCGCCTACACCCTGCAGTCACGGTGTCACACAGCTCACATCAACACCACACACACACACACACACACACACACACACACACACACACACACACACACGGTAATTACATGCACAGACTGTTCTCTATCCTGTGTGATTATAGGCCTGTCAGTGCAGGGACGAGGTTGCTGCGTGAGAGTCACAGCTACGAGGACAGAGCATGTAAGTCGTGGCAATAAAGTGTGAACAAAATATTCAATGTGGATGCAATAAAACACTCACACAAATCTTCCTCATCTCCTTTGACCTGAAGACTAATACTACAATCAATCAATAAATCTACCCTGTGGAGGGCGCTACATCCCTATGAGCAGCAATCAGAGCTTGTGAGGGGGAGTTAATTGTAGCTGCTGTCACACAAACACATGTATTGCATCGGTTTAGAAGCATGACAGTAAACACCTTACAAGCAAAGCGACGACGGGGCGGCGCCCAACTGTCGTGATGCTGATAACAGGAGAGGACGCTTATCATGCTCAGCACATGGGTGACTGGAAACATGTCAGTGTGTGTGAGTGTGTGTTTGACACTGGGCAGCAGGGTGACCCAGAAATTGACATCAGCAATGAAATGGTAAAAACGGAGCCTCGGTGTTGATAAGGATCCGACCTGCTGAGGTGCTTCTACCTTCATGATGCTGAGCTGATCACGTTGCTTTGCTCAAAACTGCTTCACACACTGACACAGAAAACTCACACATCTCCTCCATTTATCGTCCTAAAATAACCACTCAGCCCCTATAAAAACTCCATTACAAAAGACATTATTAGAGTGCTTCATCCATTCAGACGTATTTCTCTGTGGTGCATTCAGGTCACACTCGATTTTAATAGTTGGCGTATCAAGCGCACAATATGCTTCTGTTTAATGGATGTTATTGGATGACTGGATTTATTATTGCTACTTCTTTAGCGTTAACACACGTAAAAATGGGCAGTTGTGCTTTAAAGGTTCTGCCTCATCTCCCCCATGTGACCATTAAATCTGTCACAGTGCTTGATGAATAATTACATGCAACCTTAAAAACATGATAACACATAATGTTCAGACAGATCTGGCACTTTGATACCAGACCAGGCCTCTCGTCTGGTGTTAGACACACTCAGACTTTGCAGAGAGGATGTGACATAGAATACAAATTAAAGATGGGGTTTTAATTGAGCTGTCGTTTCTGACTATTGCACCTTCATCTATGTAGGTTAGCCCCTCTGAGATTCATGTAACGCTGTAGTAATACGACTGCTACAGAGGTGAAGGTTGATTGCATGTTACAAGTGAGATGAAGAAATGTATTCATGTGTTCATCACCACAGTCTGAACGATTGTGAGAAAGGTGGCAGGTTCGATGCACCTGTGTCGTCCTCTCAGGTTAAAGCCCGCCCACCACAGCAGCTCCTCCTCTGACTAATTCTGGCGCCCAAGCCGGTCTCACACTAACGTGGAAACAAGCAGCATCCAGACGTTTATGTAACCTGATTAACAGGCTTTGTAGTTCAGACGGGCAACTCGTCTGCTCGTGACACAAAACAATGTAAAGCTACTATCGGTTTAGTAACTGTGTCCTTCCAGCACCGGTCAGAACAAATTAAATGCATTAACAAAAACCTATGATTTCTTTATCTTCTTTATAAACCTGTTATAAATGAATCTGAGTGACCTCATTTTAGAGCTTCTGACATTTGGCTCAACTCAGTCACAACTTTAAGCTGCTGATTTTTAGTATTTTAGGTACTGTAACACAATTTGTGGTTCTGTGGTTCAGCTCTCTTAATGAGGTCAAGAAGTGAAATCAACCTAATTTTAAAACATAAGCACAGTGAGTCAATAATCAATAAAAAGCACAACATTAAAGACACGCATGGTTTGGCCTCCACTAATAACCACAAACATGAAATCCCACAGAAACCAACAATGACCTCTTAACTCATGTTATTAAATGCTGACTCAGACATGCAATAAGTTATTTTTGGAAATTTTTGGTTTCACCTCAGACTCTGGTAAAGTCATCATCAGGAGCATTAAAGTCTAGATAATGTTTTTCCTGCATAAATAACTTAAGATGAATGAAAGTATGCAGCCAAACAGAATATCCACACAAACCGCTGAGTTCTTTCAGATGGTGAAAACAGTCAGGTTTCAGTGGTTAGTGACTACTTGGGGTGTTGGAGGATGTTGGAAATGATCTGAGGTTAATACTGCCAGCATCGGAGCGAGGTGGCGAACAAGGTGAGCAGAGGTGTGTGTAATCAATAATAATCTTTTTTTCTACATCAAACACAAAGATAGGAGAACTGCTGTAAATGTGCAAGAGGATGAGAGATGAACTATATGTGATGATGGAAGACAAACCATGTCTGCAGCGTCTGCCGTCAAGTTGATTTACTGCAGCGTGTTTTAATAATTAAATACTAAAGTCACAGCCGATATGCATACATATAAGCCAGTAAAATAATGTTTGGCTGTTGGATTGTTTCATCAGTCTGCCTGAAAGTTCATTTCGGCCAATGCACGTGTGTATACATGCACATGCTGCTGTGTGGTGCCTGGTGCCACTGTATAACAGCATGTTTGTTGTAAGGGATTGTCGCTGAGCAGGGTGATCCCGGTGGATTAAAATGTCGGTGGGGAAACCGGAGAAGTCAAGGCTAAGTGACCCAAATTAACTGTTCAGACACACACACACATTTACTGACACACACTCACACACTGGCTTCATCTACCTGCTGTGCTTGTCTTGATCATCTCCAGAAACACGTTTGGTCATCAGCCAGCTGTCCCACCCGCCTTACAGGTGGACTTATCATCTGAGGTCTATTTACTTTACACCTGAAATGTCCTCGTCCCCTCCCAAGAAACACACACACACACACACCCGGACACCTCCCTCTCGCTATAATAATTTGCACAGCATTACGTCAGTGTGATTATCAACATAATCACGTCAGACAGTACTCGCAAGAAAATATGTTTTCAAACCTCGAGATGTTTAGTATCAAGGCAAAGAAAACTGCAAATAAGTTATCTATAATCCACAAATTGATCCCTCCAATCCAAGTTAATTCAATTCAAAAACAACTTTATACCCATGACTGGGTCGGCAAGAGACAGACTCATGACAGCAGAGACAACAATGGAGCTAATGTTCGGTTTATAAGAAAGTCAAAAACCACTCATATGACGGGATTATTATAAACTGAAGCACACATGGCAGCTTATTGTTTCGACCGTTTTCCCTGCCTGGGAGCTGTGAGGCCTCCTGGATGTGATGGTGAGGGTTCGGTCCACCGCCGTCCCACCACACATGGCAGACACTCAGGTTGGACTCAGATACCCTCGAATCCTGTCAGGCAGCATTTTGGTCACAAGAACCACATGGCCGGCCCAAATTACATTCTGAGGAGGAAAAATTGCCTGTATGTTTTTGGTTAATATGAATCATGCTGTGTTTGTCACAAAGCAAAATAGCAACAAGAGAGGAGGGAAAAATTAATCCAAGTAGAACAGGACAGGTCAACTTTACTACAGACACCCACGTTAAAATATGTTTGTCCTCTGAGTGTAAGGTGCCTCTAAAAATATTTTACGACTGCAATATGCCTGATTGTATGATTTTATGTGAGTGCATGAGCAAATGAAGGAGGATGATTCACGGCTGGGCGTTGTCACAGTGGCTATAAGCAGCGAGGGGAACTTCGCAGGAAACACATGTAACTAATGAGCAAATATACACCTCCTCAATGGATGAGCCATTGTCACACTCACATACACACACACATATCTTCTCCATTCATAAAGTCAAAAAATAGAACACGGACACTAGTGACACATCAGAGGCAGTCACTAGCTAGAATTTTAGGAAAAATAATTGATTCATTGTTTGGTCAAAAAAATGTTAGACAATTGTTCCAAAAGACTCCAATGAAGTCTTCAAATATCTTGTTTTGTCTGACTAACAGTCCGAGACAAAAGCATATTCAATTTGCAATAATATAAAACAGAAAAAAAGTCTCATCTTTATTGAGGCTTTAATCTGTAAACCTGCTGCAAATTTCTGACATTTGTTCTTGACAAATGACTTCAATTATTAATCCATTATCGCAAAAGTAGCTTGATTAACTTTCTTGTGAATGACTTTGTGGTTAATCAACACTATTTTTAATGTTAAGTAACAATAAGGCAGAAAACAAAGGCGTGGGTATTTCATAATGGAGCATGAGTCCTCGGTTCATGAACTTGATAACACAGCCCTGCTGTTGGCTCTGGGGGCAATGACACAGATCTGGTCTGACACAGAAACACAAAGGTATACAGAAATCTCAGAGAGAGGAAAAAGGTGAAGCGCAGGCAGACAAACATGGCCGACATGAATCGACCCCGAGAGGCTGTAGCTCATGTCAAGTGCCTGCAGTGAACAGGTAGAGAGAGTGAGCTCTGTATCAGAGACGAGAATGGAAGCTGACAGATACTCCGCCTTAAACAAATTGTGAGCAAACTCCTCGAGCAGCCGCGGCCTCAAACCCATTCACACACGCTCTCCTTCTGTCACGCGGCCGTTCGTCGGACCATTAGTCTGCTGTGGCAGGTGACAGCAGACAAACACAATCGAAAACAAAGGACGGCTCAGTGAAGAACACTTGTTATTTCATTTCAAAGGTAGAACACGTTGCTGGGCCCCTCGCTGAGGTGAAGGCTGCAGACGAGGAGACGTGAGTGGATACAGATGGCCCCGTGGGTGGTCGGACAGAAAGAGCCCGAGGGCTGACGGAGCACCAGAAGGCAACAACAGAACAATATTAGAGTCAGTGTTGAAGTTTCGTCTGAATTCTGTGATTGAGACGATCATCATTCCCATTAAAGCTGGGTAAATAAATCTTAGTTTCTTCTTCCACTACATCCTTCTGTAACGCTTTGAATCACAAAATTGGCTTAATGTGTTTGCACATAAGTTTGTACTTAAGCTCCTGCTATCCAATGCTTGATAAACTATTTACATTCATAATGATCACATTCCCTCACCGGCTTTAAAAGTGGTTAAGAAGTTTAACCTCACTGTAATTGAAGGGGTTAAAGGAGATTGTAGGTGATTCTAACTCAGCCTGACATCGACGGCTGTAAGGCCTCAGACGGAGCAGCTGTTGGAGGAGGGGGGGCACTGCGCCACATAATATCACCGAACCACAAGTAGCAGCAGGTGTGGCCACGGCCGTAGGAAAACTACGAGACAAAAGACGAGGGGGGCAGCATTTCAATTTGAATATAGCCTTGACAGTGAGACAAGTGTAGATGGTTGTTTAGTGGCTTAAATGAAGGAGACAAAAGGTTGGATGTTCTTTACATCTATGATAGAGGTGGGCAGTGTGCTATGATATACATTTGTCTGCAGTGTGTGTCCCAGTATAGAATTAATTCACATTAACTGCTACGACCTTCACCTCAACTCACTGCATGTTAACCAGTGAGTGTCCTCCAGCCATTCATGCTAAAACAAAGCACATTTGCACGGTAAGAAACAGCAGGTGAACAGTAGAGTGCCACAAAGGCAAGACCAAAAGATGGAGCAGTGTTCATCCACAGGTTGGAGAAAGCTTTCAAAATAGTCTGCAGGCTGAGCAGAGGTCACAGGAAACAGCCTCCTGCATCACCTCAAACCAAAATAGTGGCGTAAGTATGAAACATGTCCTCTGGCTCCACTACAAGCAGCTGCAGCAGTGGAGTAAAAAGAAAAATGCAATGTAGCTACTGCAGCTGTACCATTATTGTGCATGTGTTTAAAGACACGTTGTCCATTCAAACTGTTGAGAGAAAAGACCTTAAGACAATGAAAACACTGGATTTACGGTTTTTCACCCAAAACAAAGTGTTGTTGCAGCTGCTGTGAGAAAGTGGAGCAAACGGCACACAGACCGAGTGAGTGGCCGTGAAGGGAGATAAGCTCTCAACTTCAACCATGAATGAAACTTTGCCTCAACTACTGTGTTCATTATTAGGCAATTGACAGGAAGTAAGTAAGAAATGAAAGACTGAAAATGAAACATGTAAAGATGTAAAACAGATCAAAGTATTATGAAAATAAATATTTCAAGGGCAACGTGTCTCAGGTTGGACCCAGGCGGGGGTCAGGTTTACGCCATGCTCAGCTGGCTGTTGTGATAACAGCTGCTGAAGTGAAGCATCTCTGGCTGCTCCTTCACGTCACCTGACACTTCAGCAAACCGTCCTGCTGTTGTCTTTTCTCTGCTGTGCGAGTGTGTGTTTCACGCACATGTCTGATTTTCATGCCCAGGGAAGATCGAGTGTCCTCGACGACAAAAAGCAGAGACACGTCGTGCACATCGACGCCGTGAGCCACGCTAATATGAACAATTAGCAACATCTGACAATTGGCCACTGAAGCTAATTAGGAACTCAGAGCCGAGAGATGAAAGTGTTGAAAGAGTGTGGACAATGCTTTCAGCACAGAGAAGTTTTGTTAGCTAATATGAAAGACGGCAGCCGTCCGTCCTTCTACTGACCTACATCTTATCTGGAGGCCACACAGCAGCGCAGCAGGTAAACGGACAGACACACGTACATGAGTTTGAGCTGCAAGTAAACCAGAGAAAAGAGCAGCAAAGCACCTGCTGCTGTCAAACACAGCTGAAAATCTTACTTCTGAGTGAGAGCATTTAAATTCAATTCCCAGCTGAGGGATTTAAACCAACAACTTCCTCATCATAAAACTGATCTTTAATATCAACACAACCACAGCCCGTTCATTCCTTTTGACAGATTAAACTGAAAGACCACCTGCACATAAAAAATACATGTTGTATATCATCAGAACTGAAACTGAACATCATTCCTGTCGTCAAGCTCATGAAGACATGCTGCACTATGTAGTCACACAGGTATCTCTGAAGAGCAGGTATGACACCTATTTCAGGCCCAGCCCACAGTTTGGTTTACGCTGATTCACTGCATTCGTGAGCATTTCACACGTGCAACATGTCGCTTCATGCTATCACATCTCAATCCTCCAAACAGATAACGAAAGATAAGAGGAGCATTATAACATGATCATAGCCTCTGTAAAACACGAGGAGAGCGAGAAAAAAATCCATAAAACCATCCATTTCTAACGATCGCAGGCTTAATGACGGCTTGTAAAGGACAGGTGAGAAGGTTAAGGTGGACACCGACCTCTTTTCTCCTCCAGGTCCTGGAGGAACTGGCGGTAAGCAGCCATGGAGCTCATCCCTCCCTCCCAGAGAAAAGAGAGATAGAGGGAGGGGGACAGAGAAACAACAAAAGAGAGTAATGATTAAAAGAAGTGGAGGGTAAGTACAGGAAACTGGTGAGAAACGGTGGCAAATGGGAGGAGAGAAAAGTGATCGCGAAAGCTCAAGGAAGTGAATATAAGGTAGAAAAGGTGAGTGGAAAGAGAAGAGAAAGGAGGAGGGAGAGTCCGGAGGCTGCAGCTGATCTGTGCGGCCCGCAGGATCCCGGCTGTCAAACAAGAGCCATCCTTAATCATGTAGATAATCCCTCATCTCTTACTCGCTTCTTCTCTTCTTCTGTCAGCCTCGTCTTCTCTCTGCCGAGTGTGTGTGTCGGTGCTTCCAGTAGCTCCGAGTGTGGCAGTGTGTTAGCAGCTCTAAGCCGGATAGAGGAACTGGACTTTGACCACAAGGCGGGTGATGTCACTGCCAGAGCCAGAAACATGTGTTTCAGTTGCGTGTAGAGCGCGTGTGTGTGTGTGTGTGTGTGTCTGAGAAGGAAATTAGAAAAAAAAAAGGAGGCGTGTTTTTACTACTCAGCTGTGCTTTTTTTTTCTTTCAGAGCAGCGTGGTATGTTGAAGTTCATGTATGAATGTTTGACTGTCACACCTTCATCATTCAGTCAGACTGACTTTCTGTGTGTGTGACTTTCAGCTGCCTGTTGGATCAACACACTGCAGCAGATTACAGAGGAGCGGACGTGAAGAGCCCTCAAACACCCTCTTTTCCTTTCCTTTTCTAATTTTACTGCTCTCGCTCTCACCATCGTCTCGTGCATGTGTTCTTCCACTAATGTCAATATCTTAGCAGACAGTCCGCCTCTGCGCTCGTCTGTCACTAAACCAAACTGTCTGTCTTGTAAGTTTGGAGAATGAAGTCATCATGAGTCTGCAGCACGAGCTAATTATCAGATGACATGGATGAGTATTTGGACAAAAACACCAACTGTGTTGTACAATGAACACATCATCATCTAATCTCACATAGTCTCTGCACTAACTCTTCGTTTCACTGTTTAATCTCTCAATTAATCACTTAATCTGCAAAATGTCACAAAACACTGAAAATGCTCATTGCAATTTCTCACAGAAACCAAAAGTCCAAAATCCAAACCATAAGAACACCTGATACATTAAAACATAAAACTGACCCAGGATCAGTTCAGGTCAGTCAATAAAATGTATCCATTTACTTATCAGCTCTATCTTCTCTTTTTTATTCTAGCTCAAGAAAAAGTCAACAACAAATGGTAAATAATTACCAGGTTTTTCACATGTAACAGAGAAAAACACACACTTATGTTAATGGCATCCTTCACTTCAGGACCACTCATAAGAAGACTAAGTGTATACTGTGTAAGAGATGCAGTGGCACTGAATGTCTCTCTCCACATAATAAGTATATTTAAATCAGGAGTATAATGGTGGGGAAAGGATTTGAGAACATAAACAGACGCCTGTCTGAGTTCACGTCAGGAAACTGAGGCCAAAAGCTTAGAGAAAGAAAGAAAACAAGAACTAGAAAGCAGCAGAAAATCAACAAAAGTGCTAAAATAATTTGCCATTTTATGAATCATGCTGGATAATACAATAGCTATCTTTCATCAGGACACATTTTCAGAGCATTTCAAATGCAAATTGCTCAACTGAGCATTTTTCTTCAGTGTCCTTAAAAAAACAACTGTTCTGGGTTTTCATAGCTGCTGGTCTGACTAAATCAAATCATTACATTAGTTTTACAGACAAATGATCAAAAATGTGATGAAAAACCACAGACTTAACTTCAGTCAGTCACAACTTGTCACAGTTCAATTGCAAAAACAGAAACAGATGAAAGGAGGATGTGCAACTTTTCATTAGAAGCTCAAAATGCAAAAGTTAGCTGTAAACTGTCTGTGTTGTTTACTTTCTCCTAAATGCTTGTGTGCAAATGATCCATGGTTATATAAGGGAAGAATAAAGGAGAGTACAATACATTTGCATACAAAGTTCGTTCATGATCCTGGTCATTTATAATGGACAGCTACTCTCACTTCTCTCCACTTCATCATTTCATTAGAAAACGAATCCTCCATCACATTTGAAATGTTCTATAAATACCAACCCTGACAGAAACCAATGAGTTCTTTAGAGAAGCTGATTTTCCCTTGAATAAAACACACACAGAAATCTGGCTGAGGAGCTGACTGGTTCTAACAGTTGTGAGAGGAGGAGAGCCAACAGCCTTTCTGTTTAACAAGACAGCAATTACTGATCAATAGGAGGACACATACATCAAGTGTGTGTGTGTGTGTGTTTGAGATGACCCCAGATAATGACCTGACCCACAAAGTTCAAAGGGCGAAAGCTGCCAATTTGCCTCCATTAATTTGTTTCCTCACACACCAGTGACATTGTAGAGGAAAGAAAAACACTCGGGGGGATTTGACCTGACACACACAACGATAAAAAACGAGTTTGTTTTCTCGCTGAATGCATCCAATGTGTGCACAGGTAAATAGTTTCTATAAAAACTACACGTATGCAAAAGCCACTACGTCATATGAAAACATCTTTCACACACACACATCTCAAAACTAGTGAGCAGACACAGAAGCGGTGCAGTTCAAAGCCAACACGCTCTTTTCAAAACCTCTTTTTAACTTGAGAAATCCTGACAAAAAAAAAACAAAACTGTTCAGCGATCCTGAACGCTCCCCTGGGAGTCTCTTCTTTCACACGACCCTGTCAACAGCAGCCCGCTTCATCAAAGACAACCCCGAACACACACACACTGATCCACACACACTCTTGCTCAGGCAGTCACACACCGGGCAGAGGACGGCGGTGGTGTGACCAGTAGCCATAGTGACAGGATTGCCGGTGTGTTTTTCCACCTTTTATACACATTCCTCTGGATGAAAAGGGCCTGGACCTGGCAACACACTGTAAACTGGTCCAGAGGTGTTAACAGTTAACTTTGAAACAACTGAAACAAAACGGTGTCTAAGTACACTGGCAAATATTGAACTGAGAAACAGCAAACAGCAGCCAGTCTGTGGACACACACACACACACACACACACACACACACACACACACACACAAAATCAGACAGGAAAAATAGAACAACAAACGCAAAACCAGTTAAATTCCTTTTGTCCATGTGGATCAAACAGAGGTTGATCTCAGTCGAAGTGTCTCCTCCAGTAACTTGACTCAAGAGACAGAAATTCTTTTAAAATTCTCACCACTGAAGAAAAAGAATAGACCCGTGGAAAAAGGGAACAATAGGGAAACAGATTTTTACAAAAGAAATAAAAGAGGAAACTTGGCACCATCAGGTCACACAGAGCAGATTCGGCAAAGAAGAATGAAGCAAGAGGTAAATGGGAGAAATCGATGTATTTACCTTTGTTGGAGGACGTCAGCAGGAACAGCAGCAGCAACATGGGAGAGAAAAAAGAAAAAGACAGTCTGGTTAGATTGAAGATCTTTTAAAAATAATAATCCAGAAAATGAGATTTGTGTCATTTTATAATCCTGTTCCCATAAAGTAAAAGTCATTGTTTCACCACAATGAAATTAAAACTTTTATGCTTCTTACAACAAAATGTCTCAACTCAAGGTCCACTTATAACTTTCAACCACATCTAACCAAATACACACACACACACACACACACACACACGTAGGTGACTGAAGCCAGGATTGTGACTGAGCAGAGTAGTTAGAGACTGACACTGTCGCTCTGTGCTGTTTGGTATTCAGCCACTTTCTGCTATAGCAGCGACTCAGAGGACTCGGAGTGTGAGAGCTGATATATAGGAACTATTACAGCGCCTGATTAGAAATTGATTGTTTTGTGCGAGTTCATTTCTGTGTGTCTGCATTATTTCACTTGACGCTGAACTGGTCTATTGCTGTGTATACTTGCAAAGTGTGTTTTAGTCCATATGTATTGATATGTTTGTGTTTCAGCATTTGCTTTTCCCGCGTGCGTGCATGTTGTGATGTGACTCCAAAATGCGGTGAGACGTCACAGTCTGTAACGTAAACGATTCTCACCCCATATAACAGAATGCATCAATGTGTAAACCAGCGCAGAACTAAATCTAAAAGCATCATCAATGCGACTGTGTGTCGAATGAAAGCAAATTGATTCCGCACATTTTTTGCACACACAATCAAATGTTAAGCAAATGTTAAGTATTGAGAACATCAATAGTTTCAGCCGCATCAGTGTTTGAAAGCAGCATCTGTTGAATTAATGGCTTCTTAACTGGAACTGCTGTGATCAACAATCTAAGGGGTCAAAAACATTCATTGGCGCAAATAATTACTGATGCAAAAGGAAATTATGAAGGTAAATGATCATCACAAGGCTTTTTCAGTACATGTTCTTTCCTCTTAAAATGCCTTTTAATCATGTGATTGTCAGCACTTTGTGTAGATATACATGACTAATTAGTTCCAATCTATTGATAATTTACCAGCCTTGATCCTGGTTGTGGTGAAGTGGTCACTTTAATCTGGGTCAGTTCATCCCTTCTTATATTTCCTACACAGGCCGTCAGCTGTTTTGAATGAACTGGATGTCATTCTAATTCATGGAAGCTACAAAACAGTCTTGGATGATTTTTTTTTAAACATTTTTCAGCACACCTGTTGCACACCTTTATAAGAACACCATGACAACCTTGAGAATGTTCCTCAGTCTGTTTATTATTAGTTTAGTGATGCTGAGAGCATGTGGTTCATACTCAAGGTAACAAAAAATGCTAGTGCACTTTCACTTCCAACATATTTCTGAGTCTGCATTCTTGTCTAAATCTGGAGAAACTGCAGCAAGAAGCCAATCAGTGTTTCCCGTCTTTTGATGTGTTTCACAGCAACACAAATTGCCTCTCTGGGGGAAGTGAAGTCTAAATCTAAGTGCAGTCTGTTTTAATGAAAAGTAGATCAGACGAGAGAAGAGAAAAGATGATGAAGTGCCGTGTTGGATGGATGGGTGGTGTGTTGTGTCAGAGGGTTAGGAGGTGAAACAACTTTGGGCCTCTAATAGCTGGGATTGTACAGAGACGCACATGAAACAAAGGAGTATTCATCGGGGGAAACCACAGAGACGCGAGCTGGTAGGCTCTGTTCTCAGCACTGTCACGAGAGAGAGAATGACACTGAGTGAGAAATGGGGGAGTGAGAAACATACAGAATAGTAAAGTCAGAAGGTGAGAAGATTATAATCTCCTGCAGAGCGAGCCAGTGCATTTCTTGCTCTATATATCTCATCTTTTCACATAATGGAGGGGGGATGGGAAGAAAGAGACACAGATTTCTGCAGATGCATGTAGGTCAGCTGGAGCAGAGATAAAGTGTGGACGGTAGCAAGAGTGTGACCACTGAAAATGGACAGAAAACACAGGAGCAGGAATGATGAAGCACAAAACATAATGAGGAGCTGACATACTTAAATCAGTAGTATGCAAATTCAGACCTCTCAACTGTGAAGAGAATCAAATTCAAGACCTTTATAAAAAGAAAATAAAGCTGGGAATACATTTATAACATGACTATGGGCAGTGTGAAAATGGGCAGTGTGAAGAGAAAAGACAGCTGGAATTCAAGGGATAAGGATAAAAATTGTGTCTGATCTGTTTGTTCTGTTTCTGGATTAAGGAGAAGTTGATTATGGTCATTTGGGAACAAGAATATGGGGTTCTTGTACATTTCAGTCAGTATCTATGTTCATGTTTGTCTGCCAAGAGACTACAGATGGTAACTAGTAGAAAGTTATCTCCTCTCTTTCCTTGAGATTAATGTCTTTTTGTAGACCAGTGCTGTGCCTGTTCAGATCGGGCTGATTGCTTGACCTCCGGTATCGCTGCTTGCAGCCTTCTCAGTATCATCGACCTGCAGAGCCAGAGAGCCCACAGTTCTAGATACAGCAGTTACAGACACAGTTTCAGACCAGCACATGCACCACCAGATTCCAGAATCACCAGAATCAAATGACAGACAGACAGAGACTTCCTTCCTTCCTCTGCTTCCTATAGTTAGATGCTGCCTGACAAATTAAGCAAGTAAAAAAAAAAAAATCTGTGTTACATTCAGTGGCAGCAGAAAGAGGTGGAACACGCACACACACACACACACACACACACACACACACACACACACACACACACACACACACACACACACACAGCCTGACCGTCATGACCTCTCCTTGCTGACTCTCTCTCTCTCTCTCTCTCACTGTGTGTGTGTGTGTGTGTGTGTGTGTGTGTGTGTTTTTCCACCTGGCCCACTTCCAAGCCGTGTCACCTGATTTGTCATATTTTAACAGGCACTAGATGAAAGTGACTCCCAGCCTTTGTTTCACCACGTGTAGCGTTTCTGACCCACACTGACTTCTGATTGAGCTCAGATTATTTTCACATCATCTTCTCCATTTATTCGTGGGATTGACAGCTCACAGAATATCTCAGGATTGTCTGTGTGGTGTCATAAATCCCCACTCACTTGCTGCTATGAGCCAAGTTAGGAAGGATCATATGAAACAGACACATGACAGAAGCTGCTAGTTATAAATATTCATGGTCTCATGGTGTGTTGCACAAAAAACGTCCCCAATATTTAGCTGCAGCATCAGTTCCTTGTTACATCACAGATTTTAGATCCCACGCATTTCACAAGTCTGTGAGACACATTTTAATTTTCCTCAAAAATAATTCAAGAAGGGAAGCATGGGTGTAAAAATACTGGAGAGAAATAGAAAGAGACATAAGTAGTCGTGCTGTTTCAACAGTAAATAATACTACAGCTACATGAGAGACTGAGGTGAAACTGTGAGAGAAGAAGGAATTTCTTTTTTTGAATCAGTCTGCATCTGTGAATATTCTTACTGAGACGAGTAAATGAGGCAAAATGATGGCAGAGACAGACAGAGGAGACAGAACGGCGGCAATAAAAGAAAGAAAGAGAGCGTGGTGGAAAAGCAATGGAGGGACTCTGACAGAGATGAAACGGCAGATATGAAAAAGCCAAGTGATGCAGAGAAAAGAAAAAAAAAATCAAATGGAGGACAAAAAAAGCCGCCAAAAGCACAGACACAGTCACAGGGGAGGTAAACACAGAGATAAGCCGTCACATTGGTTAAGGAGGGGCCACACAGGACGAACGCAGCGTCTCATTGTGGCTGCGATATAAAAACCCAGAACTGAACATACAGAGTCTCAGTGTTTGTGTGTAAACAGGCGTTAGTTCAGCCCACTAACCACTTTCTAACCCAAATGAAACCTAACATTGAGTAACAGTTCTGACGATGTCCATTCATTAACATTTCCTGTGGTCTGATTATGTATCATGTCTGGAGTTAGACAACAACCTAATGCTTGTATGTCGCCACAAATACAGACAAATGTGTCAGATCAAACACGCGGTGCTATATAATGCTCTATACAGTGGATGTTTTTTTGTTAAACTCTTTAACACACACAATGGCAGGGCAGGGCTGGAGCATGATAACCCAGACATCCACTACAGGCCTCGACAAGTCCACCCACAAACCATTATATGAGCTGCAACATGGGAACAGCTGCAGGCTGGAACGAATCTGGGCTTCACTAATGAACTGCGATATTTCAATGGGAGTGAATGTCCGTCTCAAAGCTCCTTCTGCATCTGAGATGGTGAAATTGAAATGCATTAGTTATTTATTTGCTGCTCCAGATTGTCTGAATTCTTTAAATCAATCAGAATTGCTAATGTTGAGCCTTAAATGGCCCAATGCTCCTCTAAATACCATGGAGAGCAGGGGGGGAAATATTATGGAGGAACATTTTGTGCACGCTCAATTACTTGCAGTCAAAGGTTTCCATCATTTCCATGTAGCTTATTACAGAGTTTGGCTGCCTGCCCTCGTTGTCTCGCTTTAACAGTGACAATGGAGACCGGAAGGGAGAGAGGAAGAAAGCAGGATGCAGTGGAAGGGTTAATGTGAGTGATCCACATTTGTTCAGTTTCCAGCAATAGCAGATTGTTTTTATGGACAGAACAAACAGACTACCTAGAATAAGTAGAAAAAAATACAGATTAAAGCAGCACAGAGAGTCAAATTTTACGAACTGAATATTTAAGGAAAAAGATCAAACTGCTCAGCTTTAATTGTGCAACTGACTTCCTACTTCCCATGTTAGAATTTTGATATATGCTAATTCATACTAATATTGTAATAACAGCATTGTAATGTTGGTGTGTGATGCAGCTGTGCAGACAGTCAGGCCGGAGGTGGGCGGCAGAGGAGAGGTGGTTCTAAATAAAACCAGGGAGAAGCACACACATACACACACACGCAGGTCTGGTATCAGGTGGAGAGAAGAGAAGGTGGGCGACAAAGTTGAAATGGAGTCGATAATGTGGACGAGAGACGGCGAGTGGCAATGAATGAGTGGGTGGGTTGAGTGGGAGGGAAAAGGAATGACGGAGAGAAAGCAATGCCGTCAAAAGGATGGAGAGAATGAAAGAGATGTTAAAGTAGGACAAAAGAAAAAGAAATATTTGTGTTAAATATTGATCTACACATAAATATAATAATAAAGAAATGAGCTTTTGCAGCAGAAACCTTATTTCACATACACAAATTTGATGTAGTGCACAAAACCCACATCTGTGCCTGCACACACACACACACGTTCAAACACCTGTCTGATGGACATAGCTTGAGTGTCCCACTTTAGATTGAATTGCACAGTTGTTTAAGAGACTTGGAGACAGACAGGACAAATCTGTCCTTCACACACACACTTTGACACAGTGGGTCACATCTAGATATAGCAGCAGGCCTGCGTGTGTCACAGGACCCAGCTACCTCACAATGTCAGGCTCTCCTTTTGTAAGTGTTAATAAAGCTTTCGCACGTTGCAAATATGAGCTACATTATCGCCATTACACAGCAATGTGATGCCTCTTTCCACAAGGTCTGAGTCAGCACTCTGCTAAAGCAAACAGTGGATGCACGCAGCGAGCTACGAGCTAAAGGAAAGCAAATTGCATTTGAACACATTCATTTAAGCAGATACTTTTAATTTAAAGCCTGCTGCAGTAACTCTTTTATTCTCTCAGTGAGAAATCAAGCATTTTCAGGCTCCAGGCATAAGTGAGATTAGTGCTTTTTTTGTGTTTGAATGACTAAATTTAAAGCTGTCTCGGTTAAATTCCTTACATTTTTGTGCACTGAAGTCGATGTATCTGCCCTGCATCATAACATGATGAGATGAAGCAGGTTGACTGACACAGACATGCAGGAATAGTAAATGTGCATTAGTGAGTGAGTGAGTGGATGATTACAGCAGCCAGAAAGAGACAGATGTGTTTTTAATGGAGTCCAATAAGCTGAAAGACTAAACTACAGTGACGCTGCCTCTGAAGACTCCCCTGTCTCAGGGACTTCCCTGTGAGTGTTATTAAATATTCACACATTCATATTTATGAGAGACAGGACGGACTTCGAAGCAGCACGGTCAGCACAAAATGATCATCAGGGGGAATCACGATGGATGCATTCATGTTGCGTTATGTGAGGTCGTCCTTAAGAAAAAAGGGCAGCTCTAAACACAAATGTCATGGGAGGAATCAATGTTGATCTAAAAATCAAGACAAAACCTCTCCAGAACTTTTACAGCTCAAATGCTCCCCTTTTCTTGTCTTGGTAAAGAAATATGGCAACAGTAAAAACGCTGTTAAATATGAAATATCTCAATATGTAGTTCTTCTCACTCCATCAAAGTGACGAGGAAAATCCCTTTAGGAAGAGTTTAGATTTCACACAATGCGCTCCAGGATTTGAAAAAACGTTTGAATAAGAGGATATCAAAGTAAGTATAGTAAGTATAAAGTATCAGACAGCATCAATGTTCAATGTGGGTTTAGAAGGAACAAAGTACTCAGGATAATGGATCAAATGGAGGTGAGCAGACAGCGTTTCTGACCTTATACATCGCCAGAAGTAAATGGAAGACTTGGACGAGCTCGTAGAGACATAAATGTAATTATTCATCAGTTATGATCAAAGGAAGCACCGAGGAGCTGTGCACTTCAACAGCAGCAGGAAGAACCTGCTCAAAAGGACAAAACTAACTCAGACACATGACAAAGGAAAACACAAAGTCGCTTCACATCATGGGACTAAAAGAGATGAGACAGGAGGCGGAGGACGTGGTCACTTTTTACTAAAAATGACTTAATGAACGCCCAAAGAAACCATTGACTTTGGTCAAGCTTAAAGAGGATTTCTGCAGCATGAATACACGCACAGAGCCCGTCAGCGAGCGGCCGCCTGAAAGCTCCTCGTTTCATTAGGGGGTGTAATTAATAACCACTCATTTAAAGGCCTAACTGAGCAGCTGGAGAGAAAGAAGGGAGGGAGAGGAGAGGCAGGGAGGACACAAGGATTAGAGATGAGGAAGAAAGGACACAGGATGGACAGGGTGGAGGGAGCGAGGAGAGAGAGGAGGGATGGAAGGAAGCGTTATAAAATTAGCTATCACAACATTTTCAGGAAACAAAATTCTGAAGAGCAAAGTGCTGCAACTTCATGTCTCATCTTTTCTTCCGTTCCTCTCCATCTGTCTCATCTACTTTATTATAACATCGGCCTCTGGTTCCACAAGCCATCATTTGATTGAGGAAATTGGACCAGTCACACCCAGGAAAGAAAGCTAACATTTGTCTGGCCAACATTCAGCCATTTCACCATTCCACTGCCAAATGCAGGGCTTCTTCAGAATAGACGATTCTCCACAGATGATAGTGTCTGGCCAAGAAGATTAAGTTAGCAGCCACTGACAGATATTTGTCCTTATTCGGTTGGTGGTAATCTCCTGCCCCGGTCACACCCTGCCGGAGCGTACGAGTTGACTGAAGTTAGCATCTCATCGCTCAGCTGTAAGAGAAGAGCTTGGAAGTCCCCTGTCTTTAAAAGTCAACCCTCTCTGAACTGGCACCTCGAGAAGCAGCTATTTCCAGAGTGTGAGCAAGAAGGAACGGTGTCATTCACTCAGTCTGAATTAGCAGAGGTGGCAGGATGAGGACATTAAACCTACACTCGCTCCCTGCTTTGAGACTGAAGTCAGAATCTGGCCCTCTCGATTTCTCTGCTTCCATTTCATCAAAATCTGCTCATTTAATTCACTGCCAATTTACTACAGGCCTCGATTTCTCTTCTGAGATCCTCATATGAAGTATGAGCGGGCGTCCGCACCCTGTAATGTGACAGCACTCAGTCATAACACACAGCATTCAAATACCGATGTGACTGCACCCAGCAGACCCCCGACACACCCTGAAACCACAAACAGCTGGGGGAACAAGGGGGGTGGGAGGGTGTCAGCGGAGCATGGAGGTCATGACGGTGTGTGTGTGTGTGTGTGTGCAAGTATTGAAATCTGGAGGAATTTAACACCCAGAAAATTGTTGTCAGAAAACTTCACATACTCCCCAGGTGAGACCAGCTTTATGTAGATGCAGGCACATGCTAGTATTCAGGGGACAGTTTCGATTTTCATTTCTGATTCATCACTTCCTGTGTTTTGGAGATGGCAGTGACAAGCTTTACTAAAACTGTAATAAGGGTGAATCATCTCCAACTAAAGGGGGTGGGACACTCTTCTGTGGTGCAGGCCCACTTCCTAATTTAAGCTGATAAGCTGTCTGAAGTACAGGCTGTCGTTTCTCAGTTTGGTCAAATGGAGGATGGAGGAAAAAGGGCGTAGTCAAAGAGCAGACATGTTTGGAAGCAGACAGACCTGGTGGGGAAGCTCTGGGCAGGAATAAACTCAGACTGGGTGTGCCAAGAGAGACAGGTGGGCTTCAAGAGGCTGCAACAACTGGCAAACATATGACATACATATCACATTCACCTCACACCCTCTTCATCAATCATTCACATCCATCGTCATCCTCTATATAGGTTCCCTCTGGCAGCCTTCACTCGCTGCTGCTGCTGCTGGGGACGTTTTCAGGATGGGCAGGGCGTCAGTTGTTCTGTTGGCTTGTGTCCAGGCGTGAACAAGAATTTAGGCTCGACACACACCTGTTGAAACCTCTCTCACTTAAGCTCTCCCGTCCGCCGTCTTTTCGAATGTCCGCACAAGTCGTCATCACTTATTCGAGCACAAGGAAGCTTTTCATTCCCACCTCGTCTGGCTATAAACCAAACGGCAACATAAAGCAATCATCATTGGCCATGTCACACATACAACTGTGATTTCAAAATGACATGGTCACTCCTATGATAGACAGGTTTTGACACATGCACAACAGCTTTTCAAAATAAAATACTTCCAAACCTTCTGGACATGGACTAAATCACTGTACGTCTTTAAATGCATCCCCCTCTGAGATAAAGTTGCAGCCTCGTACACTTTAGAAACAGCAGTGGTCGGTTTATGTGCAATGTCCTGCTGTCCATGTAATGTCCTCTCTGTACAGCACAGAGAATGAACAACATGCACTTTCAGGAGAGGCCGCCATTATTATACTGCACGCATCACACAGGAAATTGCGCTCATACACGGAGCACCTCGGGAGCCATTCAGAAGCTTCGGTTTCAGCATCCGAGCAGCAAAAACCACACTGCTGCACACAAACTGGCACGATGAAGTCGTTGTCTAACCAGAGCATCGGCGTGGCTGTAAGGCAGCCAAACGTTTGAGCGAGTCATGAGGGATGGTTTTCACTCTCAGACATAACAAAGGCGACTGCTGGAGGAGAAAGCTGCATATGGCTGCAAAGCGGATGGTGCAAAAATAGGCCTTTGTTCAAGTTCTCGCTCGCTGCCTGTGCCCTTCCTGCTCTCTGCCTCCCTTCTCCTATACGTTCCTCCCAGTCTCTCCATTTTCTCCCCCTCCCTCTCCTTATCTCTCTTCTACTGCCTCTACATCCCTCCCTCTTTCTCTAACATATTTCTCTTAATATCGACCAATCTCTCTTTTCCCTCTTCCAGGTCTGTCTTTCTGTGGATGTGGAGTTTACATACATCACAGGCTAAAACATTAGGTGAAACGTCTCTCGCCAGGCTGCATTCCTCTCCACCACTTTCTCCTTCTGTCAGCAGCTCTCATTACACAAACGTTTACCCTCACAACACCTTACTGCATTCCTGTAATAACTCCAACGCACGACCATCTCCTCTGGTGATTAGACGCCTTAAATGGTGCAGTTACTGGCTGTAGTTTAACACCATAAAAAGCTGTACTGCAAATCCTAAACTTAGCTTCATTAATGTATTAACAGTATATACTACACAGAATATTAGTTCATGTTCAAGGGACAAAACGACTTTCTACCAACACAAAAAGAAGAAGAAGAAGGCTGCAGAATGCCACATGTCTGATTCGATAAATTTTACTCAAGGAATCATTTCCCATCTGAATCTACCTTGTTGGGTAATTTCTGCATTACCTGCAAAACTAATCTTATGCTTATGCAAACAGCTTGTCAGTAATTTAAGGGAATTATCTTGTTTGTGGTGAACTCTCCTGCCTCCATTCACAGACTGAGGTGAAGAACTTCCTCGGTCCTTGGTCTACGTGTTCACAGTCCAGCAGGAATGTTCTGTTCCCAGGTTCAGACTCTGTTACGTGTGCGCTACTACTAATGAACCTGTTCTTACTTCAGAGCAAACTCTTAATGCCAAGAGTCATTCAGGCGTCAGTTCAAGTGGGACCCTGAAGTTTCCCACAGCGTGAGAATGTATTTAGTGGTCGGACACGAGGACGAGGTCCTGCAAACGGCATTCAGCATCAACAGCTGTGAGGAAAACAGCAATGGATTCACAAGCTTACTCATAGAAATGCACCATTCTGGTTTTCCATCTTTCAATCTCTCACTGTCAGCTACTTTTGCAGGAAGGAAGAAATAATAAATACAAACTAGGTGGAGGCACTATTGAGCGGGCTGCTCATAATTTGTCAGAAGGAGAGGAATCTTATCTTGTAATCATCCACTACAATTAGAGACTTGATTAAAAAAAATCTAATTACAGGATTCCTCAGGTGAAGCTTATCTCGTCAAAATAACAGGGATTGAATTTCTGCCTTGTTTCATGATAAAAATTAATGCAACTAATTTAGATTCACGGTATCATTCTTGTCAAATCCTCTGATGCAAACACTGTAATTTAGCCTGTTATTGACCCAACAGTCAACACAGCAACTTTACATTCAGCTACTCAGAACTTGTAATAGAGCTTGGAAGTTATGGGCGTATAAAAAAAAAAAAAGAAAAAGGAAGGAAAAAAACAACAAGGTATTTTTTGGGAATTTCCTGTTTTCTCCAGAAACAAAGAAACACAGTCATGGCCCCCTGACCTCCACCAGGGGGCCGAGTTCAGAGAGGAGAGGGAAAGAGGGAAGAGGGAAGGAGGAGAAAGAGATGCAAGGAGAGAGACAGAGACACAGCAGCGAGGAAGGCAAATACCAAAAAGTGTGTAAGAGCAAAGAGAGGAAACTCGCAGGAGTAAAACAGGTGAAAGAGTAACAGAGAGTCATAAAACCAAAGCGAGAAGATCTGTGAGAGCAGCCTCGTCTCCTCTGCGTCACAGATAAAGATTTCATTCATTCGCCTCGGACAAACGCCACCACTCTGTGCCCTCCTCTCCCCTCCTCCTCTCCCCTCTGTTCTTTTCTCTTGGCCTTTATTGCTCCCACCTCCTCCCCCCCTCTCTCTCTCCTTCCCTCTCTCTCTCTTTTGCCCTGCTTCTCGTTCCCTATTGATGTGAACAAAGTGAAAGGGAAATCGCCTGGTGCAGGGCTGTGATCTGGCTCTGCTCACACCCACCCACTCCACAGCGCCGAGAGGGAGGCAGCAGAGTGAGAACCACGCCGGAGCCAGAACGCCGACCAGTTTCACCCCTTCGGCAAACTGAGGGGAGGAAAAAAAAATCCTGCAGCAAAATGCAACCATGAATCTCTGGAGACCAACAGAGGTTCTGAGTGGCAGAACTGGGTCTCTGGAGGAGCTACAGGGTGATTTCAACAGCTCTCATCACGAACGTCACGCCGACCAGTTTCTTCATTCTGAATGGTGCGACTGCGAAGCCCAGAGCCAGCATGTTCACTCGTCCCTGAGACCTGGAGGAGTCGAGTGCAGCAGGAATACTTCACCGTCAGCAGAAATAAGACACACAGATGCAGCAAGCAGCAGGAAATACTCAATACAAACATGCAAAATATGATCTACTGTTTATGTAGTTTGGATCAGGAACTGTGATCCCGACACAGAAAATCTGGATGAAGCATTTACAGAGAAAACAAAATTAAAAACTGAGACCAAGCCGAAGCTGAAGTGTGTCTGAGTCGCTGCCCTCTCACTCAGGACTATGATGATATGCATGTGTGTGGGTGTGACAGCAGGACAGGGTGAGACGGGAGGACGTCCTTCAACTGGTGGACTCAAGCCTCTAATTGATCAAACTACCGCCTGCTGAAATGTCCTCAAGCGAGACACTGAACCTCCACCAGCTGTTATGCAGCTGAGCCTGACCTTTGACCTCCCCACAGGGTGCAAAAGAAAAGAGGGATCCATAAAGTAGAGCAGCCATGCATGGATGTAAATAATGTGCATATGGAAAGAGTCTGTGACATGAACATGTCATGGTGGTAACAGTTGTCTGGTTACAGATCTAAAGGCCACACCAGAGCTCGTCAGGACTACATGAAGCACATTTCCACAGCACAGTACGCAGGGACTCTAGCTTCTGTGAAACATGTTGCTCAACAAAGGCTGTTTACTAGCCTCCATTTTATGGTCTTCATTTGTCTACGGTCATGAAAAGGGTTTATCTAATAATAAAATCTGATAATAACCTTTTTTTAAATTACATTCTACTTTTGTCAGTCATGTCTTTGTCTCAACTGACCCACTTCCTGCTCTTTAACTTCAAGTACAGCTTCTCTCTATCCCATGATGCACCTGAAGTCTCCTACTAGCCTTTGGCGGGCCGGGGAAGGAAAGGGCGGCGGAGGAGGAACAAACACTCTTTTCTTTTTCGCTTGACAGAAATAGACCTTGTGCGTATTTCTCCCAAAACAAACCCCGACACGACGGCGTGGGCGGCGTTAAAACCCCAAACCGTTACAACAAATGTAAACATGTTGACTTTAATTTAGTGGTGATTCGTGTTGCATTACACCCGCCTGACATCATGAAAGTCTACACATTTAAATTTCTAGTCAGATCACAGTCTTTCAAACTAAACGTAAAGCATAAAATGTTTAGATGCTCTGAAAATGTATTATGTAATTAGACACCATCAAGCTAGTTAACAATATTTACTGTTGCCAAAGGGGAAGCTATGAAAAGTCAACAGTTAGTAATGATAGTGTGAAGCCAACCACAGACAGAGACAAGGGATATGTAAATGTGCTGTTGAAAGTTTTGGAGGGGAAAAGTGAGAGAGTTGCCTCTGCAGGGAAATAACAGAGGAGGAGGTGAGTAATGACTGAAGAAACAAGAGGTGAAGAGATTCAGAGAGAGCATCACACAATCCTTAAAGAAAGAACTCAATGGAGGAAAGGCAAATGAAGGAGAGGCCAAAGAGACAGACTGCATGAAAACGATAGAGACAGACAGAGATGTGCACTAATGCTCGACAAGACCAACTTATTATCCCACACACACACACACACACACACACACACACACACACACACACACACACACACACACACACACACACACGGTGATCAATAGCCAAACGCAGTCTGTGATGTGAGTGAGTTATCTGATGCTTGAAGGAACATTTCCTAAAAACACAGATTTTATCTCGCTCTTCTCCTCAGGGCGACACTTGAAACTACTTCAGTTTAGAGCAGGACAAACCCAAACCCCGTCTACGCTCTGCGACTTGGCCTGAGGCAGCAGGACGGTGTTGAGAGAGTCAACACTTAAATGCTTTGTGCTAAATAACAAAATAAAAGGTGTTTCCTCAGTATCTTAATGCCGCATAGTTCGGTGCATTCATTAAAGGAGATTCTTCAACTGGCTCAACCAAACTAATAAAAAAATCTTGACTGATTGTTGTGTCAGCTTGTCTCATTTACATTTAAGGCCCTACTCTGTAATCTCGGTGGGTGCGTGTGGACTCCAGATTCCTGCATCATCGAGGTGTGTGTCCTGTCTCTGTGTCCTTGAGCAAGGCAACAATCTAGATGATTACCTGCTCTCTGACTGTTAACAACAGTGCAGTCTGAGTGCATGAAAGGTAAATGTAAAGCAGGTATGGAAGCTCCATTTGCATGTCGTGTTATCACAGGGTGCAAAACATGCTGTTTACATTGGACAAGCAGGCAGACAAGTGAGCACAGACACTGGTGAAGATTTCCACACATGACAAGCAGATTGAGGCTGTGGACAGACAGGCTGGCTAATACACTCACAGCCTCAAACATGGAGTGTGTGTGAGTGTGTGTTTCACATTTTACGATCATGGTATGTGCTCTACAAAAGCAGACATGCCTAATCTGTTCGAACACACGCAAACTGCACACGGACGTGCCACAACTGGACCTGTGCTATCGTTGGATGTCTGACTATATGGCTGCAGGTAGAAGCACAATTTGTACTTGTATAATTGACTCTCACTGACATAATGTTTTCTCTGCCATCATCTCACCCTAAACCTGATTCTAACCAATTCTTAGCCCTGACACAGCCCTTTGCAGACGTGAGGACTCACCAAAATGTCCTCAGTTTCCAAAAGGGTTTTCACACAGTTCTGGTTTTGACAAAGAACAAAAGCACACAAACACCTTAACATCACAAGTGTTCATAGAGTCGAATTTAAGTACCACATCTGTCCTCTTTAATCTTTAAGTGCTACCATGAAATGCAACAATTCAATTTGTTTTTTGCTTTCATTTCTCATTTCGCAACAGTGGTTTCACAGTTGTGGTAATTGGTGACAGTCTTCGAGCTGGCGTGCAGCTCTGGGGGGAAAAACCCTGGCACCAATTACTAAGAACAACCAGGCAAATTTGACTTTTTGCCGAAACAGAACCGCTAGCTCTGAGAATGTCATGCAATCCCTTTAACTAACAGCCTATTGATGCCACTTGAATTCACATGAACTGCATCTATGGCTGAATAAACATGTGAGCAACCCATTCACCCACAGAATGACCTGATTTCAGAGAACCACGAGATGCACAGACACCCACAGAAAGGGGACAGTCTGTGCTTACCGCCGCACTAATTCAATATTCATAACTATATTTAAAAATATCCACACTTTCAGGAAACAGAGGGCAGAGGGTGAGTGCCATCTGGCTCCTGACAAGAAAACAGCCTCAGATTTAATGTCCTGGTCTTCAGACACTGCAGCAAATTCTGCAAAACAATCCATATCTTATACCACATTCACTGTTCTTTCATCATCTGATCAGAACAGCACCCGCTCATCATTCTGGACTCGTGATCCCAGTCTGATCCTGATCTGTCTTGCAAGACTTGTGGACAAAAGTAATCGCTCATGTACGATAAGGCCAACTGCAGGTTCACCTGACAGCAGTACAGAGCGTTCAGCATCCACTCATATTAACCAGCCGAGGGATGCAAACACATCCTGACACCAGTTTTACATGGTTGTACTGCTATTGCTCAAACGATGTCTTTAAGCATGCACAAAACAAGCAGAGTCAGCAGTTGTTAAAAATGAGTTGAGCTGAATGACTGACAGAAGCTCCAGTCAGCTCCTGCTGCCACGAAGCTACATCATTATTACACAAAAGCCTGCTTTCCAAGGGGAGACGAAGAAAACGGGTCAACGTTAAAGCAGATATGTTTGTATGTGGAGAAATATGGTGAGAGCCGGGATGTAGAAAAGACAGACACAGAGCAGAGGACTGTGTGGTAACTGCTGGAGTCTAGAAACACTCAACCTAAATGAGAAACAGACCGGCTGGACATGGAAGAGTTTAGAGAGGATCCTTTGCTTGTATGCATTCTTAGATTCCTACATTTTACAGTTCTAAATGCCTTCACATGAACAGAACATGAACTCATTTAGAGGCTAGTTTAAAGGTGTGACTGGGATTAGGGTAAGATAAGAGGTCTACGGAGTTATTGCCATCAATAATTAAAACTGTGCACACTGAGTAAATGTGTGAATGATTTACATGCTGCCTCTTTAAGGACAGTAGAAGAAAACAGTCCCAACTTCCTCTCTCCTCCCTCCATCATGTTTGTTATTTCAGGAATGTTCGGAAGCCTCACTCTGATCTGCTGTGTCACTGCTTGTTGGCACACACACACACACACACACACACACACACACACACACACTTTCAGGGACATTACATAGACTAACACACAAGACTTTTCCAAACATTACAAGTCGTCCTCCTCTCAGGAATTTATATGCGAGTAAATGTGTGTTATGTGTGAGTGTGTGGAGGAACGTTTACTCTACAATAAACTGCGATCATGACATGAGCTCTCTTCAGAGGAAGTCTCAAGCTGTAAAGCACACAAACACTGTCAGACATAGACTAACTTCAGTGAGGATGCAAAGCAGGCTGCTGATAACCGTTGTCTCCTCAGGGTCTAATTCACCAACGAGTACTGTGACACCGTCTTCTCTCCCTCATCCTGTTTTACTAGTAGAACTGGAAAATATTGTTTTCATTTCATTTGCTATTAAATGTGATTCATGGATTTCCGTCACGAGCTGAAGTCTTAACCATCCGAAACATGTTGGATTTTATCATCCTTGTTAATCATTTTGAAGCTGATTACGAGTCATTATATTTCTATTAGCGCAGTCTTCCTTCAGTTAACAGTGTCATTTTCAATCACCTGAGGCCACTTCTTCCTACCAACAAAGCATCTGTTTGTCTCTTGTCTCCACCTTAACAAAGTATTTTGCCCTTTGCTTTGCCAAGCAGCAGTCAGTCCTGAGTTGCTCATCAAATATCTGACAAGCTCACTAATAATCCGACGAGTCTCCAGCCGACAATGAGACAGGTGTTAAAGCAGCTTGGAGTTTATCATGGCGACGTGGCCACCAAACCAAATAATAAATCAATAACAACATGAATGACAGTTTGGTTCCATCACTATAAACAAAAACAATACAGATACTGTGGCTGCAGTCGCTGCCAGCCTCCGTCATACCAGCGGTTTTATTATGGCGACTGTTTCTCAACAATAGAAAAACACATACAAACATGTTGTTTTGTGGCGCAGAGAGGATGTTGCTGCTTCTCCAGCCTCCTCTGCCGTCGGTTTATATTCTCACATTCTCTTTGCTGACGATGACTGTTTTACTATTGACAACGATGCAAAACTCTTTTAAACTATGAAGTAATCCGACAAAATTTAAAAAGAGTGCAAACATGTATTTTTCATTATTGACTCATCTACATCTCTCGTTGAATCATTTAATCTATAAAATGTCCAAGCAGTGTTCATCATTACATGACGACATATGCACAACTGACCTATAATATCCTCCTCTCTCTCCCCTCCCCATCCTCCCCTTCACACCTCTAAGAGCTGGTCGCCATTATCCCTCCCTGCCTCCACCCTATCAATCCATCCATCCATCCATCCCCCTCCAGGAATGTTATTGTCTGACTAAATGCTTAGATTTAAAAAAAAAAAAAAAAAAAAAAGGAGAAGAGTGAGGGAACGTCAGACTCGGGCGGAGGGAGGGAGGGAGGGATGAGGATTAGCCAAAGAGGGGTGACAGACGGGAAATCCGGGAGACCTGCTAACGTGGAGGAGAGTAGAAGAGCAGCACCCTCCCCCCTCTCTGCTCCTCTTTTATTATCCCTCCTTCTTTGAATGGTGGCATGTTTTTAATGTCCCAATACACCAGAGAACTAAGTTATTAAATCAACCTCGGGGTTTGTTTTTAAACCCAAAATCAACATTACAATATCCAATTTCTGTCGCTTCGAGTTTCGTCTGCTCTTTCCTCTTCAACATTTTTCCTTCTTAGGGAGACTGTGATCTTCCATCTGCTAATTTCCATATACGTGTACATCTTTGAGAAATTAGCTGATGTGTTAGCTGGCAAACGCAAGAAAATGCAGAATACAGGAGAGTGATCCAGAAAAAAAAATCAATAGAGAGAAAAAAAAACAATGTCACAATATCAACTGGGCAAAAATACAAAGTGGGTATTAAAGGATGTCAAACAGAGCCGGGGTCTCCAGCCTCGCGGCCACGGCTCTGTGGGTGAGGTCTGGTGATTAAAGGGAGCCTCTGACAGATGGAGCAGGTCACAGTGTGGGATGTGCCAGGTCTCACACACACTGACATACTTATCAACAGCACAAAATGATGTGTGCATTTACTCACATAATCACAGACGCAGACATAATGTATATATCCCTCTACTTATGTACACACACACACACACACACACACACACACACGTATGTGAGCATGTGGCTGCATGAAAAACAGGCGACCAAGGATGAGATTATTATTGAGGAAGGATAAGCACGTTGTTTAAATGCAGACACACACAGGTAGCTGGTCGGTGTGTACGAGTCAATATCATGATTGATCTGCACTCGAAGTATAACAACTTTGCCTTCAAACACACAGACAGGGAAGTATCATCAGCTACAGACGTGTAGCGTCTCAATGTTTGTCCTGTTAACTGACTCATTCCACAGACAATTTCAGGCTAACTGGTCATATTGAATCATCAGTATTACACACAGTCGCCTACCAGCATCATTGTGACATAGCACAGCATATCATATTCAAACTCATAAAATGACATTCAGAGAGCATTTCACTTCTTCATTTTGGCTGATATGCTGCTGAAAAACATTTTGAGGATATTATTGTAAATAAAACTGACTTGATTTGAGTAGGACGGAACAGCTGAAAAAAGAGGGGCTGCTTTACGGAAGATGGAAGGAGATGACTGTTGAAACTGTCATGAACTGCATTTTAGTGAGATGCTAAAAACAGTAATAAAATAAAATTGTTAACTTCGTTGGTATGTTTTTGCAATAGATATTATGGGAGCGGGGTGAAACAGCCATTTTCACTGACTTTATATGGTGCTCATGCTCGACAGCAGTCGAAGCCAACAATGCAAAAATCCATTTTCTCACGTCTTTTTTTCAACCTCTACTCAATTCCAACTCTATCAGAAGAATTAGCCGTTATCCTGATGAACCTGAAATTATTCAAGCCTCTCCCACATCTCATCTCTTTGACGTGGCTATTGATCGGACAGTCAGGCCCCGGAGCGACCGGGTCCGATCTCTGACTTCAAACTGTGCACGACACAAGACACACACACTCAGCAGAATCGATGCACTTGTGATCTGATCCCAGACTGGATATGAACGGCAAATAAGAGCATGTCCTTAATGAGGTCAGCGTGGTGATAATGTTCTTCTGATCGATGCCAACAGAGCGAATCAAAGATCGATTAATGTGGAAATTAGTAAACCTCTGATGAAGTGAATGTTCACTATATGAGCTCAAAATGAGAAGCTTTACTCAATTAAACAGTGATTAATAAAAGCGAATATTTCTGATTGATCCTCTGTTATCATGACAGGGATGGTCCATCTACTGAATAGCAGGTGATCAGCTCAGTCCAATACAAATGACTTGAGACAGAAAATAACAACACACACACACACACACACACACACACACACACACACACACACACACACACACACACACACACACACACACTTGCCCCACAAGACGGTAATTTTAGAATTTCTCAATTAGGAGCAAAGCCTGTTAAGAGAAGTAGCTGGAGCTGTAAGAGATTAACAGCAGCTCTGACTACTGACCTAGTAAAGACAGAGAGGAGGAGGAAACGAGAACGGGATGTGATGAAAACAAAAAGAACAGCAAGAGTATGAAAAAATGACATGAGACTGCAACAAACAATTGAGAGGCCGAAAAGGGCCGAGATAAAAATACCTGAAAACAAGGAGGAATCAGACTTAAAAAGTCATCGCAGTGCATGAATGAACAGAGGGAATGAGAAAAGTAAAGAGGGAGAGAGTGAAGGAGAGAAGCAGAGTGTGTCAGGAGAATGGCATGATGGGGGTTTCATCAAGGGCAGATAAAAATAAGATGATGAATCAGAAGTGCTCACATTCACCACACCGACCGTACTGCAGCGGGTCAGGAAGGGGACAGTCAACGTTAGCACCGAGCCGAACATACGACGTCCGACAACATGACCAGTGTGTATTACAGCAGATAACCTGAGCAACTACTGGGCTATTTTGAGCAACTCTGCCCAAGTGCTTTAACTATTTAAGGCAGCGTTTCCCAAATGTTTTAATGTCAGAGGAGCATCGGCATTTGATAAAATTAGATTCTTCTCAAGACTCTTGAACGCCTCAGTGTCAAAGTTTATGTTTCTATTGTTTTGGCTTGTATTTAATCGAAAGGGTAAAAAGCTAAATTAATATATTCTCTAAAGAAAAAGAATGAATGACAGTGTCACAACTGAATTTTACAAGCTGCTGAGAACCTTTCTGTTTGGAAGGCAGGATTTCAGAGAGACCTTTAAGGAATCCCTAATAAAAATGTGAACCTTTCCTGTCACCACGTCGTTATCCACCACCTAAAAAAAAAAATCCCTGATGTTCTCTGAGGAGGTGGAAGGAGGGAAAGCAGGAGGACATTATTGCTGACACAAAAAAGGCAAGAGGCTTACAGAGGGATTGTTGGGTTTTATAAGGCTCTGAGCTAAAAAGAAAGACATTTAAAATACTGCACCCTGATCGCAGCAGCCGAGAGCAAGAGAGGTGTTTTATGTCAGGATGAATCTGAACTGTGACAACTGCAATGTCAGGAGCATAACGGCAACGAGTGAGGAGAGAGATTCAACTCTAAACCTACTCTTTTATACAACAACATCAATTAAATAGCCACAGTTTGTCTCAGCTTTATATTCATCCACATATCCAATCAGAGGCCACGCTTCCTACTAGTCCATGATGCCAGTGCCATGCTGAATTACATAAGCGCCACAGTGAACCCCCCTGTAGCAGCAGCTTCGGTGGTTCAGGCCCGACACCGCCGAGATGTGACGGGATGGACCGGTCCACTGTGACGGGGGTGCACTGGTTCCTCGCCATGGCGTCGGTGTAGTAAAGTGGATGAATGGGATTAGGGCTCGGCCCCTGCTGGGGGGCTGTCTGTGTGACGTCCTGCCAGGATGGACCAGATTACCCTCACAGCCTGATTTGAATGGCAAATCCTCACACCACTGCGCACGCACGAGCACACACGCAAACGTGCAAACACACACATTAACACACAGGGCTTATGGAGTGTGGACTGTAAGCGGTATGATGGGAAAAGGCTTCAGAGTGGAGCGGACAGACACACTCAACACAGACTCAACTGAGGCAAATGATGTTTAAGACCATCATGTTTAAGAACATCTGAAAAACAAATCTTATTCATGTACATGTAGTTGTCTGCTTTCCTTTCCTTCCTTCATTTACCTTGTGACCCCTCGGGGGGGCACTGACCCTGAGGTTGGGAACCACAGGAGAAGTCTTAATCATTTCAGCATAAAGCCTGTTGTCATGTGTGGCATTTATACACATGTATTTTGAACACACACACCTTGTTTTCTGTTTGCCCTGTGTGTGTGTGTGTGTGTGTGTGTGTGTGTGTGTGTGTGTGCGTGTACCTGCCTGTGTCCCACAGTGAGTGTGCAGTCAGCTGAGAGTCACAGGCTGAAGGAATTGGAGCAGATTAAAAGTCACCCTGCCTCTCTCGCGGTCACAAGCCGGGGTCGACACTCACAGCCACTCAGCACATCCTTTCATCTGACGGGATTTGAGAGTGGAACACACGTCCAATCGGCCGAGACCGACAGTTCACACAGTTATTAAGGGGCCTGGATGAACAGAGTGTGTGTATATGGCGTATTTACCTCTCTTCCTGCCTCGATACTTAAATGGTTAATAAACTAAAAACAACTCCCCTGTATTCTCTGAAAGAAGCTACTGATCTTCTCTATATCAGCAGAGATCTTGAATTGGAAACAGCAGACAACTTATTCTATTCACTGAATGTTACAATTCAAGACGCTTCACAGGGTCACGAGTCTTAACTGTTTTAAAAGTCATTCGCTGCTGAGCTGTAACACATTTTAAAAACAGTCCTCATCAGTCAATTCTTTCTCCTGCAGCGATCACTGTCTACTTTCTCTTCTTGTTAAAAGGACCATTTGTTCAAAATTGCTAATTTTTTAACAACTCAGTGAACAGGACACGGGAACAGCTTTCCTGACTCTGGTGGAAGATATGTGAACAAAACTGATTTAGAAAAAGGAAAGAAGAAGAAGAAAATATCACCTGGTTCATTCTGCTTTTCTTCAACTTTAAAATGTGCCATCATCCTTACATCCAAGTTAAATTCTCATTGTCTCTTTATCTGTTCCTTCATTTTCTATCAGGCCTTTAAGGTTTTCCATTCACCTTCACTTGTTTAAATGTCTGTGCTTGTCCTTGATAAACCCTGATAAGATTTCGTGTATCAGGTTTCCAGACATGTGGAACGCTCAGATATACAGAATACTGCAGTCGTTAAAAGATTAAGGCATCATGACTCACATCGCTCTCCCTCTCCTCGGGCTGAACGACGTGCAAAACAAGACGAGGTCGGGCATCTCTGTCGCACCACAATGCTTCATTTAAAATTGTATGTTGTGACACATTTTTACTTTTATCAAAAAATTGCAGCTCATGCGATTTGGATATCGCACTTGGTCTTATAATGATTTCGATAGTGTTTCAATTGATTGTTCAGCCCCACCCTCTGCTATAGCATCCTGTCCCTCAGCCTTCAATCTCACTGGAAAGAGAGTGATTGAATAACATCCACCTGAATGACAGGATGATTGATAGTCAAGGGGACGTATAGATTTTCCTTCTTCATTCACCAGCAGCTTCCTGCCTTCATGAGAAAATTAACAAGGAGAGAATGAAGGAGAAAAACTGAAGAGGCCAAAGAGTTTAAGATTAAAAATGAAATGAAGCTCATCCATCCAGGATAATGGAAACGAACACGCAGATAAAGGGAGAGAAGTGTAATGAAAAGAAATCCACAGAAAGAAAAGGGAGGAGAGAAAAGAAATGAAGGCGAGTCAGAGAGCGAGATCGGTCAAGAAAGACAGAACAGGCCTCAGCAGCTTACCCTCGCCTCGCACTGCAGGCCGGCGAAACAGAAAGGAGCGCAGGATAATCTGTGAATTAGCAGCATAAGAAAATTTGAGAATAAGAAAAAGGCCAAGAATTAATTCTCATTGTGGAGGCGAAGAAATGAAAATGGGCAACAAGTGCAGGATTACAGAGAGAAAAAAGAGAGTGAGCAAGGAAGCAGTATACGCTGAAGACAGATGATGCCCTATAGGAGACAGAGCTGCGAGACCAACAGAGTGTGTGTGTGTGTGTGTGTGTGTGTGTGTGTGTGTGTGTGTGTGTGTGTTCGTCCCAGCAGTGTGCAATCAATGCTCTCTGCAGACTAACCACTGTCCCCTATATTGCTTTTAGAGCAGCGTCCATGATTAATTCATTAACTGCCTCTCTCCCCTATCTTACTTTATCTTGACAGCTGGACTGCAATTTACACCCCTCACACACACACACACACACACACACACACACACACACACACACACACAGCAGCAGCAGCAACAAATATTCAGGAACAGAGATGTAAAGAGATAACACAGCTTTGTTCACAATAAACTGGCAAAGTTGAAAACACTGGGTGAAAATAACGAGCATCCTAAAAGATCATCGTCCACATTAAGACACACAAATACAAATAAAACTAAATCTGTTCTTTCTCAGCTTCTTTCTCACTTAGAATAAAGCTACTCTATGATTTAGTTCTCATTTTTATTTCTGTTTTCAGCTTAGAGGTGCTACCTGTTAACCAGGTCAACTGTAATTCCTGCACTGTGATGTGATTCAAATTATTATTTTATGATCATATCCTCGTCTGGCAAAACAAACACTGATGCAGGTTAATGACAACAGCTGTGCTGCGTAATTGGTTTTATTGACATTTCACAGAGCGGCACAGCAGCAACAGAAAGTTGGCTTCTTAACTTTGCTGCCACAACAGACTCGTCCTGTTGTTTTCCAAAAGCTCGGTTTTACCCACCACCACCACCATCATCATCATCATCATCATCATCAACTTATTCACTCAGAGAACATTTTTGTTAAATTTGTTCTTACTGAACTAAACAGAGAAGATTATTTTTTAAATTCAGCCTGCTAAGTGGCGTCGTAGTCTGAGAATAAATGCGACAGTGTGTGTTTGTGCCACAGAGGTCAAAGTGACAGCAGTGTGTTCCTCCTCCTGTTTCCTCGTGGAGTCTTATTATTGATTCAAGTCATGGCGCAGCTCCAAGGATCATGGGAGAGCGTGCGCACACACAAACACGGTGATATCACACATGGCAACATCCACTGATGTTCTTGACCTATTTTTTTTCCTTCGAATGAATGCAGTCACTGACACACAAACACACAGCCTGAGATTCCTCCCCCCTTTGCCAGCGATCGCATTAAACGTCCAGGATGCACCAACAGAGACGGAACAAACGTCCCTCTGCAGCATCAGTGCAAACTCCAGGAGCTCTGACAACCGCCACGCAACGCTGGAGAAAAGTTTTAAAAGATGTGGGTCGAACCACACAGCCTCCACTGTTACAGTCTGTCATGAATACAGGCCCTGTGTGCTGCCGACGGAAGAGAGGGCCACTGTTACCGCACACACACACGCAAATATGCACTGACACACACATTTATACGTTGAAGCAAATATTTCACACTCGCTGGCTGCAGCAACCATTCAACTCAATTTTCTCCACACACACACACACACACACACACACACACACACACACAATGAAGCGCATTGATTATTTTACTAAAAATCAGCTGGGTGCTGGTTATGTAAGAACCCTGAGGGCTAAAGAGGGGAGAACTGCAAGAGGGGGGAGACGAGGGGGAAAGAGGGGGGAACAGGGGAGAGAGAGGAGGAGAGACATGACTGATTACTGCATATGGAGATGAAATGTGGAGAGCAGAGAGCCAGAGGGATCTCACTATGACACTGCAGTATTTGTTATTATCTGATGCACAGACAGCATCACGATCACTGCCTCCGTTTCCTGTTTACATCCTGTAATTTCACATGCAATTACTGTAAATATGTCAATAAGCAATTTACTTTAAAAGGGAGAAGTATTTGAAAACCTCCAAATGACAGTTCTGCTTAATCTTCCCTTTGTTTTTTGAATTTCATTTCCTTTCCTTTCATATTCTATAGTTAATTTATGTGCTTGAATATTCTTGGTTTCATATGCATTTTCATATATTCCATATTTCTGATGTCCATTTATCATGCATTAAAAACAGGCAATTTGTCCCAGCAGGGTGGAGAGGCCTCCAGCAGAACCCCGAGCTCTGGGAGCGTTTGATTTCCCTGAAGGCTTCCCTCGTTTTTCTCTCTCTAACTACAAACAGCAGAGCAGGATTTCAAGCTCGGTCAGCATTTGCTTTTCCCTGCCGCAGCTCTGACAGCGTTTGGTTTTCCTGACGACGCAGTCAGGTGCTGCTGGAGAATGTGACCAAACAGGAAGCGGCTGGGGAAAGATGGGAAATCAGGGAGGGGAGGAGGGAGGAGGCAGGGAGAGAGAGAGAAGAAGAAGAAAGAGAAGGAGAAGAGAGGGAGAATTAGGAGATAATGAAATAAGCAAGTGAGAATGTGAGGAAAATGCAGAGGAGAGGGAGGGAGACAACAGAGGACGAATCGATACTGAGAAGAGAAAGTGGGACACGACAAAGGATGAAGGCAGAGAAGAAGGGCAAATTAAACAGCTACTGAGGAAGGAAGAATGAGAGCATGAATATTACAATATCCATGCTATGAAAAAGGTTATTTTACAACAGCGAAGTAATGGATGACCTGGAAACGAAGATCTGACTTTAGCTGTTTAAGACCCTCGTAGCATCCTCAACTGTAATGTAGTGGTTTTCCAAATAATAATAAAAATCATTGTAAAGCTGTGCAGTTTCTCATGTGACAGCAAAACAACTGCAGATGAAAGTACTGAGGTTTGACCAGGGTGTGATCTGAGAGACACAGAGGGATTGTGCTGGATGAGAAAGAGGAGGAGGAGGAGGAGGAGGAGGAGGAATGGGAGGAGAAGGAGGAGGTTGTGCTCTCGCGGGCAGAGATCTACCATGAGAGGAGAGCAGGAGCGAGGGAGTTAGAAGAGAAAAACTAGGCCACGTGGAAAAATCCAGCTGTAATGATCCAAATCAGGGACCGGCCGATAGCTCGCACGTCTGCCTCTCTTCTCTCTAGAGTTCCATCTTTCTCTTCTCTCTGATATACAGTGAAGTTGTTTTGTCATGTATTCAACATTCTCCTTCTCCTTCCCACCCTCCCTCTCCTGAGACCACCTCTCCTCATCTCTAGGTTTTATCTTCCACCTCTCCCTCTTAATTTCCTACCGCATCAGAATCCACTCGTCCAATAACCAGAAGCATGGAACAAATTTCCACACATCATCTGATCTTGATATTTCGAGGTCTAATTTCGCCTCTAATGGGGTCACATTAGTCCAGCGTGACATTTTTCAGGCAGAGGCAGAGGAAACATGACAGGAGAGGCTGAGCTAAAGATGGTATATTCAAAGCAGCAACAGATGCACTTTAATAGGATTCATGAGGTGGCGAGAGAATCACAGGCCGTCCTTTGTGCGTCTGCCGCCTGTGGAGAATCGCAGAGGCAGGTACAAACACACAAACACAGATCTGGAGAGACAGAGAGAGCGGGCCAGCTCCGTTCTGACACTTCCTGTATCCCATGAAAATGCAGGACGTCAGCAAACACTCAAGTCCAAACCCTTCCTGATGCTCTTTGCACTTCCTGTCTGTCTTGTTAGGTCACTGACCTCTATGAGAAAAGTACTTTCTACTGTATCAGGATCATGTGTATGTATTTATGTCTGTTTGTCCAAATTGAAAAACTAAGCAAACGAGTAAGTAATTATTATTATTATTAAACCAAAGTGAAGTGGAACAGATTTTAGGTAAAGACAAAATTAATGAGTCTGACAATTTGTCAGTAATCACTTGCCTAACGTTTTGTCTCTCGGTACACAGACATCCAGACAGCACAGACACGCTCACATTTTATAGCGTCTTTTCTTTGTAAATGGCAAAGTTATGACTGTTGGTTTCCTGACCATCTTGTTCTTCTAAATGTCCAATTGTTCTGTTTCCTTCCAGGTTTCCTGACTTATATTTGGCTCTGAAACGGTCACGTGTCATGTTGAAACGAACATGTCGCACTTTTAAGCTGATCTTAAGCTCATCATCATTCTACTTGTCTAATTAGGATTACTAAAGAAAAAACAGCGGAGCAGGAAGAGCAGGAATATACAGTGCGTTACTTGCTGTAAAATAATATGGAGCTACTGGAGTAAATATACTGTTCATTTGAATGTTGTCAATCTGCCTCAAACCATCTGGTTTTCCACTGACTCAGACTGTGTGTGTGAGTCAGATCCCAGTGTTTTTCCATATATGACCCTGTCGCTATTGCTTTAGATATCCTGTCATTGTTACCCAGCGGTTACACTCAAGCACAAACACACACAAACTCCCCACCACCCGTTTGAATGATTTAAGCTGGATCAAATATCCCCCCCACTCCAGTTTCAGTCAAGTGACGCCGCAAGCAAGATGCCAAGTTCACATTTCTCTGTCTATTCTTTGTGACAACTGCTACAAGTGACTCACATACAGCTGACAGAGTAGTGAAAACTCACACACACATGCAGGACAGTGGTTTATGGGGTCAAGATCAGATATGAAAATTGCTGCATTCCAGACTAGCAGGCGAGGAAGGGAAAGAAAGAGTTGGAACAATGTGTGACAAAATGAATGACAGGGCGAACCTGATATCATCGAGACAGTAGGCGTGCGATTGTCGCTGTGAGTCTTCAAAGAGCAAAACATGATTAGACAGTGACATAGAGCAGCACAAGTCCTATTGTTGTGGAGGGACACCAGAGGACACAGGACAGGTCCTATAGGGTTACAGCCTCATTAGAGCACCGAGAAAGGAGACGAGCCGTGAGAGCGATGTTGACAGAACAGAGAGGTACGAGTCAGGAACCTGCAGCCTTAAAACACCTATCAGTCTCAGGATATCCTGCTGTAGCAGAGAGAGAGAAGAGTTCATGACACTGACACATTCTCCCACTGTACTCATGGGACAACAGATCCACACTTTATCAACGAAGAAATTCATTTCAAATTCATTCATTCATTAAAGCTGCAAAACCTTCTGCCTCTCCCTGCTGCCTCATATCACCCTGCTAAGTTCAAACGGCAGCAGACGAAACCTCGTGCCTCGTACAGTTTGCTCTCAACATCAGGAGCCTCGTCAAGACCCCGGTCCATCTCACAACTCGCCTTCTCAAAGCGTTTCGCCTCAGGCAGAGCATCCTGAGCTTCAGAGGCAGCTGCGACGCCAGCTAAAAATGGGATAACAGGCTAGTGCACCCCACAGACACACACCACTGCCCACTGTTTGTCATCATGCCTCTTTGCCACTTGTCAATACAAGCACCACGGCATCAGACAGAGTGAGCCTGAAGCTCTGCGTGGAGTCGGTTCGTGGGTTTTGTTCGATGCACCAGTGTGGGCAAAGGAGAAAGGAGATTTATCACAAGTTGCAGGATTTTCCACCATTGCATCAGGCTTTCACCATATGAAGGGACATCCAATAGAGACGACCTCTCTCTGACATGACCTGTGATTAGGGCTGTAACCAAAGCAACTTCTTTCACACAGATTGCTCCTGTCAAATAAAAAAGACCAGCAGTGTGTCTGCAGTTATCAACAATGCCAGAGCTGAAGTACTGACCTATGATCAGTTTGGGACTTTCAGGCTGTTATGTGTTTAGATCCTTAATAGACCAACAGGCCCAAGAGGCCCATGTCCAACCCTACTTAAATCAAAGTGCTTATGTTCCCTTCCTTTAATCGCCTCTCTCGTGGGAAACACCACCTCTAATGCCTTATTTATTTATCAAAGCAAAACAATTGCACTCGCAGATAAAATTGATCTGTGATTGCAATCGACAAATGGCGCTTTAATGGAGGGTGTGTGTGAGAGAGAGAGAGAGAGAGAGAGAGAGATTTAATGGAAGTCCTTCTGCCTCCAGAGAAACTTAAAAACCTTTACCACCTTTACCATTTAGATTTATTTTAACATTAAACTAGCAATTAATGGCAGACACATAAATATAAATCCCTGTGTGGTAATATAACGCAGACCTTGACCTTAACAGCATCTGCTTTAACCAGCTTGAGTTATGAGTGGGATTTGTTACATAGAACAAAAAAGTCACTGCCTGCAAATATTTTTAATCATAGCAAAGTAATGGAAGCTTAATTTAACATGCTTTTTGTTATTAATATCTTGCTCTGCCCCAAGCAACAAGCCAGCTGCAGAAAAAAGCAACTATTATTTGGGCCGAAAAGGCTGAAGTCTCGTAACACACAGGAGATACACAGAAGAATCTGTCTGCATATTTTGGCCCAGATATATTCGAGCTATGACTGATATGGTTTAGAGCCACGTGTTTTCACTTTCCTTCCATAAAACGCTTATTCCAAGAACTGTAAATCACAAGAGCTGCTGCTGCCATAGCACAGATGCTACAAAACCAGCCCCCAGCAGCGTCTTCCTCTGCGGTCAGACAGGTTTACTGTGCAGATATTTAACATTGGAGGATGAGCTGTGGACGACATGAACGTCCTCATGCTCCATGTTGTCTTCCTCCACCTGTCTCCCACACACGTGCACACAATCGCCGTAAACACACATACGAGCTAAGTCCCAAACCCCAAGGAGCTCAGTTTCATTATAATAATCAATAATTAAAACCACCTCCTTTTCATCAGTGCCAGCATCACAGATGTGACCTGAGTCTATTGGCTGTCAGCACCCCCATCCGCTCCCTCTCACACACACACACACACACACACACACACACACACACACACACACACACACACACTCCACCCCCTCCCCACCTCAGTCAGTTTCAGTGGAGGCATTCATTTTTAAAGCGCCCCTGTCAGTGAGATTATAAAACAGCAAGTCTCAATGCTGGTGCAACTGCTGCAGGGGGGGGGGGTTGACAACAAGAGAGAGACAGAGAGAGATCTGCAGCAGACCAACGAGCACCAGTGTGTCTGAGAAGATCTTAATCAACCTTTCCCCTGACTCGCTGCAGCAGTGGTGATATTTGCAGGATAAACAGCAAAACACAAGGAGAAACAGGGGAAACTTTCCTGATGCTGGCAGACAGCTTCCTCTGGTGATCACAGGGAAGTCAGGGCATGCAATGTGCCCCCACCCTGGGTAATAATGTGGCAAAGCTGGGAGCTTGTGTTGATCCAAAATATGAATGAAACAATGCAGATGAATGATGAAAGTGAGCTGGATGTTTGTCCAAACTCTGACACTCACTGTGACCATGTTTGAACCCTTTCATCCCCTCATATACAACATTATGATCACTGGAAGGAATGTGGCAGAAAGTCACCTCATCCTGTGACTTTAGGAAATGATTTTGCTCATTTATTATATTTCAATCTTCAGTGTTCATGTGTGTAAATATGCAGAGTCCTCTTTAATATTAAAGCACATTTTCTGCTGGTTTTTACCTTTATATCTCTCCAACACATCCTCATAGGCCTGGGCGAACTCCTTCTCCTGGGAGTGGTTGGTGGGCAGCAGACCCGGTATGAACCCGGCCATGGTGGCCGTGGACGCCGGGCCGGAGGGTGGCGCGGGGTCGGCCTGCAGAGTACCGCAGTGACCGCGAGCCCTCCCCGGCTCTGGATCCTGCTCTGGTCCGGGTCCGGTCCAGCGGCACCTGGGCTGAAACTAGCCCCAAGATAATCCTCAGGGAAATTTAACAACAAAAGCGTTGAATAAGCGTGTTTTTGTGCAGATATAAGACGCCTGGATGGAGGTTATATAAGCGCTATCTGCGGGTCATGGTCGCCGGTGTTCGGCACCAAGCGGCCGCATCTCTCGGCGTCTTCTCTCGGTCCAGTCCCGCCTCGAAAATCTGCTTCCACCCGGTGCTTTTTGTGCCTCCTGTGTGCGTGTGTGTTTATGAGGGAGGGAGTATATCCTACACACCCCTGATGAGCCTCCGTAAAGGGGGGGGGAGTGTGTCTGTTTCCGTCCTCAAATCGGCGGAGCTCCCGGCGGATCCGTCCCCGGCTTCAGGCTTCTTATCCCCGGCTGCGTCCTGCGGATCCGCGCCGAGGCAACATGCTTCCACAGCCGAAATGGCCGCTTCCAGCCGACACTTTTTTTAAGGCCTCTCCGCCTCCGTGTGAGTCCGCGTTTCTCTCAGGTTTCTCGGCTCCTCCAGCAGTGGCTGTCTTCCATCTCTCTCTGCCGGCCGCGCCAGGAAGCTCCGCCGCAGGAATGTGAGCCGCCGCCGGGAGAGACAGCTTTACATGGCTGCCGCGGGAAGGTGGAGCCGCAGCGCCCCCGCGCGGCGGAACCGGGTCAGTGACAGTAAAACTCCAGCAGGGCCAAGAAACAATATTTTCACTGCACATGTAACTTGTTATATAAACTAATTACTTAATAACCCTATAAGTCAATCTTATAATAAGTCCTTTGGTGGTCGTGGCTTCTTTTTATTTGTCTTTTTAAATGTTTGTATGAGAAAATCTCCCAATGAGGTGCAGAGAAAGTTGATGACTGATGGGAAATAAAAATGGCGGATATAAATACATTTGGATTCGATCTTTTTTTTTTAAAAGATCTCTGGAACAGATTAAAATGAATAAATAGGTGGTTTTGACTGTATGTATGAATGAATTATTATTTCATTGTATTTCTACATACAGGTGATAAATTATAAGGAAAACCTGAAAAAAATGGGGGAGAAGGAGGGAGGAATATAAAACATACAGTAAATTAGCCAAGTAATGATTTGATCCTCAGAGGTATTGATCACTTCAAATCAATACAAGTATATTCTGAATGATCACTTTGATGCTATGATAAAGTAATGATAGATACTTCCTTTACAATTGGTTACCTTTGCATTGTAGATTTGTAAACAAAGATAGGTCGATGCACTTAATTTGTCCCAAACTAGGAAACTTTTTTGTTGGAGCAGCTACAGTTGAAACAAATCAACACTGTGATCACTGTGAGCACTTGGAGACAGCGGTGAGGAAAAAAACCTCCTTTTAACAGGCAGAAACCTCGAACAGAACCGGGCTCCTGGTGGGTGACCGTCTGCCTCAACATCTGTAATTTTCCTCGACACCGAGTCTGTATGTGAGGAAGTTTCGGCCGTGGATGAGCTGAATGAATGGAGCACACTGCCATCTAAAGGCTGGCTGAATCTGTGTTAGAGAAAACCAGGGCAAAATCATTCAAATCCAAGTGAAAGCCTTGTTAACAGGCCTCTAAAGCCACAGACCATGATGTAAAGTAGACTATATGTTCAATGTATTAAAAAGATATGCACACTTCATTTGACCAGTGCTTAAAGAATAAACTCCAACGACAAGTCAAGTGATCCTCTGTGTTCGACTCTGTCTATTTGACATTAAGTGAATCTGCCCGTGTCGTCCCACTGGGCGAAACACAGCCATCACTGGATAATCTGAGCATGAGATCATCCTGAGGTCGAAGCCCATAAAGAAGCCTCATTGAAATGATCTAGAGATTATGTCATTTAATCCCATAGAGGCACATAAAGACGACGTCAGAGTGAAGCACAATGTCAGGCCCAACGCAGCTTCGAACGGAAAACACTATATATTTCTCTTGCTGGAAAATGGAGATTAATGAGTACAAAGAAATTTCATGTATGCACCTTTTTTGACACTGGTTGAAGCAGATTTCTATCAGTACAATCAAACACAACCAAACACAACTATTCTGCCATAAAGGCTGCTTTTATGATGCCTATGATCTTCACTGTTAATTAAATTATATGTTTTATCACTGAGGTTATAGTTGGTGTTGTATTCTGATGGAAGGAGATAATAACTGTGGAGGTGTTGCCATAGTGTTTCCAAGAGAACAAAGACAGGAAGCAAACATAATTTTATGTTTCTCTGTCCATCTCTACAACTGAACGTGCCAAAGCAGCCTGTGCGTGTGTTAATGTGTGTTTGAATGTGTATATAATGCTGATGGTTTTTCAAATGTGTGGGTCACTGCTGCTGTCACAGATCTGGCGTTAGGTCTATAGATGGGTGTAAAACAGAAAAGACAGAGATAAAGGAAAGTGTGAAACCAGCGTTGACAACACACACAGCACAAATTAGGGCATTTATACATCAAATCCTTCATATTGAATCACAACGTTATCACACATCACCAAGACATTAGCAGCTTCTGTCCTCCTCCACGTCACATCTGAGAGAAGCACAAAACATAATATTTGTCAGGATAACAGGTGGAAGAAAAAGCGACAATATGTTTGTCAACTTCTGCAAGAAAATAGATATTTGCTACAATAGGGAGCAAAAGGATTGTGGGAAATGTGATAAACTCCATGTAGATGTTTTTATTTCTGTCTTTAACTGTTTTTACTGTCCTCACCCTGACTCACTCCTATTAACATTCAAGTGTCAAATCAACCACGCTTCAGTGGAAATTCAAACAAACCTTGGAGATCCAACACACACACACACACCTTCACACTCACAAACACACTCAGTGTCCAATGACAATACAAGTGGATACAAGTGGGGGGGTGCAAATTTTTCATAATGACAGTAAAACAGCCAGTGGACACACACACACACACACACAGGTCTCAAGGTCCCAGTTAGATTTCATTTCCAGTAAACTGCTGTCCATGTGTGAAACCATTACATCGCCGCCTAGTGGTGGACAATGAAAAATACCGTGAACTCTGACTCGAACTTGGTTCGACTGACTGTAAAAACTTTCTTTTTTCATGAACGTTCTTCCATTTGCATGTTTTCTTTTCTATTTTAATCACCTCATGATGTGTGTTGATAATAAATAAAATAATAATAAAAGTAGAAAATTGTGTGTCTGTGTGTATTAACGCGTGGCTGTTACAAAAAACGAAGGCAGACAAAATATTGAGTCATCTCTTCCTCCGTCGTCTCTGCCGGCCTCGTTCTGTCACTCCCACTGTGTGTCCTCCTGTTTGTGTACACACACGTGTGCGAGTGTGTGCTGTTGTGCGTCTCTGCTGTCATGCAGAGTCCAGCTGCATAATGAATTTGCTCTGAGAGCCAAGAGGACATACAGTTCTCAAAACATCAGCCTGACCAACGCCTCGGCAGCAGAGCTCCACCGTGTCTTACAACTTCAGCTTCAAATCTATAAAACTCTCCAAACATTCAACAGAAACATTGAACATCCAGTTTCTAATATTTGAAAGCAGCAGTAATGACTTTCTGTTAATGTCCTGGATGTTGCAGGAAACACTTTACATCTATAGAACAGCGACAGTGAAAGACATGTCTGACATCAAACAGTGTGATCTGATTATCTCGGCCTGCGTGTTTTTGAATTAGAGCCTGATAAAGCAGCTCAGTGGCCTAAATCACCAGTAATGAACAAGAGAAGTATTGTAAAACATGTGTGACTTGGATTAGTGTCTAATGTGGCTGAATTTTAGATTCCCATGTCTGACCTTTGTCCTCCAGGGTCAAGTCTCAGACAACTGAGAACTGTAACTGCAAACTCAATTTAAAATGTAAACATTCATAATATAGAATGTGTGTGTAAAATCAATGGTCCATTCAGGAAAGCAGATAATCAACGTGATGTCCGCAATCCATTAAGTCAGAATTAAACAAAGTCAGTGTCGTGACTATTGTGTCTAATGAACACAATATGTTCAGTATGTGAATATCACTAATATACAACTAGAGACTGAAGCACGAACATGTCTTTTGATTCTAGATTCAAAAACGTGTCGGTCAGTTTTGAGTGCTCTCTCCACGTACTGTTCTTCTCTCTTTGTGTTTTCTGTCATGGTCTCTCGTTCTGTCTCTTTCTGCCTTTCAGTCAGTTCCTCCGTCTTTCTTTGTGTCACATATCTTGATCTTTCTATTCATCAGTATTATCTTGTCCTTTTTAACTCCTGTTAGTTTTCGGTCGATTTCGATTTCTCGCTTTCTCTTTCAGCATCAGCTGCGGTCTTGGCTTTGTTTTTCTTTCATTTCTCCTCTCCTCTCCTTCTCTCTCTTAGGTTTCATTTCTTCTCTGGTTCAGTCTTAATCCTCCTCTTTCTGTTAAACGCTCTCTTTCGGTTTTATGACCTCCCTCAACCTCCTCTTTAGTTTAAAGTCATCATTTCTTTGCCTTTCTTCTCCCCTCCTCTTTGAACCTTGCCCTCTTTTTCCTCCACTCCCTCCATCTCCTCCCCCGCCGTCTCTTTCTCCAGCTCCCATTTCTTTCCTCTCTTCATTACCTTCGATCATTCACTCCTCCCTCTCCTCTTTAACAAACTCCCTCCTCTTTTCTCCCGCTCCAAATTAAAATTCTGACACCCTCTCTCTCCTTCACTATTTGTTTTGCCCTTCTTTTATGTCCAGTGTCAGTCTCTCTCACCCCCGTCGCCATTGCTTCTCCTCGCCTTTTATAACCATGGAAACAGAGGAGACCACGTCGCCATGACAACAGGGGAATAGCCTGGGCTTTGGCTTCCTTTCAGCTGCCTGAAAGAAATGCAGAGGGAGCTGTGGCGGCAGGCGGGACGCTGGACGCCTAAGTTACATGCAGGCACACACGTCTGGGGTCCTGATTGTTCTTGTGCATCGATCATCACTGCAGTCTGACACACACAGAGACAGAAATGGTTCCTCACACATATTTTCTTATGTCCCATCTTTCTTTTGTCTTGTTTTGCTGTTAAAATGATGAATTCAATTATTCTGCATAGGCATTTTTAGATAGATATTTCTCAGTTTTATCCTTTTACAACCCCGATTCCAAAAAAGTTGAACACTGTGTGAAACACAAATAAAACCAAGATGCAATCATTTGCAAACTGTGTTGAAACTGAGTCTTTCCAGGATGAAGCTTTCAAACCCAATCATGATACTATCACCTGTTACCAATGAACAACATCTTTGCTGACAGATCATCTAGAGTGAAATTGGTCTTAATACTGGCGACAAATGCATGTTTCAAACTCCATAAACCCAAAAACGATTGACGATCTGACTCTTCCACCAGCACTTAAAGGCAGCGTGCATTTGTGGATCAGAGGATCTGCAGCGTCTCAAAACTTCACAAACATAGGTTACAAAAAATGTTATGATATTAATGGACGTGAAGTTGGAAGATGTTTTAAATCACGTTTTCATGTGCTGATCATGACACACACAGTTCCTCTCTATACATGTCGAGCTCCCTCTCACTTTAAAATTGTAATTCAAGAGGTGAATCCCCAAAGTCTCGTTCACACAAACAGAAAAACCAGCAGCTGTTGGGAGGTTTCATTGACATTCATGCTCACAGGCAGCAGAGCAGTCCAGAGAGGCTGAATAACAGAGTCCAGTCAGGACAGCAGCGTCGCTCTTTATCCTCTCCAGCGTGAATTCAAAACTCATCTCTGCACAAAGCTCCTCGTGTTTGGACTCTGTCCTTCCATTACTTCTGCCTCACTTCCTTCTGTCTCGGAGGAAACCTGTCCCTGCAACACATATTGTCTAAACTCTCTGCACTTCTCATAATCTTTCTAATTAACAACAACAATGAAGAATCTATCATTATTCTGACTGGACTGTAAATTGTGCAGCCTAATATATTCATTTTCCACATTCCAGCCTCTGTCTGAATGGAAATTGAGGTCAATGTAAACACACAGTCCATATTATGTAAAATGTAATATCATCACAATAGCCTTCGCGCCTGAGTGAGCGCTGGACACGCCTGGGAAATACTGGACGATACCAGAAACACGAGCCGAGGCTGAATCACTACAGAGACACTCCTGCTTTGTTTTGCAATTAGTCATGTGAAAACTCCAGAGAGCTCTGAAAAACAGCTGATCGCAAACACAAACAAACACAAACAAACACAACAAGAACAGTTCCACATTTTGGGAAACAGGCTCATTCTTGCCAAGAGTTCGATGGGACACCCTTCTCATATCTGCCCATTTTACGCTCTCTGTTCTGTTAACATGCTAAATAATAAGCTTTAGGTGTGTTGACAGGGCTTTTTACTTTGGGACAGTTCACTCTATGTGTATTTGTGGTGATCTAATGAACTGCACATTTGTCTGAGTATGCACCACTACATAAAAACATAAAATGACTTTAACCAGATTCTGCATACAACTAATCTTGAGGCCCTGTTTTGTTGATGAGTCCTGTCTCAAGCACAAATCTAAATAACTTTATATTAAAGTTTATAATGTGCTCACATGCTGTATATTCCAAAATAAATCTGTTTCATTTTCTTGCTTGAAGGCAGGATGCATATACAATTCAGAGCGAGCAGGCCATGACAAAAATGGCTTCAGATCTAGTTCCTCCTTTAACCCTCTTGGGCTTAAACTCAAAACCATTTGGAGAATAAGGTTTGACATCCTGGAGAGGACGTGTGCAACTTGTTGAATTTCACTTGTTGCATGCTTCATAATGAGTCTAGACATAGACTCAGCAGCATCGGCTCTATAAATCATCAGCTTTTAGAAACACCTGCAGGTGAAAAGAGTTCACCCTGCAGAATACTGTTGGCAATGTGTCGTCCGTGTTCAAACCCCTGGCTGGTTTGTGGCATCATCAGAACCGAATGATCTCCACACACAAACATGTCAGACTCGCTGACTCAGCCCAAAGGTGCTGCCAGGAAACCTCCCTGTCTAACTCTCTTTTAATAATCGTACATAATAATTCTTGATGATGATTTTTTTCTCTTCGCTCTTTCAGTCCTTCATTATGTCTTCACACACACACACAAACTCTTGGCGTCCAAACTGCGGCACAGCTGTGAATTTCCACTACGCGCCATATGTTCATCAGACAGAAGAAAAATCCTTCAAGATCCTTCATTAAAAACATATCATATGAGATCATTTGTATTTACCTGCTTACATCAGTCTGCAGCCGTGACAGATGGAGGAAAAACAGGCCTCGAATTTGAAAGATGTCAACACAAAACTAGACAGTGGACTAACTATGGAGTCATATTCTTCACTGGTTGTAAATAAACCTGAAAACTGCACATTTTCTTTAAGCACTTCTGGCTCCAGAGGACGTTTCTCTCCTCATTTTGTCTGCCTAGAAAGATCAGCTTGGGTCAGGACAGTAATGGTGAATGTGGAACTTATGCTGTAAGCAATTTGAATCACATCCAATAAAAAAGATGAGCACATCTTTAACCAGACTCCAGCAACTGTTTCCACTTTGCTGCTCAGATCTGGTTGTAATTAGTCTTTCACATGAAAACAGTCGAGAGCCATCACATGTTGATATCACGAAGAAAACTGAGGGCGATTATTTTATATTATTATAATATTATTTTATATTATTATGTTTCTTATTTATTTTTGTCAAGTTGTTTTTAGTATGTTTTCCTCTGCTGGGTTTCACATCACAGTGAGCAGAACCTTGTTTTTTTAACCACACGCTGCCTTTTATCTCCTTTTTTTATCTATTATCATCCCACTTTCAAAGATGCATGTGCAAATGTGAGTGCACGTGACAAACACACCCTTTACCTTTCATATGCCCCCTCCTCCACACACTCTTTTCTCAGTTCAACACACACACAGACACACACCATCTTTTTCTTGTATCAACATGTACGTCTAATTTAGCTCATTTCACCCTCACTTGGCGCTGAACATCCTGCTTGATTACAAAGATAAACTCATCACATCCTGACAGAAACAGGTTTTCTTCAGACTAACACAAAAACAAGTCTCACACACACACACACACACACACACACACACACACACACACAGCACATCTTCACACTTGAATTTTCAAATAAATGAAGAATAACATCCAGTAGCTGCAGCTTCGTTTGTCACAGAAAACTGCAAATCCTCTCTCCAAACATTAGTAGACAGATTAGGGAAAGAAGAGACTCAGCTGAAACCGGCTGCAAATGCAGCTGATTGTAAAACCAGATATCTGAGAAACACCACACAGGCTTCTATTGTGAACGGATGCAGAAGCTTACGGACTCTAAAACATTAATGCTGCAGGTCTGGAAGCATCTTCCAACTGAAAATGCTTCCAGTGCAGGAAACACATGTTCTTCACATATGTGCACAACAAGAGCGTTAACATGCAAACATAATGCACAGGCAGGAGTCTCTCTCTCTCATGATCCAACAATGACATCGACCTCTTCACCCGGCTCTGACCTACATGCCGAATCCATCTCTATAAAGTAGGCTTTTACTGTCTTGTCATCGCTGCTCCGACGCCCCCACCCCCATCGCTTCCCACGCGAGTGACATTTACAAAGTTAGTGATATTTTAGCTGCGCTGCCAGTTTATAACAGTTTATTTCTCACATTGAAAAAGGCTAAAAAAGGATGTCAGCACGGGACAAAAACTGTTATTTACAACACTCACCAACAGTCAGGGATGAAATCTCTGCCAATAACTGATCACTTCCATTCAGCTGATACAGATATTTTTTGCATCTAGCAGAGCCTCGAACAAGGTGGCAATATGGATCAAAACTTCTGTATCAGTACATCTAATATTATATCACAGCACTTATATATATGATGGTATGTTCGCTCGCTTCATTGTTGGTTTGCCACAACATTGGTGATGTTGGTGTTTGAGTTCTTTCTACTGTTGCATCGACTGTAGAGCTTTATGCTGATGGGGCTGCATCCGTCCACTAACACACATTTATGTAATAAAAGCTTGGGACAGTAAATAATCAGCACAGTTATGAGATGACGTGAGTGGAAAAACACCAACGAGGTGCAGCACTTTAACAGCCTCTCCCTCAGTTATCAAGCTGGCAGTCTTCCCTTCCTCCACTAAAAGAGGGAAAGCTATTAGTCTGCTACCAGTGTCTCGTTACGCGAGCGGGGGAACCCTGACTTCTCCAGAGAACCAAGTAACCTACATTTCTCCTCCATCTTCTGTTACTGCGAGCGGGAGAGGAGCCAAGAGACGGAGAGAGAGGGAAGGGAGGTGTCAGGGAGGTGTCGGCCGATAAAACACATCTGACCTTCACCTTCGACGTCTGAGTGGAAGGATGCAGACAATAAAACCACCTCAGGGAAAAGCTCTCTCTCTTTACACGACAGCTACAACACATAGGAGCAACTAAACATAAACTTCCACTCATCGTAAAAAGAAAGAATACTTTTACAGAACACTGATGTTGAGGATACTAGTTGTTGAATCTCAAGTATGAATATAAGATACCAAAACCAGATTTTCCTCCCATCTCTGTGACATTCAGTGACACGGGGCTTTTTTCAAGTTTGTCGGCCTTTAATCAAAGCCAGAAGGAAGCCCTGCAATCAAACATGAGTAGTCACGAAAATGTCAGCATGCAAATGAGAATGAAGAGGACACATCTTCTAACTATGGCCCAATACAATATGAAGCATTTTCACCACAACGTCTAATGATAAAACGACCGATAGCATCAGAACGACACACATTCTATTAACAGTCTTTTGCACAATAACGGTCAAACATGAAGTTGACTCACCACAAGCACAGAAACCCTCAGTTTCTACCTTTCTTTGTATCATGTTCTCTGCTGCAAGTCTCACATGAACTATCTGTGCAAAGCAAAGTCATCTGTAAATCACAGGGAGGCTGGATGACACGTCTCTCGTATGTGCACCGCTGGACAATAAGTGAGTCAGAGGATTAAAATTCTTTCTTTGATCCTCTCACTGATTTTACAGATGAGTGAAGGTCCATTAACACTTTTACTGTGGGTTTGAAGTGACTGAACAAAAATCACCAAGACATCATCTCGTTTTTACAAGAAAGGTTCAACAGATGCTGCTTTTCTTGAATTTAAATTCACTGATGCTTGAATAGTCTGTTTTTTGCAAAGGGCATGTTCACTCTTACAGCAGCTGCTTCACAGCCAAACCTTTCCTCCCCTGGAAGCTTCCCACAACAAACAGTCTTCTACCTTTTGCCTCTCAGGTTCACTGCCTTGCTCAAAGGCTCTGAAAGCATCTTAAGACAGAGGGACGTCTTGCTGGAGTGAGACGCTTTCCCCTACCTGCTACTCGAACCACCGCCCTCTCCGCCGGGTCCAGCACAGAGTCCTGGCTCTTCCTCTTCCTCCTCTCGTGTTTGGACAGGTTCCAGGGCAGCGTGTCTCCGGGCGGCCCCGCAGGTCCTGACGGGCACGGGGACAGCGACCCCCCTGAACGCTCGCTACGGAAGGACGGCTCGCTGACGCAGGAGCGCTCGCTTAGAGTATCATCGTCCGACGACTCCATCGCACTTTAGGGCTGCAGAGAGGAGAGGGACGAGGAGGAGAGGAAGTGAGGATGGAAGGAGGAGAGAGGGAAGTGGAGCAGTGGGGGAAGGGGGAAGAAAGAAGGTCAAAAGAAGGGAGGAGGAAAGAAGGAGGAAGAAGAATCGTGGGGGAAAAAGATAAGAAGGAGCTTTAGACAAAGTGGAGACTCTATAATTCATCGCTGGCACACAGTGTGATCACACAGGGGTCATGAATGATGCACAGTTCCAACGTAACAGCACAACAGTAATAATGCAGTGATCAGGAAACGAGGGCAGAAACAACTGGGTTGAGTTAGTCATCATGTCTAGACAACTGAGAGTTTATGAGGCTGCAGGCCGGAGGAGGAAACAACCTCTGAGGAAAACATGGAGGAAGAAGAAATGAGCAGAGGTGATGGTGCAGATTACTGAGGCCTGATAAGAGGACTGAAGCTGTGTGGAGTAACTTTAAGACATGAATGAAAGGGTCTGTCCATCACTTTGCTGAAATATCTATGAAATGTCTATTAACACTATTACGTGATTTTTGCATTCACGGTCCCCAGAGGATAAATCCTGATGGTTATGCTTGTTTTTTTTTTTCAACTTTTCCATTTGCAATTAACGTCGAAGGCTTTGACAGAAGGGAGGGAAGCTGAAGATGAATGTGTTTGCGTGTTCATGCATAAAAACATGTTATCAGCTACAGTCATAAACACACCCACATAAGACCTGTAAGTAAACGTCAGTCCAGCGTTTTATCACATCTGAGGTCTGGACACATTACGTGCTTCAGGCTGATTTATTGATGATGTGGTCGGTGCCAGCTGGAATCGATGGAGGGATGGGAAAGAGGGAATCTCTTCACCGAGAAGACGAGCAAAGACGAGAGAAGGACAGAGATGAGATTTCAAAGCCTGTCTAGTGTTGCTATTTTTAAAGAAGAGTCAATACACCAAGAAGACAGAGGAGAGCTTTTTCTCTTCCTTCATCTCTCTGTCACTCTCTGTCCTTTCTCTCTTTTCCTTCTTTCTCTATCTGATGCTCATCCACCAAATAGTTGGGGTAAGCATACACATGAGACAGAAGTGTGTGTGTGTGTGTGTGCACTCTGGGGACCTGATGTTCTGATCTGTCCATCACAGCGTCATAAAATCAATACCTGTCCAGAGAGAGTGAATTGGTCTTTACACCAGACGAGCAGTGACCACATGCATTTGATATTATTTTGAAGTTTTATATAAACTATGTCAGAAAGTGACAAAGTGAACATCTTGTCTGCAATAAACATTTTGTCAAAGTTACATTATTGTTCCAAGATGATGCAGACTTTTCCAAACAATGTGCAGTTACAATTGCATCTGAACCTTTTAGAGCAGACATTAATGATGACTCAGCTCTGTTCAGCCAGGATTCAGTGCTTTTCCTACTGTGACATGTCAAAATGTCTTCCATGAACAAGGTCTATAAGACAAAACATCATCTCCTGGTTTTGTCTGGAACACAAAGGTTGAAGGTTGTGATGAAGGTCAGAAGAAAATCTGACATTCAGGGCTAGAGCTGGATAAAAATGAGAAGTCTGACTCTGGTGAGCAAAGTCAAATAAATAAGAAACCATGTGCAACTTATTTTACACATGGTTTCTTATTTTGCATACGGTTATTTTATCAAAGTGAAAACAGTGTTTGAAGATATCTTTCATCATTTTAAGTTATTTACTGATGATTTTTCAGTTTTGTTTAATCAAAATTGATGTAAAATCTTTCAGAATAAAAGTCCCCAACTCCACAAGTGATCTGGTTCGTTTCACATTTCACCTACCAAAACTCACTCCGGCTTTTGAGAAACTTAAAGAACAACCATCTTAACCCCCTAAACTGTGAGCACTTTTCCCACCGGCTGACCTCCGCTGCCTGCCAGAGACGTCCTAACAGCAAATCTGTCTCGATTCACTCCCCGACGCTGCAGCAGACTAAACTGTGGAGTGACCTGAACTGTGGCCGCGAGGTGTGAATGTTTCTGTGTACGATGTGTGAGTCCAGCACAACGGCTGGGATTTCCATCTGCCCAAAATCCCCCCCCCTTCCTCCTGCTGCTGGCCCCTGGCTAGACCGCTGGCAAAGCCCCACTTCCTGAATCCCCGTCTCCACAGCAACACTGCTAGGAAGAGGTTAAAGCCTTCCCAGAATCCTTTGCGGTTCTCTGGTGTATGACTGCGTGTGTGAGTCTCACAGTCCTCATGCTTGTGTGTGTGTGTGTGTGTGTGTGTGTCAGTTTCCCTGCTGCTTGCTCACAGTGAGTCAGTGCCACTGTAACTAGCGGTTTTATAAATAGAGCCAGAATAGAAGTTTCAAAGCCGCACCGTGTCATTACAGCTCGCTGAGGGGAAAAAGAGACCTTTGAAGAAAAAAGAAAGTACCAGCAGAAACACTGGAGAGGCAGCGTGAGAGAGAGTGAGATCACTTCCTGCCTGATGATGAGACCTTCGCCGAGATATTTTCACTCACAGTCGCACCAGCGAACACGGACACACTCGTGTACATTACTTTGCTCAAAGCTTCACATTAGGACTGCAAGTAATGACTATTTCTATTATTGATTCTTTTCTAGTCTTTTTAGTGATTTCTCATCAATAAAACTTGACTAAAGTGAGATCATTCAAATGATCTCTAATGGTAACATAATGATGATAATCAATAATTGGTTTAGCTTTACTATGTCTGAGGAATTTAGAAAACCATATCCAGCTGTTGTCATACAAAACAAGGAAGACCAGCAAATATTCACGTACGATAAACTGGAACAAATAAAAGACTGAATTTACTGAACTGACTTATTGTTTCAGCTTTACATAGACAGACATTTCTCAGATTATTTGTAGTTTATTAAATATCAAAAATACCAAAGAGATGCTCATCACAAGTTCTCGAGTCCCCTGGAAGCAACATTTTTGTTAAACCAAGGAGGTTGTTTTCACTTTTCTTTAATCGACTAATCATTTAATCTACACTACGTCACAAAACTATGAAAAAAGGTCCCAAAAAGTTCCCACGGCCCAAAGTGACGTCTTTAAATTGCTGATATTGTTTGGTCCAAAACTCAAAAATATTCCATTTACAATTATATGAAATGGAGAAAAGCAGCAAATCCTAAACATTTGAGAAAGTGGAACCAGCGACTGTTGCTCTCGATTAATATATGTACTAATATTCAAAATAATTTTACATTCTAAATAACTGCCTTCTAACCAGTACACAAAAATGCTCATAAGCAAGTAAGTGTGCACCAAAGTTTTACACACACACACACTCACACACACACACACATCCATGCATGGATCTTGGCTCTCGCCTCTTCCTGTGCCAGCGTGCAGCAGCTGAATCAGGGATGCTGGATGCTTGACCGGCCTGATCTATAACTCACAACCAGGATTTACATGGACACGGTCTGTTCCCACAGCTTAGCCTGAGCAGGGTATGTGTGTTTGTATATGTGTGTGTGTGTGTGTGTGTGTGTGTGTGTGTGTGTGCTGGAAACAAAAGAGCAGGAGTGACATGAAACAGAGAGACGCTGACAGAGATGCAGCGGCGAGAATGTGAGCAACAGATTAAGGAGGAGAGAGAAGAGACAGAGAGAGAGAGAAAGCCAGACATTTGTAACGGTCATAACTGCCAGAGCAACATACCAGAGCTCTTCATTGACTTTTATGCTCAACAGACAGACATAATGCTCAGCTCTGCCTCATAAACTCCATAATATAGAGCCACCTGAGCAGAAAGCACATTTCTCACGTCTCCGTTCGAGCGCACAGATATGAGAGTGGAGGCCTGTCCATCTGCTCATCAAACTCACAGCAACAAAGTAAATGTGCTGTTTCCAAAATCTCAAACTATTTTTTTAAAAGTTATAAGACGAGGGTCAACAGGTTTTATCCTGAATTCTGTGATCCCACATTACAGAGTCAGCTATCGACTAGGTTTGACAACTGTCATTACGACAACGCTTCATGTCTTTCTCTTTGACCTTGACATCTAAACTTTCCTGCCTGGGTCAAGCTTCTTCTAACTGGCATATTCTGCATATTTAAAGCACACTTGTTACATCAGTCATTAAAAGTGTAGGTGGTAAGTAGAGTATGAGGATGAATGAGCGACGGCCCCCCCTTATAACGCAGCCCCCAGCCATGATGAGTAACACACCGACAGACTGGATAAATGAACGGCGAGACTCGGCTCCCCCACGCAAACACGCATACATTGATACGCACGCATGGATGCTCGCGGAGAAGCGTGCCTATATAAACAGACAGGGACGAACTGGACGGGCCTGCCAACGATACTGCAGCTTACTACGACTCAGCATGACTGGACAGAGAGATAATCAAAGTGAGAGTGAAAGAAGAGAAAGGCCGAGTGAGAGAAACTGAAGTGGAGGCATTGAAAAAGAAAAGCGAGAGCAGAGGTTAACAAGCGATGAAGGATAAGATTAGAGAGAGATACAGAGAGAAAGAGGAGCAGAATGGAGTCACTGTCTCATTTCACACAAACTGATCAATACAGAAACCTCTCGTTCTGTTACGCTACTACTTTTCTTCTTTCACTCATGATAAGATGATTTGTTTATACAGATATTGTTGGCGAGACAGACAGACAGACAGACGGGCAGACAGACGGGCAGACGGCAGACAGAGGGAGGATAGAAGTGCCAGTCAACATTCACAAAGAGAAGAAGGATGACGTGACGTGACAATAGAGCTGAAATATTCAATGTATTAGTCCAGTATCTGGATGTTTTCACCTCATTAGAGCCTCTAAAAAATCTCCAAATTAAAAATGAAAAATCTGGAGGAAAGGAAGGAAAATGACTCTTGCGTCCACGTAAAGACCATAACAAGAAGACATTGTCTCATTTAAGGGGTCAAGAGTCCAAAAGGTTGGGAACTGCTTAATTGATGCCAATTCTGATAGTTTAAGTCATTTATCAAGCAAAAATGTCAAATGTGTTGTCTTCAGCTTTTTTTTAACATGAGGGTTCACTGGTTTTCTCTGTTTCAGATCATTGAATATCTTTGGATTTTTGGTTGATGGACGGACAAAACAATGAATTTGAAAATGTCACCTTGAGCTCAGGGAAGATCTGATGGGCATTTTCCCACTATTTTCTAACCCTTTATAGGCTAAACAACTAACAAGTGAATCAGACATAATCATAATAACAAAGAAAGAGTTGCAGCCACACAACAAATAAATCAGGAGAGATGAACTGTGATTATATCTCTGGTGACAAATGCAGGTCGTGTGAGCAAAAACTGATTCTATTAGGCCTAATAACACAAAAATCCCCTCGTTATGAGATAATGAAGCCATCTAAAAAAAAAAAAGCTTCTGGTTAACTCAAATTACAACCATGTCATGTACTAACAGAGCACTTCTTTATCCTCAGCATCAGAGACATGTTGGTGCTTTCCACCTCGACGGCACACACACAGTAGTAAGGGGGTGTGTCTGTGGCCGGTGCAGAGGAAGAAATGGTCGGAAGAAGCAAATCGAATCATAGGATTTCACCTAAATAAGATGGAATCATGAATATGTTGTTCCTTGTGTCTCATGTTTGGCTGAAGAGAACAGTCGGCTGCTAGTTGAGGGTCCAACATAAGGCCGGAGGGAGATGTGCATTTGACCATCTGGTACAAAGCGGCAGGAGGGGAGCCCTGAATCCTGATTCCTCTCTCTCTGTGTCTGCACCTTGCATAATATCATGAGGTTTTCCAGACAGACAGCCTGCAGCGACGGAGCCCACAGGGATTCACATGGCAGGTGGAGGTGGAGGCGCGATGATGGAGGTTCGCTCTGGATGTAATTGGCTGCAGGGATTGCACAGATCAATAAAAGGCAGCCTCTCACGGGTGTGCACATGAAGCAGGGTCGGCCGCAGCTGGTGCTTCGTGCGTGCATGCCTTTCTCTCCCCCTGTCCTTCCCTTTGAACGTGGAGGCAGAATGTGTTTGCATGAGTGGACATCAGACATGGAGAGCAGACGCAGGGCTGCATGCAGGGGAAGCACCGGGCTCTTTGTCCGACACACACCGCCCCTGCACGGATGCATAACGCCAACCAACTCCATCTATCCATTTGTGATGAAATGCTGCCTCCAAACTGAGTCTCTCATTAGTGGGAACAACCTCGGCAGCCTTCTCACGACCCACAAACCCTCTGTGACTGACTGGCTGTCCACTGGTTATTTCCAGCCCAGCCCTCGGGCACACAAATCACATCAGCGTGTTTGGAAATTGGACTGTTTGAGATTATTATAGTGAGACCACAGATTGAGAACATCTCTTATGATGAATCCAAGTGGAGGCTGTGCTCAACATGTTATTGATGAAGGTCTCTGTGAGGAGCATGAAGGCACCACCTCATCAAACCTGCTTCATCAGTATATTTTCATTTGCATGGTTTTGGATTAGATTACAACCATTATTCTAAAAAAATATCCATAAATTATGAGATTATAAAATATAATATAGGAGCCTGAGATATTCTACCCGTATTAATGCACAATAAATATCATTACCAGACTCGACATGTCTCCATAAAACATGATCATGACGGTGTGAGCATGCACAGTTGGAAACACCAGCATGCTGCAGGAGCTCCGGAGCCGCTTTACCTTCACCGGGCAGCAGCGCGTCCTGGAATCCGAGCGCAGAGCGAGGGAGGCCGGGGATGCTGCCTGCCTGCCGCCGCTCCCTCTCCTCCGGGCGGATGGATGCGTGGAAAGGTTTGGATGTTTTTCCTCAAGATCGGGTTTCTATTTCCAGGCTTCCTCCGGAGCCGAGGCGACTCGCAGGCACAGAGGTTTTAGAGAGGCGGATTGGTAATGGCTGTCCTGTCCCTCCTCCTCCTCCTCCTCCTCTTCCTCCCCCCAGCTGCCCTCCTCTCCTGCTCCCTCTGTCTCTTCAATAGGCTGTTTTCACGACTCCCACACTTAACCTATGTCCATTGAGTCTGTTGAGGCTGGTGGAAATGGAGATCGGGGTTGTGCTCCTGCGTCAGTGTGTGTGTGTGTGTGTGTGTGTGATCAGGGGGAAAACAGGGCGTTCACACTCACATATCTGCAGCTGCTGCTCATTCACATCAAGCTGGATGTGATGTGACCACTGGAAGTTTTGCATCACATGAGATAGTATTAATCTGGGTTTTTTAAATAATCCCTACACACACACACACATAAACACACACATTGACCCCCCCCCCCCCTCTCCAAACAGCTGGAGCAAAAGAGGGAGGAGGTCAAAGTGGATTTGATTACAGCTGGAGAGATGATGTGTCTTCACAGTTTGGGTTGACCTTGGATGTCTCAGGCCAAGAGTCCCCACATTTACATGAACATCATTTCTTTAACATTTGCACATTTTTTTCTATCCTGCACTTTGTTAAAACTGGATTTAATGGTTTATGCAAACATAAGACTGAGGATGGATCTCAACTTGCTGCAATAATCAGGTTTTTCCAGATCACAGCTTCTCTGTTTTGGTTCTGTCTCACTGTTCTAAAGGTTTGAAAACCCACTGCTGCTCAACACCCAACAGAACCACACACACTTATCAACTGGCCGGTGAACTCAGTGGAGCTTTTAGCAGCTAAAGAGACAGATTTTCCCTCAGGTGTTGGTGGAGATCAGAAACAGAGCTGAGAGGAAAATTAATATTGGATTTTAGATTCAAATAAATGCTACTGTTGCTCTGTTGAAATAAGCCTTATATCATATTAAGTCAATGCTGTGTTTACAGTTACACTGCCCCCAAGTGGCTAAAAAATCAATTATTGCTGCTTATATTATATATGATATATAAGCAACATATGTTATAATATATAATATGATATATATTATATATGTTCCCAACTTAAAATCATTATTTTTGGTGATCACATTTCTAAGCACCCAAATAAAAGCAAACACTAAAGAGATATATGCTCTGATTTCTTTTAAAAAAAAATCTTTCTTATTTTGTTGAACTGTATGAATGATACTGATGAATTCTTGGATCACAGGAAGACACAATATTTGTATTATTATATTTATTTATCAAAAGAAATATATATTTATATCTATAGTTACATCTCGACAAGTGGAATTAAAATAGCTTTTGTTCTGATTTTGTACTTTTTACATTATGAGTTCATAACTGTGACTGTGTCAAACTTTCATTTAATGAATTGTTCATACATTTGTTAATAGATCATCTTTTCATTGAAGTATATCTAAGCACCTTATCACAGACATTAGACATTATAGAGTCTGACTGTGCAGGAGAGATGGTTTCAGCCGTCAGGTTTCGAGGAGTGAATGAAACATGGATCATGTGTTAGTTGACGTGTCTGTCTCTGAAGGACCGTCTGGCTCTCAGGCTGATGAGGCACTGGGTCAAACGGGTATCACTGGGATTGCTGTGTGTTTGTTGGGGGCTGGTGGTCTTGGTTGTTGGCGTCTGGGCTCTGTTGCAGGATAATCCAGACTCTCTCATCCTCCCTCCATCGCAGCTGATCAGCAGAGAGAGAAGCTGCTGGATTATCTGCGCTGCTGCTGCTGCTGCTTTAATCAAACAGCAGCTAATGGACTGAGTGGACACGTGAACCAGAGGCCACTGTGACGATAAACACGGGCTAAAGTTCACTGCTCATTCTTTCATTATCAGTTAATTATTAAGCAATGCTCGATTGATTATCCTTCAGTATAAACAGGGTCGTAGGACATGAATCTCATCTTGGTGTCTGTGGCTGTGAAACCAGACAAAATTCAATTTACACATTCGAAGCCTTGTGATAATGTGAGTGATGGATCTGCGCAATGTAGAACTGATTGAAAATTTTAATCTAATAAAGCCAATTTGGATTTCGAATGAGGGCGACTGCACCAGACTCAGCTTTGTTGTATGAGTCATTCTTCATGGAAAAACTTATTCATTCACACATTTAGGAGTTTGATGGATCTGATTTTGAGATGTGACGCTAAGCTGAGGACATAGTTTAGATTGTGAGGACACCTCCAAACGGCCCAAAGCAACACCACAATCTGACTGTCTTTCACTTTCAGTTTGACCTGATGTTACCAGTCTGGGCATTTGGCCATTTTCACTGTTTGATCTGAAATGAAAATGCAGTTTTGGTACTTGTTCTTAAATAAATCTGGAGGCTAACAAGATGCTTTCTGTGATAGAAAAACATTTCTTTCTATTGCATATTTGCTCAAATTGCTTCTAAGTCTTATTCAATAATTATTACTCAAAAAAAACAACCCATAATAATCAGTGTCATAGACAGGATGACGTGGGGGTTTAAGGTAAATTTTTCCAGCTGACCTCACCAAACCACGACCATATAGCAGCCACCAACCAAACTTTTCTGACTACTTATGAGAATTAGCCTTAAAAAACCCAACATGTTTCATATACTGAGTGTAATCTCCTCTTCATGTCACTGAACTCTGAAAATGACCCCTGTGTCCTCAGTGGTATCTACAGTTCTGTCTATTCCCAGCCTGAACTCTCTGCACACACACATGAACCTGGGAACTTCAACCCGAGGACTGAAGAGAAACACAGCCATGAAACAGTTAAGTATTCAGCCAAAGCAGAAATGTTTGTCTGTAAAACCAGGAGGTAAAGAATCACTGTCAGCTCTCCAGACGGCCCTCGTGGTAAACGGTCCCTCCTGCTTTATCTGTGCTCTTGGCTCCATCTTGTGGAGCTTCACAGAGCCTCTAATCCCATCAGTCAGAGTTAAACGCTGGTAATTGAATCGAGGATGTCAAACAGCCTCCATTCATATCAGTCTCTCATCGCAGTGGTCCAGCTGTCCCTCTGGAGCATTTACTCTCTAATCCATTTAATGATTTACTAAAATTAGATCAGTTAAGAAAATGGACTGTAGTGAAGCTTCCATTCACAGCAGAGGCACAGCTGACCACGATCATCGACCCCCACAGCTGGAGGAGTAACGTTCGATCGTTCACCAGCTGTGGCGACGCTGAAGCTGTTGGTCTGCCGCGTGCCGTCACTCACAGACAGGCTGGTTTCAATGATTTCATGATGCAACTATAGACAATTTGGGGCATTTTGAATATATTGCTTGCCAATAATTCACAGCTGACTCCTACAGGCCATGTTAGGCTTTGAGAAACTTTACAAAAGGATTCAACATCTTAATAATGCTAAAATAAAACATGAATGTCAACCAACTCTTTCATGTTCACACCATTAAGCTTTGCCTGCTAATGACAAAAGTCAGATAACAGTATGTTTTGTTGTGATCAAGTATTTAGATTACGTGATATTTAGTTGAGTAATAGTGGCAATACCGCTCTTCAGAAATACTCCATTACAAGCACTATACTGTGAATGTTACTCAAGCAAAAATATGTTAACATTATTAACTAAATATACTTAAAAGGCTCAAAAGTAAAAGTAAAAATGGCCCCTGTGACTAATATACTAGGACATCTTTTTTACAATGCATAAACAGCATTTTAATGTTGTAGCTGGTGGATGTAAAGCTAATTCTAAGCTAATGCTAAGTATTTTAGTTCGTCTTCAGTGTTTAATGTTTAATCTTTAAAATGCATTATATTTTAGAAGTTCATTGTATTTTTCTTTAAGTTAAAATCTTTTGTAAAGTTAATCAGTAAGTATTGAAATAAATTTTGTGGAGTAAAAGTACAATATTTCCCTCTAAAATGTAGTTCAGAGGAAGCACCAAAGTTTTTTTCATTTCACTTCTTTGGGTGGGAGAGATTTATACAATTGTTATAAGTACATAAATACAGCTAATTATTTATTAAAATTAAAATTTTACCAACTGAACATTTTCAACCTGTTAAATTTGCAAATCTCTCGTTTACTTGCAGCCTTATTGTTTCACTCTTCCACACTTACCTCTGTCCACTAAAGAGATAGAAAAGAAGACAGGAAGGAACAGACATTGGACGATAACATTTATTTGCAAACTTGTACAGGCGAACAGGAAATAATGATATCTTATTTACTATAAACAAGAACAGAACTGCAGACAGTTGTTTGTTCTCTTGTGGCATCTAGTCTGCCTTGCCGGAGTGGCAGGGCGGTGGCGTGTAGGTCCCCTCTTTCACCATCTTGTCACGCTGCTGACGGATCTCTTGCAGCCTCGCACGCTGCAGGGAGGAAGAGAAGAAGAGATGAGTGCTGAGGCAGAACAGGAAGGAGTGAATGTTCGAATGTTTCGCATCCCTCAACCATTTTGTTCTCTTTGCCTCATTGCACCATGTGTGAGAACTGAAGAATTAACAGATTCCTACTCTAGTTCTGTGTTGTAAAGCAACATGCACATTTCCCTCCAAGTCACAGGCAGCCTCATCAGATACACTGTTGTGTTATTGCAACTGAAGTTGTGCTCTCATTCATCATAAATCAGCACTTCATCCGGCTTCATCTCCATCGTGTTCTGAGAGAATGAGACGTAGCTAACGAGCAAATCAAGGCGTCTGGATGAAGGCAAGGAAGTTCCTGCTGCGGCAGCACATTCACAGTGAGCAAGCAGCGCTTCTGTCCATCTCTCTTCTGCTGACACACGCCGCCGTCAAGTCTGACCTCAGTTTAACTCTGACAGTATTTAAAGGATTAGATGTGGGTGCCATTTTTCTTTCTGAACACTCTTCTGTTATTAATTTCTAGTCATTTTAAATTTACAAACTTTCTTCATTCCTTCTTATATGCTCCCTTTGCTTCCTCCCTACAACCCATCACACCAAACTCTATACAAGAATTAAGCATTTTAATTTAACAGAAATGCCAACATGTTAGATAAGAAGGCCAAGTAAGGGCTCAAAGCCATTAGAAGGCAATTACATCTAATACTTTCCTATTATTATTCTCATTAATGAAAAACTTAGAAGCAATTTTAGTTAATGTGCCGCAAGATTAATTTTCTAAAGCTGATGGAATAACAGGCTCGTAGATAAACTGAAGCAAACAGGCTTCGATTGTACTGTAGAAGCAGCAAGGTCCCTTCATCTGCAGACACACTCATGATGTAAAGAGTATTCAAGCTCTTGGACTTAGTCATGTTTTGTGTTTTACAACCTTAAAGCACAGTGGATTCATTGATAATTTATTTTATATCTACAAAAAGAGTCACTGAGTTTTCAGTTTGATGTTAAGATTTTTATGTGTTGATCAGTGACAAAACACCCTAATTCCATCCATTATGATTCAGTGATGTAAAACCACAGAATATGAAAAAGTGAATATCAATAAAAAAAAACATTTCTTTTTGTTTTGACATGTTAATATCTTAGTGGACCAATAAGAGATAGACAAATCCATTTCACAGAAAGTCACAATATCAAAAAGCATGTGGTGCTAAAAACAGCAAAAGCCAAAGGTCACAAGCAGTCCTTCCTCTGATCTCCAGGCTGCTGCCACTTTCATTGCCTGCTGGCATATTGATTCTTTTCTCCACTGTATTGGTACATTATAATGATAACAGCTAATATACCAAAAATGATCATGACTCTGCAGTTCAGTATACACACCCTAGTTTCTTATACTATGACCTAGCAGTTAGCACTACTATTCAAAATACTTTATACTTCAAAAGCTGCTAACAGCACCCAAAAGTCACAGAGCCTTCACATGCAGACACTTACCGTCTTCTGCCTGTGCATGCACTCGTAGAAGTCCTCAAACTCCACCTGGCACTCCTTCTTGGCGCGGGTGTGCCCGATGCCGTGGGAGCATTCAATCAACTCCTTCTCAAAGGCATGGCAGCGTGCCGCTCTCTTGCCTGGCTGCTCTACGCTCTGCAACAGCAGCCAGCGGTCCAAGTTGATGCCAAGCCGCGACTGCAGGTCCACAAACGGCATGATGCTAATGAAGGAGGAGCGGGAATGGATGGAAGAAAGAGTGATGTTTTAAACAGGTTGTAGAGGAAAAGACAGAGGGAACACATAGGCAGAAAAAGGCAGAATAGAGAGAACAACCTGCCTTAGAAAACTGGCAGTATCGATGCAAAAGGTTGTGAACGGCTGAGAAAAATGTTTTATCCACAAACAGATTTGCTGATAAAAAAAAACACATCACGTTTACTACACATCAGGGCTGAACAATGAAGAAAAAAATTAATATTGCGATTATTTTAACAGACACTGCCATTGCAATATGAGTCATGATTTTAGTCATTTTTGGATTTCATTTTTACTGAAAAAAATATGAAAATGAAGATATATACACACACACACACACACACACACATATATATATATATATATACACACACACATATGCACATATTTTTTGTTTGCTTGCTTAATTTCAAAACAACATATGACAAGTGGTCTGACTGAATCCTTGTTGGCATGAAATAAACCACATTACCTTAACAACTGCTATTTGTTTGTAAGAGAGACAGAAAGATTCATTTCATTTTGAACCAGGAGCTGATGAAGATCTGACAGTCGCAGCCTTTCAACTGGGTTTGAGGCTGGAAACAAGCTTTTAGCAGGAAAACACCTCTGCATCTTTCTGTACATATAACATATAATGATTTCTGGTAAATTATAACTATGAACCAGCTGTTTAACTGCTGATACACACAAACAAAGACAAGAAGTAAAGAAATGTGCAGCTCGACACAGGACAAGATCAAGATCATACCCCAAACATAACATGTTTTCAGAACAATATATGAGCAATAACAAGTGAGTGTTGTGCCTCTGCTACATTAGACTTAAATGGAAGTGAGATACAACTTGTCCCCAAACTTTGACAAAGAACTCTTCAAGGAATTAGATCCAAAATAAAGGTAATTAGCAGGTATTTAACAACGTTCCTATCATAACGTTAATACACGTTAATACAAATGTCTAACCTCAAGATTAGCCAGCTAGCTAACCGTAGATAGCGAGCTAACTACAACAGCTAGCTGGCTAACTTTCTCTGTTAAATTAGCCTGATGTGAAAGCTTTGTATCCTCTTTTAAGTCGACATAAGTGCATATTAACTACAACCCTCCTGTACATCTGTCCTCAGGTCAGATCTTTGTCAACCTGCATCGTTTTAGATCCACAGTCTCCTTCAATGTCTGTTCATGCTAACAGGGCGCCGCCATTTTACTCTATTTACACACGGACACAATTTAAACATATAGATAAATTATAAACTGTATTGAATGAAGTAACGCGCTGTTGACATGCAGATATTTTACATAAAATATATGAATTTACCGTGTTTTTAGGGTCACTTTAACCTTCCTCCGACTCCACACGTTTCGCTTTACGGCTGATCACAACAGGCCGTAAAGTGACAGCCGCTGTCGTGAAGAGACGCTGATGAGTTTCTCTTCTTCGGTGTTTCCATGGACTTAACGGTGCATTACCGCCGCCTACCGGACTGTGAGGAAATATTGAGTAAGATATTGAAACAGCTACTGAAACTACAATAAACATGTTTTAATCCCCAAATACTTTAACGATTAATATTCATATTAATTTATTAATTAATATTCAATATTATAATTTGTTTTATGGCTCTTCAAGAAGATTTTCCAATTCAAACTCAGCATATGTTGAGTTGATCCTGATGCATATTATAATGTATATATATATTATAATATCCTCCCTCTGCTCTACACCCTTCATTATTCCTATATAGTTATTTTACTGTCATCTTCTACTCCTGCAGCACTTTTTAAAATTAATCTGAGTCAAAATTATAACCTCAGCTGCACTTAGTGGGACATGTAAGTTGTTCTTGTGCAATTTCCAAGACTGTTTGGCTCTTATAGTCACCTCTTTATTGCCTTGAACAACTAAAGCAAACATTCAAACTTCTAAACTATAATACTATAAAATGTATCAAACTACAATATGTGAAATGTTTTTGATAAAATGTCTGATTTTCCAGAAAATACAAACTACAACAGAACCAATGACTGTATGATCTGTGTGGCAGTGAAAAGTTTTTTTTTTTAATTCCGATTTAGTTTCATTTTTCCTATGCAACCTCTTTAATTGTTCATTTGAGGTCATTGTGTAAATCTGTCAACATTTATACATTTAGATGTCTTAAGATTTCATGCATTTGACCTGAGGTATATTGTTTAGACTGCTGAAATTTACCAGCTGTGTGTGGACAAATATGCACACATGCATGTTTAATTTCAAACTTATCACACATATTAATGAAAATATATTTTCCCTCAACATACTGCATGTTTTAATTTGAGATGAACTATATTAAAAAGCAACTCAAAATGACATCTAAAGTGTTTCTGGAATAATTTTTCTCACAAATATTTTGCATATTTTCATATTATTATAACTTCTCAAGTTTCAGTAAGAGACTGCAATATTTTATAAATGATTTCTGTTACTCCGGAGTTCTTAAAATTGTGCCTGACAGAGAACTTAACAGCTTTCATTTGTTTTTCTCGAACACACTACAACCGACAAACACTCTGCGCTTTGGTGCAACATCAGATTGTGTTTATTAATTTTTCCCCAAAGGTCCACAAGTTGTCTTTCACAGTCCTGCATGTAGAACCCCACACAGAGAGCAGGGCTTTAACAGTGACAGGAAATACACAAACAATAGAATAACACTTAAATATTGCTATCTATATACTCTAAAACCTTTTCAAATAAGGACAGGACCACCTGTGGTCTTAATGGGACATTTCCATTAACACTCACACTCCGTCCGTGGTACATTCGTGTGTTTTCTCACAGGCAGGCAGGCAGAAACAAGTGAGAAGTGCAGACCAAACAAAGCACTGCCGAGTTATACAAGCAGCTAAATCCATAAAGCTACTCTGAGATGAAAAAGGTTGCCAAGTCGATTCCTCGCAGATTAAAGGAAAACCTGGTAGAAAACCTTTTTAAACTGAAGCACAGAGGTGATACAAAGCTAAGAAACGATTCAAGCTAGTGAGTATGATTAAGAAGAGCTTATCGGCATCAATATCTGAAGTGTTTGGCTCCAAAAGTGAAACTGACTTCCTAAAAGATGATTAGTAAGATATAAACTAAGTACGATATAAAAAACAAGATAATTACAGTTCTTGGATCACAAAATTGATAAAAACTCCTTGGATGCCCTTAAAAATACTGAATGAAAAGACATTTATTAAAAAAACGGTTACATGATGTTTTGGAGCCAAACTCTTCTTTAGTTACATCCAACATAAAAGGCCTTCTGGTAGGTGATTTATTTTGGTTGTACCACAGACTTTAGTATGCAAATGAAGTAAACTCATTTATAGCAACAGATGATGAATCGCAAAAAAAACAAAAAGATAAATACAATAAATCCAGATAAAGTGCACAAGTGCTCATTCAAAAACAAAGTGGGACAAACAAGTACATTCATCAGGAGTTCATTCACACGCGCGCTCGACGTTCAAGTGGGTCAGACCAGTTATCAAACCAAAACCAGTCAGGTGTGTGTCAAACACAGTCACATGACACACACCAGAACGTCCAGTGAGAGAGTCCTGACAACGACCACAGAGGTCAGGCAGCCAGTTACAGAGCGAGGTCAAGAGATCGCTGTCTATTAAAATATAAATTCCTACCAGAGAAAAATAGTTCAGTGATCAGATTTAAAATATGATCATAAATTACAGCTGAAATCATTCATCAACTAGTCGACAGAAAAACACTCTGGTTCCAGCTTCTTCAACGTGGTGATTTGGTTGGTTGGTGTTGGGCAAAGAAATCAAGCTATTTGATTAAGTCCCATTAATGCAGGTACTTTTCAATATTTCCAGACTATTTTATTGGATTCATTTTTTTGGACATTAGCTTTTTTCTTCTAGGTTTTTCACCTTCTGTGACCTGAAACAGTTGAAATGAAACCATGTAAAAAGTTAAAGGTGAAATATCTTTTGTTGGAACTGCTAACAACTCACAGACATCTGAAAACTGATGAAGACTAATCCAGAGAAAAATTGGTAGATTCATAAACACTGTACAGTTATCTATTTAGCTTAAAACAGAAAACCAGCAGGACTTCTGGTTACTGCAGTTTTGAGATTAACATTATATTTATATAAGTTCATCACAGTGTTATTTGTGAAATGATAAACGTTTAGTGTAAAAGGTCCAACACTGTTAAGACGTAGAATAAAATGGCTTCTCTCTGTGAATTTCACCGCAGTGTCTTCTGGCCACGTCACTGTCAGAACTCACTCACTTATTTCCGTAATTCAAAACTTAATCCTCATCCATCCTCCCAGTCCTCCTCCTCCTCCTCTGTGCAGGGAAAGTGAGATTCAAGTGCAGCTTCATCCTCTAAAGTAAACTTTAACTTTCACCAGTGTAACAGAAACTCACTGCCCTTTTACACCTTTCACACAAGGCATGGCTCATGCAGACTCATGCACACTGCAAATAATAAAATTTCAAGGTCATCTGAATATAAATAGAGGAAAAGAAGAAAATAAAGCCACAATAGTTGAGTACAAAGTCCACATTCATTCACACATTGTTATAAACGTCCCCTTCGTCCCCAGGAAACCTCTCAACAGTCCTTCTCCCTCTGCTGTGCTTGGTGACATTTCACCTTATTTCATAATTTCAATTTTGCAATATTTCTTGTGGAAAAATTTGTACCTCTTTTTTTTTTCTTTTTTCTTTTTTTTTTTTGCTTAAGTAGCCAAGGCATTTTGCACCAAGGAGTAAACATAAATCATCATCTTATAAATCTCAGAGGTAGAACCCTGACAATTTACTCAGTGAGGAGATTGACAGGTAGATAGATAAGACAGACAGACCAAAGTAAACAAACGCTGTCTGTGTTTAAGACGGTGTCTGTGAGTCGCAGAAGCAGCAAACGAGAAATGACAAAAGAAAAAAAGAGCTATGAAGTAAAGGAGAGCTGAAATGTAACTGTTGGGGATTGGTTAGTTTTTTTGTGCAATCCTGAGAGCCGTTGTTCTCTCAGACGTAGAGGATGACGTTGCTGTCTGTGGGACAGTGAAGGCCTTCAGGGGGGTTCAGGGCTCGGCAGGAGGGGGGCTGGGGCTGCTGGCCGGCCGCCAGGTGACAGCTTTTCGGGTGGGGCGAGTCACAGTCGTCGGACGTCAGCTCGGCGATGTCGTCCGATTGAGTGTCCGACATCTCCAGGTCGCTGCGAATGCTCTCAGGTTGAGCCAGGGTGACGTCTCGGAGCCCCTCCCTGATTGACGCTCCAGGTGACAGTCCCAACGCCGAGCCAGACAAAGCCCCGCCCCTTCTGGAGCTGCAGTCCTGAGGCTCCTCCCCCCCTGAGACGGTCGCCATGGCAGCAGAGCCCGGGGGCGGGGTTAGGTCCTCTTCGCTGGTCAGGCAGAGATGGCTGGGTTTGGTCTCGATGTCCACCTGGATCTCCAGGTTGGTGCACTCCCTGCAGAGACACACGATTCATTCAAGTCAGCCGCAGTGTGAGCGTTAAGTCAAGTTTGATTCTGACATTCACGATTATTAACATTTGTTTTAAAAGCTGAGTTTAAAAACTGAGGTTGAAATTGTACAGAATTTGCTGCTTTTGCTTCTTCAACTTTTTGAGCAATTGATGTGTTAAAATGAAAGGTTATATTTGCAAAATGACATTTTAAAAAGTTGCTTTTAATATTAAAAAAAAACCTTCAGACATGACCCTGATGACGCTGCGTAAAACATCTGCAAACAAACTGTGTTTACAGACACCAGTTTTATGAAGTGTTCCTGAGTCCATGTACTAATATTGTGATGGACTCAGAAAAACATTATCTTTGGTTTGACGGCCGTATATTACCTTTTTAAAATGGTTTAAATGCTCTCATGGTTTTATAAACAGGAATGTCAACACGAGGAGGAACAAGGAACAAGGTAATCCGTTTTATTTCCTGGTAAGTAAAGCTGACACTAATGCAGAGAGGGATTTATGCAACTTCAGGCGTCGCTACAAACGAGACGACAACATGAGATCACGGCCAAGTCAACAGATTACTTCTAACTCTGTTATCTCAATCACATCACATCCGAATGAAATCTGACAGAGCGACTGACGGATCTGCAGCCTGACAACGAAACAAACAGGAAGCAGAGAGAGATTAAAGACGCCACAGAAGAAGACAGAAGCGTCACCTGTCAGGTAGCGTGTAGGACGAGATGATGGATCCGGCCATTCCTCGGGTGCTGGCGCAGTCGCTCCCTGCTCCCAGGCTGCCCGTCTCCCTCTGGGCTGACTCTTTGGCCAGCTCCCCTGCCTGCACCTCCAGCCTGGAGGAGGACAACCATCCATCAAGAACACTGCCGTATCAATCCGTTCACTAAAAGTATGTTTGCAATGTTGAGAAATCAACTTCAAATTGAGCTTGAAAGTTCCTTCTTGACTTTGAAACAGCAGCTGACAAACAAATTTTACCACAAGGTCTATTTAATATCTGTTCTGGGGTTTGTGATTTTCAAGGTCGAGGATTTACTTTTAATCTCAACTTTTAAACTATCATGGATGAAAAATTCTTACAGTGTTTTAAAAAAGGAAATGTGAACATCTACAAGTCCATGACAGCTGTGCAAATCTAACTGCTGAGGAAGATGGTGCGATGCGACTGAAAGCTCCACGACAGCTACTAAACTACTGCGGTGTGATTGATTTGTCAACAACCTAGAATTCAGTGTAAAGGAATGATGTCTTTGGGTAAAACAGGAGGCTGGATAAGCACCTTAAAGTTTAAAGACAAATAACATTTTGGAAAGAAAAAGTTTATGCTTATTTTATGCTTAAGTTGTCCATAGTAACCATTTCTTAATCATCTCAGTTTGGAGCCAATTAAAATTAATTCTCTTATGAATAACACTCTGCTTTATTAGGATACTGAACAACAGGAAAAAGGACAAACACGTCAACTCCTAAACTCAGTGTGTCTCAGTGACGTCATCTCCTCTCCTCACCTGCTGTACTTGCTGGTGCGGGTTCCCAGGGCGCCGCCTGCCAGGGTGTTAAAGTGGGGGGTGTCTCCCAGAGCTCCAGGGGCCACAGAGAGGCCCTCGCTGGGGGAGGTGGTACTCAGACCGCTGACCGCCCCGTCCAGACTGCTCTCGCCGAGGCTCGGGGACTTGAGGGCTCGCCACGCGTCGGCCACTGCAGAATGAGACAAAGAACGTTCTTCACGGTGGATGTGAAAAGGTGTAATTTGAAGATCTGGTGAACAACACGCTGCTCCTCCACCTCGCAGGACATGCAGTTATCAGTCTGGCGTCCTCACCTGTGATCGGACCGTCGTCCTCATCGAAGTCGATCCGTACGCCTCGACCCTTCCCTCTGCTGACGCCACAGCCTCCTCCCCGACACAGAGAGATGGGCACCACACCGTACACGTAGGCCAACATGATGGGCACGCCGATACCTGACAGGAGACAGAAGTGAATTCACACCTGTTTGATTTGAATGTTGCATGATGCAGACTCTTGTGCCCTTGCACCACTTCCTGTTTGAATTTCTGAGTTAAAATAGGGAGTTTATTTAGAGAAGACTCATCTAATATAACAGGTGATTCATGTCTGCATCTTTAAAATGCATCATATTTGTCTGGTTGTAGCTGTTCATTGTATAAAATCCCTCCAAAGCATGGTGCGTTTTTCATCTAGTGAAAAAGCTCTTCCTCTGTTCGAGGTGCACAGCGGTGTGTCCGGACGTGGATCAACAAGCTGTTTTATTTTGTTTCACAGCGAGCCACAGATGACGGTCAGGTGGAGTCTCTTACCCACGCTGACGGCTGCGATGACCGGGGCAGTGATGATGGACAGGGCCACGCCTCCCGTGATGGCCAGGTTCCTTCTGTGACGAGACGACTTCTTCAGCTCGTAGTGGGCGTGGATCTGCAGCGGAGGAGAGACGGTTAACACACACACCTCAAACTGCTCAGACATGAAGGCGAACGTGGGCAAATGTTAAATCCTGCAAATTTAAAGTATACAAAGTAATCCTTAAAAAAAACATCACATGTAATTAGTAAACTCCCTCTGAGGTTGTTAAAACCCTTCGATTCCCAGAAACAAGAACAAGAACACGACCTCTCTGTCGTCAGCTTTGGTCCTATTTCTGTATAAACTTGTTAGTGGTGACAGTTTCTCACCAGAAACAAACAGAACAATCTACAAATATTCACTAGAATTAACACTAACAACAAGTTTTCACACACAGGCAAAAAAAATTCATATAATCACACAGAGTAAAAAATAATGTGATACTACAAAAAGCTTTTCATTATGAGTCATCTTTAATCTGCATTTCACACAAAAAAGTATTTATTTTAAACAGCCTGCAAAGCTTCTTTTTAAAGAACAAAATCTGTGTCAGAACTTGTAAAGAAACAGGACGACTTCACTTCTGTCACAACCTAAATCGAAACATTTCCTGGAAAGATTTAGTCAGAAATCCTTCGACTAAGACGACCGAAGCTCTGAAACACTTGAACTGGTTTTAACATGCAGGAGACAAACGTGTGGGTGAGCTGCTGTATGTAACTAAGGCTCCAGTTAATCGGACTAGTTCACCACTTCAAACAACAAAACTGCACCAGATCTTCAAAAGGCTTAACGTGAAATGTGCTGTTTCACTGTTCTCCTAAAAACAGAGCTGCAGTTTGTTACTGTGCATCAAAAACTTTGACCAAAGTTCAGACGTTCAGAATTGCCATGGTGTAATATTAAATTAACTTCAGACCAATTTAACAGCCAAAGTAATGAAACAATCAAAAAGGCACAGAAATTCAAGCTGTTTCCAATAGAAGATGTAAAGTTCTGGACTAAAAGTGAACAGGTAATGTATTTATTCTGCTCCCAGTCACTTCCTGTAAATCAATTCACATCATTCACTTTGTTTCAGATGCTTTAAATTCCAGCTCAACTAAATACCACTAAAAGATGCGTCTGTATCTGTCTTATTCTAGAAGAACCTCAATATAAAACTTTAAAAAATAACCTTCACAAATTGTAAAAAAAAATCTTAAGGCATTCAATAAAACACTCAAAATATCTGAAGAAATTCCAGCTCCTAACTTTGGATAGACCTTTGAATTATTTCCTCTCTGTCCTCTACACTAACTTTAAAGTGTCTTGTGGGTTTGTTGATGTGAATGGAAACTGTTTTGTGCCGCTCAAAGGAACTGAAAGCACCGTCTGGCATTGCGAGGAAAGTTTTAGCCCTTAGAAAAGTTTTTCGTTCTGCAATGTTGTAAATTCCAGATAATCAGCAGAGGAGGACTGTGAAAGAATGACTGTAAACTATTTGTGTGTGACGCCACAGCGCCGCGGTTTGCCACTTCTGGTTTCTGCAGCAATGTGGACGAACATAAATGTCAAGTGAACTGACCATAAAGTTAAAAAAAGTGCTCCTCATAGTGGAAGACGTCTTAGTTTGCTGCAAAGAGGGGGAGAGAGGAAAAGGAAAGGCTTTGTTGTGTGTTAGCGTGAACTTCTAATCTTTAAGGGCCAGAGTCAGATGATGAACACATAAATAATTTTTCATTATGCACTTCATTAGTTCCTCTTAAAAAGTCCCCTCCACATCTCTAATTTTATTTCCTTTTCACAGCTTTTCCAACTTGGCTTCAGTTTGAAAATGAGTCTCTGTGAAATTTGGGCTTGTTTGGCTTGGTTTTGTGATCATGAGCGAAAATAAAATCACACACAAAATCAAAACTGTTAAAAAACTTAAACCCTTAATTAAGTTCGATACAAACATGGAGCAACATGTTTGCATTTTGTTTTAAGCTTCGTGCATAAAACAAGATCAATTTGTAAATTAAAGATCTGAATCAAACGCTCACTAAAAAGAGAACATACATAAACCAGAGGGGAAAACAAGCCAGCAGCAAAGTGAATGAAAAACTAACTTGACTAAAAGCAAAACTGAGGAAAATGAAGAATGTAAACAACAAAACAGGAACAGATCTTAATTTTCAGTTTGTGCACTTCTATAAAATCTTGAAACCCTGACACGATCATTCAAAGGTCAAAACACTTTACCTCTTGACTTGAGGTTTATTACACAGCTTTAGTAGGTGGAGCTTCTTCCTCTACTGTTTCTCACCTTGCGGCCGACGTAGACGGGGATGCCGATGACCATGGCGGGAACAGCGATGCCTGCGATGAGGGTGATGCCGACTGGAGCTCCGATCAGAGTTCCCAGCTGCCACAAAATCTTCTTCTTCCTGCTCCAAGGCTTCTTCCCCCAGAAGGTACAACCAGACGGACTGATGGAGGGAGAGAAGAAGAAGGGTCAGTGTAGGAAGGAGGAGGGAAATCAATGGTTCACAGTCGCACATCTGGAACATCTGCAAGGTCCAACTCAGAGCTGAAATATTGAACATGAGTACCTGAGGTAGTGCAGGTCGGAGATCTCCTTCATGCAGAGCCAGCAGAACTCGCAGCCGCAGACGGCGCAGGTCATGTGATTGCAGCTCCCGTCGTTCATCTTGATGATGTAGGCACCGCAGCGAGGGCAGGGCTTGATGTCATCGGCTGCGGGAAGAAGGAAGCAGTGAGTGACGTCGCCCATATCGAGACACGTAAGAAATGTGTTCTTTGATTTCCTTTTTTGCACGTGGTTAAAAAGTTGAGTTGTTACAGGAAGATTATTTCCAAAGGCATATTGGGAAATAGGCTTGTTCACTGTCTGACGCGGACTCTCATGTTTCTACAGTAAAGTTCACTTAGTTTAGCTTGAGGACTGGAAACAGGGAAGTTTACGCGAAGTGACTGTGAGTGATCGACAAATAACATACCCTGTCATAACACCACAACTCAACGTTTTCACACTCAACAGATTAAACAAATCAGACATAACATGTTCATTAGTGAGCTTCAGAAAATGCTTCAGAATTGGAGAATCCCAAAAATTATTTGTGATGTAAGAAAAACTCTACAGTGGTCCTGTTTAGTTGTCTTTTCCTCTTCTGCTGGCACCAAATTAAAGCTCATTAGAGTAATGGATTGAACAATTACAGCAGTTTGTCCTCTAATGCATCTTCAAGGAAAGAAAGACAAGAAGCCAAAAAAAAAAGTCGTTTCACTGTGTGTTTGAATTCTGGATGTTCTCTAAAGGGCATTTAGGCATTTAAACATGAAGAGACTCTGAAAGCTCTGTGTGTGTGTGTGTGTGTGTGTGTGTGTGTGTGTGTGTCAGAGTAGTTGTTGTTTGTGTGTTCTGCTGACAAGACTCAACACACTCTTGTCTCTCTTTCTTCTTCTCATTATTTCCACTCCTCCTCTCTTTCCTCTCATCTCTCCTCTTGTGAATTTCCCCACTGTGCAACGAATAATTTATCTTATCTTATCCTCCTCTTCTCTCTCTCCCTCTGTCTCTGTACATCTGTCTGTATCCAGTTGACTAAGCAGCTGGTGTGAGCAGACAGACAGGCAGACAGACAGACAGGCAGGCAGACAGACACAGAGGGAGCGGCCTGGACTTTTTTATGAGTCAGTTTCTTCCTCCTGGATCATTGTCAGTTCATCTGAACACTTGGCAGAGAGAAGCTGACTGGAAGTGGTGACTTAGGGGAAGACAGACAGGGAGGATGGGCTGAGGACAGCTGGACGGATTTAGATAATGGATTTTTAATCAAAATGGAATTAAAGACACACACACATATGGGGACGTCTGCACGCACAAGCTCGGATGTTTGTATCTATCATCGCTACATGTGCGTTAAAGGATCATCTCAACATTCTGGGAAACTGCTGCTTTGCTTTCTTGCAGAATATCAGACATAAAGACCTATTACAGGCAAAATTGTCCTTTACTGAATCATAAATGACCAAATTATTTCATGCACACACCTGCATGTGTCGTAGCTGATGAGTCACTGTTGGAGTTCATCAAGTCATAAAGCCAATTTAAGTGTTTGTGACAAAAGCTTTGTGCAATTTTGTCAACCAAGATTATGATGAATAAACAACTAACAGCTGTATTTGACAAAGCTTTGACATTTTATAGAGTCTCTTCTTCCTGATTGTCTTGATTGACAGCTCATCGTCTTCAGTATTTTAAAAATATGTCTGTCAATGAGTAGAAGTTCAACCAAAATGGTTTCTTCTAACTGTATTTGAAAATTACACCCGATTGCCCTCCAGGATTCAAAATGCCAACCCAGATTCAACATTCAACATGTCACAATTGAGCTTGAAGGAGGTTTTTGGGACCACATTTATAATCATTTGCAAAATTGCTTGAATGTGGTTCAAACTGTATTTTGCATGTTAGTGATGTGTCCTACGCTAACAGAGCGGCGTTACTGTTCTCTTACTCTGTGGTTGAATTTTCATTGACTAAGACGACTAAAATCAGGCTGTTAAAGCACTTTAGTAAACAGCTCAATCAATCTGCCAGTTTGGAAATCTGACTTAATTTGGATGAAGAAATGTTATGGTGACATTTTAAAAAGCTGTATGACAGGATGCTGCAGCCATGAGACAGTAGAGGAGAAGAAACTGTGATATAAATAGTGTCTCATGCTCGGCTGAACGCTGCACGCTTCACCCAGCGGTGGGAACCCGGGGAGTCAGTACAACAGACGCCAGACGAGTTTGACTCAGCGCTCTGACAGACGGAGGAGGCTGACGTGATAAAGACTGACAGAGACAGAGAGTTCTCAGAGGTGTGAAAAATATTTTCGAGTCGGAAATGCTGGGGGAGAAGATTTTATCTGTCTGTTTACGTCTGCACACACACACACCTGCACAGTGTGTGTGTGTGTGTGTGTGTGTGTGTGTGTGTGTGTGAGGCTGGAGCATCAGACTGTGGTTACTTTTGATCCCGTCGCCCTCCAGGGAGGCTCAGAGGTGTGTGTGTGTGTGTGTGTGTGTTCTCCAGGTGCTCACCGGGTCCCTGCTCCTGTGTGTAGCTGGGTGAGTGGTTGCTGTGGGTGTGCAGGGATTGCGCCCTCTGTTGGCGGGCCGAGTCGCAGGTCTGGTTGGGATGCCAGGCCTGTTTGCAGTGGTAGCAGAACTCGGCGCCGCAGCCTTCTCTGCGACACGCCAGCCTGGGACAGCTGGCACAGCCCGAGGCGATGACGGCAAATCTGAGAGGAAGAGACAGACAAAGAGTGTCAAACTATGAAGTCAGAAGAAAGACAACGCTGGCTGATTATTTTGAGATGATAATTGAAAATCAGTTTAGAGCAAGTTTTTTATGTTGACACTGAAATAAGAAAAGGGTTTTCAGTGCTGTCGATCACACTGAGAATCAACCAGTTGGCTGCTCCACATTTACCAGTCTGACATCTGCCAGACACCAACATCTGGATCAAACAACAACTACTTCATTGTCATTGCCACAATCTGCATCTGATGAACCTTAAGATGCAAATTTTCACCACTGACTCATCTCAAACCGGCCTGACAACGCTGATCTCTGAGGGAATGAAAGCCCCAAGGCTCCAAAATGAATGATCATAAAAACTGTATTACACAATCCAAATTTACACGACTCTGCTCCGCCAGACTATAAACTTGTCCACGAAGAGATGCGTCATGGTTTGCAGTCAGTCATGAGACACGGCGCAGCTTTTTGCGTTTCGCAGGTCATAAATCAAAGTATTCGACCATGTGAAATTTTGACCTGATGATGGAGCTGGATAAGAAAAATGGGGGTTCATCCTGAGGGGGGACACGAATGTCTGTACCAAATTTCATGGCAACCCATTGAGTAGTTCTTGAGATATTTCCACTTTCTTTTATCTTGTGAGCCATAAGAACATAATAAGAAGTTATTATACATTGTGACTCGATGATGAGAGTCTTTCTGTCCCCTGGAAGGAAGGAATTTAGTTTTACCTTTTGTCCACACAGCATAACAGACTCAGTGAGTAAAATATTCAAACCACTGAGTCTGGCAACAAAAAATACGTAACTGAGATGTAACATTAGAAAAGCAGCTAATTGTTAACTTAAGTTTCTGAGAGATGAAGATCTCTGATGTGGTCACTAATGGAAACATTACAGAGCCTGAAATCTCTCTGTGGACTGAGAGGAGAGAGAGAAGACTTGATCAATGGAGTAATCACTTAGTAACAACACTGAGAGAAAGAGACGGGATGAGGTCAATCAATAAGGATCTCACGAAGCTCAATCAGGAGACAAAGAGGAGAGAGTTCACTGTGGAAATACAGCGGCGATGGACGTATTCTGAGTTCAGAAAGGAGACGTTCAAAAGGTCAGACCAGCAGGTTATGCGTGAAATTTGAACTTGAATTGATGAAACCATGTGATGCAGGGGGCGGGAAAAACATAGCAATCAAGTTTAATGGTTATGGAAAATAGCAAATGTTCATAAATCTTGCAACATTAAAATACTGCACGAACAAATCGCTTGTTCTTGATCCAACTTTCCACCAAACTTCATTCAAATTTCTTACGCTTTTCAAATATTCTGCCAACAACAACAGTCAGATCCAAAACTAAAATATCTTTCTGTGTGTCGATAAAAAACAAAAGACCAACTTATTTTTAGGCAACTTCCTGAACAATACGTATTCTCGATGCAGCTGCACCAGAATAACCATCCTATTGTTGTGTGCTGAAGTTAAGCCGAGACAATAATGGTAAATATAGCAAAACGAGTGTCACTTTGTCACAGTCCGGACAAAAAAAGGCAATTAAAGAGAAGGAGGGTGAGAAACAGGCCGTCAATCACTGAGGGAATCACAAAGGAGGCCAGTCATCAAATACTGTCACCAAGCTAAGTGGGAGAAAACATGTTGGAGGAGTGATAACAAAAGCAGGCAGGGATTTTAACATTTTGTGCTTTTTTTCTGCGCTGGCGAACAAAGACGACGCCACTTTCCTGCACGTTAGTCGGGCGTTGGAGTTCCACTATGAAAAGGAGGAAGAGCGGCGAAGAAGCGATAACATGACAAACTTGTAATTGTTTTGGCACGCCTCCAACACGCCGGCCCCAACACGTCTCTCATTACCACCTCTTCAAACAGCGCGACAGGCCTGCTCTCAGGACGGAATACATTTACCGATATCACAGGAGGCAGGAGTTGGGACAAGATGAGACAAGAAGTGGCATTCCTGCAGAGACACTTCACCCTGCATCAGCCAGGATTTAGACATCACTGCTGTCTCGAAACGCAGATCTGCAAGAAGGAGCTTCTCCTGTAAAAACGCTAAAGTACCCACAGTGTTTTCAACAGGCCTCAAAGGTCAAATGAACACAAAACTGACTCGACACTCAAATGACTGTATAAAATTTCAATTCAACTGAGGGAAAACAAAAACACACAGAGATGCCAGTTTGGCATTTATTCCTGCAACATCAGCGCTCTGGTTCGAGCCCGTCTAAACAGAAACAGGACAACAGGGTTTGAAAATGAGTAATGAGCAAGACATTCACAAGAAAGCCTGCTTCTTAACCATTTCTCTTTTCTCAAAACTCACTCTGACTGCTGTGTGAAAAACACATTTTCATAAAGAGAAGTGTGATTTTGGTGATGCATTTAAATCAGGCTCACCAAATAACATTTAACGTGGTTAAAGCAGGAATGTTGGGAAACCAGTCTGTGTCTATATCTATAAATGAATACGCTGATTCTTACTGTATCTGTTGGTGGTGCTTTATACAGCGAACCAGCCCCACAAACCTCTGCACAGAAGAAGGTAAGTCACACTGATTGAGCCGCAGAGAGACCACAGACAGACGACGGCTCACTGACACATGACAGTGCATTCGAGCGTAAAAGCTACACATATTTTGCAACTTGTGTCTAATTAATACATTAAATTTTGTGCTACAGATGCATGAGCAAGAGGGTCAAAGTTCAAGCTGTATGCATACTGCATTCAACAGCACGTATTTGTAAGGGAAGCTGCAGTATTTACGAAAGGGATCGTCATCATCTTCCCTGCAGCCAAGCGTGACTAAAAACATGCAGAGAAGAAGAGAATGGCGGAGCGTGTGTGTGTTTCATCTGGATAACTTGGGAACTTGTTGAGGTACAAAGCTCATGTTGCCACGACAGGTTTTCCCTGGGAGAGCATCCCACATCAACGCCGCTTCACGATTGGTGGATTTTGATACGGCGCTTAGAGCAATTTGTGTTGACATTTCCAGGACGGGAGAAAGGAAAAAGAGACAGAGAGAGACGGAGATAGATCAAACAAAAGGACACGCAAGGAGGGTAAGAGGAGCCCGTGAGATCGTGTAAAAGTCAAACACAACAAGACAGAGTCAGGGGAAGAGACGGAGGACAGGGATGAGAGTCGGAGAGGTTTTATGGTTTTATGTGCACAGACGGTTCTGTCAGTGTTCGGATCCACCGAGAGCAACCTGGGAATCCTGCTGAGCCTGTGAACGTTACAACACACGCAGGTGCACGCTCATAACTGCATTTATTCATTTATTCTTCAATGTATTCTGTACTTAAACAGACTTGAGATTAAGATCACAAACACAATGAGCAAGGAATTCTTAAAAACAAGAATCTTAAAAAGCAATAAGATTTAAATTCTTCCGGATGAACGTAGGACTCTAGTTTGAGGGAAGTTTGCAGCTCCACTTAGAACATGCATAATACCTGAAACCAGTTCTGGCAACGTTAGTGCATCCAGAAGAATATTTAAGGTTAAGTAGTTACTAGATTTAAGACCTTTTTTAAGGCTTTTCTGCAGACGGAGAGAGAAGGGAAAAGGAAAGGAAGGAGAGAGAGAGAGAGGGGGGATGACATGCAGAAAAAGGGCCTGAGGTTGGAGTTGAACTCGGGCCGCTGTGGTCAGGACTCAGCCTCGATACACCTCCACCAGGTGATCTACCTGGGCGCCACCCCAGCAGCCTGTGTTTAACACCGGGACGAAGCGCGTCGGTCTGACTCGCACACAGAACTCGTGAACGTGTCAGTCAACAACAAAGACACATAACTCAGAACAATGACACACACATGAGAGTTGATCTGTTTAATTAACTCCAAACTGCCGTTACCCTGGCAACGCTCCCTCTATGCAGCATCGATAGTCGCCATAGCAACTGACGGCCAGAGGAGACAGGCGCTCTTTGTGCTCATTGGATGCTCACACCTGACAATCACACAGGCCGAGATCTTATTGGCCGGACGAGGAGGGCAGGTCAGAGGTTGAACACCGGTTTATTGGTTGAGAGATAAACCAGAGATAAAGAGGAAAAACAAATAAATAGAGAAAACACAGAAACCAAAAAACCAAAAGTGTTTCGTGTAATGTGTCACTGCTTGTTGCCAAATGAGTTTTTGTGATGCTCATCAAGGTTTCTATGCATCATATATCAAAGTTTAGTTTTTAAAAGCAGCATGAATTGATTTTCTTGCCTCTTCAGGGCTGAAGAACAAGATGAAAACCCGACACATTATCTCCTCATAAAGTTGATATAACCAACGTGCTAACAAAAAGTTGCTTATTATGCATTCAGCAGACTCAAAGCAACATTATCATTCATTATGAGTCATGTTTTTATTGACCTGCTGAATCTTAAGTCCAATCCTTCTGCTTTTAACGCCTGAGGGAAATCTGGCTCTTTAGTGACCAGACTGGTGAGATTCATATTTGGTTCCACTGAAGGTCACTCAGGATTTCATCATCTGCAGAAGAGCTGTTATTTACTGTAAACTGCAAACAAATATATATTTTTACCTACAGTTTTAGAATAATTTAAAAGGATATTATCGTGATTTAATGAGGCAACATTGCATTTCTGACTGGATCTAAACTGACTGTAAGTTTATCTTTCACCTATGGACACTGATTCCTGGAGAGCTTTTCAAAAACATAAAAAAATAAAACCAGGTCAAATTTAGGCTACGTAAGTTTCCCACAAGTGGGTCAATACAAAACACACACACATACACACACACACACACACACAATAGGCCCATTCTCAGCTATAAACACTCCATTCACAGTTATATTGAAGAAATTCACACCTATCGCACCGTTTCTGTGAGATCCACCTCTCCAGTGACCGGCAGTCTGAAGCTGCCAGGTGTGTGTGTGTGTGTGTGTGTGTGTGTGTGTGTGTGTGTGAGCTGTTTCTCTGTCTCCACCCTGGGCTGTTTGTGGTGAATAATAATTTGGACTTGGTCTGACTTAAAGATGAGGTGAGTCACTGCTGGCGTCAGTCAGAGGATCAACCTGGTAAATATATAGGTCAACAGACAATTTGTCCTCCTGTGATACTGTGGATGCAAACACACACTGTGGTTGTAGTTTATTTTTATCAGAAAATTGTATTGCTTTAAGTCCGTCCCTTGTGTGCATCTGTTAGTCTTCTTAACCCTCATAACCTACATGACTGACTGCAACCTTTACCCAACCTGAACCCCACAATCCTTCCTGTTGTGTGCGGGGGCTGGCTCAGGCTCAAGCTGAACCCACAGAAGCTCTTACAGGAAAAAAAAGGAACTGTAAAAACTGAAATGGATGTTCGCTGTCACTCTGTGCTCACATGGTTGTGACAGTGGCAGCAGAGGTCTGACACAACACAGCCAGTAAAAAACCCTAAATCTAATTCAACTGAGAAAAGGCAGACTGAAATATGAAATATTCATCAGAAAAAAAAACGGCTAAATCTGGGTCGAAGTTTCTACGTGTGTTATTCATGATCCCCACAATTCAACCCTAATAATATATAACACCCTGGATGTCGTTAATTATCAGGCCAAAACGTCCACTTCTAAATATGAACTCTTAAACTCAAAGGAGCAGATGGTTAAGACGCCAAAAAAAAGCTCATGAGATTTTGCAACTTTTGCTGTTGACGCTTTGCATGTGAGCAACCATGTGTTTACATCCTGTTTACTTTCTATCAAACCATTTAAAGGTTTGTCTGTGACTTATGCAAGAGTAGCACAAGTAGAGAAGAGTTATACCTTCAGTAAAATAACTCAGTGATGTCAGTTCGTATCTAATGTTTGCTATCATGAACCACCAGACCAAACAAGTCTGTAGCAGCAAACTCGGAGTGTGTTCAACTGAGCAAAGGTCTTACAAGTTCTAGTTTTTATTTCAGAGAGGAGAAAGAGAAAGAAAGGTTACTTCCTCTGTGAAAAGTCACATAGTTTCACTTCCATGCTCCCCAGAAGATGAACCCCATCCATTTTAAACACTTTACAAAATTTCCAAAATATAAATTGAGCATCTCATAAAATAAAAGGCAGGTTGCTGTGAAGTTTGCTGAGTACGTTCATGCTCCAACGGGGATAAACCCTTTTGATTTCAATGACCCTTCGTCTTTCTTCACAGCCCACACACAACAGAATTTAAAGAATCTTAAGTTAACCTTTTCGGTAGGGGTTTGACGCGCAGTCGTGGAGAGACACAAACGCAAACACATGAAGGCAGATATAGACAGATTCATGCACAGATACCACACAGATGCTGCGGCCTTCCCCTGTGACAATACCAGTGCTGCAAACAAAACCACAGCAGCAAAATATCACTGAATATCTGCGTTGCTGCTTCCCACACACACACACACACACACACACACACACACACAAACGCACACAGAAACACAAACACAGTGAATCACTCCTGCTTCCTATGATGAAACAAACGCCTCTCATTTGTTCCAGAAACCTAACGAGAGCGTCTCTACCTCCAAACCCATCTGACTCTCCCTCCTCCGACCACAGGGCCACTTCTACAGCCCTCTAACCCAGTTACAGCTTCTCTCTTCCACTTTCAAACTCCGCTTCCTCCGCCCGTCTTTCTCTCTCTAACAAAGCAGGTCACGCTGTTGTGTTTAACCCAGACGGGGAAATGCAGTCATTTATGTGGATTCTGAGGCAACGCCGTTCATCTGAAATCCGGGCAATCACAGCCGAGAGAATGAGGAAATAACTTAACGGCAATCGAGCGAGCGAGTTGATGCGTCAGAGAGATAAAGAGGGAGGAAGAGGGATATTACAGCTATTGGCCTGATAATGATGATTTCACATCCATCCTCTGGACTAAATGTGAGCTTACAGCCGACGACTGCTCGACTCAAAACCAGATGTTAAAGCTTTGACTTCTTCCATTTCAATCTCAATAAACACTAACTATGTTTATGTGTCCAGGCTTCGGGAAACTGATCTAAATGACAATAAGCTTTTTCCCAGATATGAAACTGCTTCAGCAACACTTCCTCAATTTAATTAAACATCTGTCATGTTTCATGAAATGTCTCCAGCTTTGCTGCATTTTCACTTTTTGTCCCACTCATACTGGGTTGGTTTCTGTTTCACATAATTACTTATTGGTTTATATTAATTGCACAAGGTGAATTCCCTTAAGGGCATCAGAGCTCATTTCAGTTCCACCACAGACCTTCAAACAAATGAGAGATAAGTGCTCTAAAGCTCTTTCGTATTTGTGCGCTTAATCTCCGATCAGATAACTGGATAATCTCACACAAACAGGAGGATGGAAACAAACAAAGCTGAAACTGACGCAGACAAGACCAGAACAGCAGCTTAAATACATTCAGAATGTACATAACTAACCCCGAACTATGAAGACTGGTCAGGATGTCCTCAGCAAACACACACTGAACCAGAACCGAAGCCATCAGATAATCAATCTATTCATCAACTGACAGGAAATGAACTGTCCACAGTTTTGGTGATCTATTATTCGTTTAAGTCAAAAACATCATATCGCTGGTTAAAGCTTCTCAAATGTAAAGATGTGTTTCCTGTTTCCAGATGATTGTAACTTGAATATCTTTGGGTTGTAGGTTGTTGGACTGTCACAACAAACAATGTCGACTTGGGCCTTCAGAGCCAGCGACAGGCCTCTTTACATGCAGGCGAAACATGGAGGCTGCCTGCTGTTTGCTGCAGGGGACAGCAGGTAGATACACCTGATAACATCATGGGAACAGAAAGGTGGAAACTAAAACAGCCTGAAACCAGCACAGCTGAGCTGGATTAAATTTAAATACAGACAGCAGCAGAGAGGACAGGGCCGTAGACGTGATGGACAGTTTCTTACCCGCAGTCGGGCGCCGGGCACCACCGGCAGTCTGGATCGGAAGCGAGGCACCTCCGCAGCAGGAACTCCTCATACTTCTCCAGCAGGGCCGCGTCATCCAAGATGTCCGCCACCTGCTGCGGGGCCAGTCTCTCGGCGCACTCGGGGCAGCTGAGCTGGACTCGACTCTCTGTGATTTCGATGCGGAGGTACTGGCGCAGGCAGCAGAGGCAGGAGCGGTGGCTGCACCCCAGCAGCTCGGGGAGCTGGTCGGCGGGCTGGCGCACCAGGCACAGGGGGCACTCCAGGAGGCTGGCCTCTCCGGAGGAGGGGGCTCCACCCAGGGACGGCTGGCTGGAGGACAGTGGCTTTGAGGGGGTGCTGGAGGCAGCATCCTGGGGGGTGGTGGTGGCTGTGGTGGTGGTCGTCGTAGGTGTGGCAGAAGCTGCGGCGGGCGCTGAGCTCAAGGCGGAGGGGAGAAGCTGTTGTTGCGCGTGGTGATGATGGGATAAAGGGGCGGCCGCTCCTCCTTTGGGGCCCCTGGTGCCCCGAGAGCCCCGTTTGCTGTGGAAGAGGCTGTGAAAGGAGATGCGGCCCTGGCGTTTGCCCGCCGCACGGCACTTAGGGTTGGGGACGCCGCTCACCGAGGAGTGAGGTGACTCTGAGTCTTTCTCTGATCCCATTTTCCCAGGGGAAGACACACAGGGCCGGTTATTGTCCCCCGATACACGTTAATGTATCACAGAGGGACACACAGCTACACAAACACACACTCTGTCACACACACAAGGGAGGATTTGTCCCCTTGTGAAAGCCAAACTGGAATGCAAATGCTTTTCAAGTTCCTGTTAGAGAAACTTGAGTCCGTCACCTCCTTTTCTTCCTTTATGCGAAACAAAGAGAAGGAAAAGAGAAAAGAGTGGCAAAAACTGAAAATGAAAGAGACTGCGCAAGTTTAAGGTGGAAAAAAAATCCCCTTCAGCTCCCAGAGTTTCTCTCAAAGTCGGCAGCCAAAGGTTCACAAAGATGAAAAATTACCAAGTCTTTCATGTATCAGACAGATGCCGAGGTCAAACATTACTGTGATTCTCACTGTCAAACATTAAGAATTATGTCCGTTCCAATAAATGACTCTCCTTAAAAATAAAGAGGATAAAAAAGGAAAGAGAAGAATCCACAGGCCGGCGTTCAGTCTGAACGTTGTAATAATTCCTCCGCTTGGATCGAATCCTCTTCAGCTGCGTTCAGAGCCTCTCCTCGGCTCGTCTTCCTCTCGTCTTGTTGAGCGCCGGTGCCTCTGAACGGTCTTTTCTGTCAGGAAGAAGAGAGCAGGAAGTTAACACAAAGAGCATGCTCAGTATGACACACACCTCTCTTCCTCCCTCTGCTCTGTCTCTGCCTGTCTCTGCTTCGCTCTTCTTCTATTTGACCGTTAACTCTTGTGACCCCGAACTGACGATCTGGCTGTGCTGATTACATTTAAATAGAACAGATTCAGACTCAGACATGCGAGAGAATGTTATGCTGTGTGTGTGTGTGTTAACTAACCACAATCAAAAGGTTAAAACACAACAAAATGTCATGAGGACGCGCACGTTAAACCACCGATTAAATGCGTGACATCATCAACCAGTCTGACCAATCGTGTATCCATGTGAAACCAGTCTCTCTTTATCTCTCTCCATCACACTGAGCACCGCGAGCTCTTCCTCCACTTCACACTGCGCTGCTAGTGCCGTTGCCATGGCGACGCTCACTATGAGCGAGGCAAACAGCGACCGACTGTGTGACTCTTATGTACGCACACACGCACACACACACACACACACGCGTAAGCATGAACACAGTTGAACATACACTGGAAAATCAATACACACGGACACAGCATGTAAATATTCACTCCCTAAATGCACAAAGACACACACACAAGTACACACACACACTCATACACAAATACATATCACATGTATATAAAAAAAATACACACACTAGGGTCACAATAAAAACAGGCATGAAAACACACACTCATCAAAAGACACGTTCAAACCTGTAAAAGAACACACATTCCTTTATGCACACGCGTTTCACACGTTCACAAGCGAATTACATTTACTTTATAATACATTATACACACACGATTACACATACACACACATGCACATTTGGGCAGACAGTGGTGAATGAATACATGCACACACACACACAAGCATACACTCATACACAAATGCACTTTCTATATGCACGGAAATACACACACATTTCCAAATTCAATAACACACACACACACACACATTACCAACAGACAAAAAAACACACATATACAACACTCATGCAAACATACATTTTCTATATATATATATGTACTCATAAAAACACATGTTCAAACAGGAAACCAGGTGTGGGCAACAAACACGACCCAACAAGACATTTTTCTGGTTATGAACAAATTTGAATTCCTAACTTTGGACGAGTCATGCACTGAAGTTTGCATCTGTGTTTGGGACGACCTCGCTTCATCATCATCACAACGACATCTGTCATCAGACGCCAAAGAGAAGCAGCTCTTTCGATCATTAGAAGCTAGTGAGATACATAGGTTCAATCATTTATTATTACCCTCAAAGGAAGTTATAAAAACTAAAACGGCCCTTGGTAGGAGGAAGGTTCTTCACCTCCGCTGTAAATGAACACACACAAGCTGAAAATCACCGTCCACACACACTCACACATCTCTGCAGGAACACACACAAGTGAGAAGTGATAATTATGTGTCCTCACACACACTCAGCTGAGCACACACTGGTAAATGAATACACACTGATACATATGTGCTTTACACACACACACACACTCACACACAATCGAATACACACCCAACTATAAAGATGTGTTTAACCTGACCACACACACCTGAGAGAACACAAGGGAACACACACACACACATATGCATGATGATTACAGCCTGTTACAATTACAGGCTGTGTGAGCTCTGTTACAGAGACAAAGCTCTTATTAAATTGCATATTATGTTTTGATGCATTTCTTGTTGTGTGTTTTAAATTCAGCTGAAGGATTTCATGCATTCTTAACAGGCTGAATAAACCTCAAAGCTACATGTCAAAATGCATCGAGCTGAAACAAGAGATTTCTGAGCAGGTTTTCAGCTGCAGCTACGTTACATTCAATAAATCAACACGAAACTGAATTAAAACAGACTCAAGACACACAAACAGACTGTTTTCTGGTTTGGTTGGAGTCGCCTCTCTGACTGACGTAGTGTTCGCAAATCTGATTACGGCTGCTCGGCGAAAGGCCACACACACACACACACACACACACACACACACACACACACACACACACACACACACACACACAGGGTTGTGCTGACCCAGCAAATGTCAGACCATTGAGGAGATTGTGACCCGTGTGTCTGGACAGTACATTCAGTGTGATTGACAGACTAGCTGACCAATCACTGAGGAGCGGGCCGACAGAGAGACGTCGGCCAAGTGTTGACTTCAGGCTGAGCTGAAAAGTCTGAGTGTGTTATAAGATGACCAGGCGCTCCGAAAATGATCACAGGCCTTTATCTTATTTAGATATTTATCCTAAAAGCTTCTCAGAAAGAATAAAGAGAACTGGGAACAGTGATTTCTATTAAATTAGTTAGCAGTAGGTAGGTGGTCAAAATGGATTGTCAGCTTGATAATGAAAGAAAAAGATATCTTATTTCCATGTGCAGGTCTGGAAACAATTTGTACGTGAGGAACATGTAATATATAATAACAGCCTCCTGTTTGGTCACTACACTCACACAACTGCTCGTTATGAACCATTAACTTGAACGTCAGCGGCCGATTTGATGATTCACGCCGATTGCTCTGTAAGATAGAGGACACACGTCTGACGCTTCACCAGAAAATGAAAAATCATCTGAACTTGCCGTGATGTTTGATATCGGCCTTCAAACAGATGTGAGATACTGATAACCTGCATCACAGAGCCAACACGCTGCTGCAGGGAGAGGAGGCAAAAACACTTCAGAGTCATAAATCAGTGAAAGAGGAGGATTTCCACTGTTGGAGGAAATGCTGAAACCTTTATGTGCATTTTTTTTTTCCCACACACAGCTACAAACTGCACCTACACACACACACACATCCATTAACATCACTCGCCATCTTCTCAGGGTCAAACTGGGTCTTTGCTGAAATGTGTGGAAGAGCATAAAAAGCCTACAGTCCTAAATATAACCTCCCTCGTCGGCTGCGTTTGTGAGAGCGCCCTCCTCCGCTGCCCCCCGCTACACCCTCATTGAGATAATGCAATCCTCATTCTGACCTTCAAACCAAGTCTGAACCCTCAAACAGCCATTTGAAGGTCTGTCTGAAAGTGAGGAGCAACCACATTACCCTCGCTTTCCAAAAACGTCCTCACTCCCAGCTCACGGATCGACAGAAGAACACACGCAGTCAGTATCACACAGCTTCACAGATGGCAGCCTGTGTGTGTGCGTCAGTGTTCGATTTGTTTTCTGATTTGAGACTTTTGATTTGACACTGTTTTACAACCTTGAACAGTAGATCTGTGTGTGTTCAAGTGTGTGTGTGTGTGTGGCTTTCATCCACCTCCAACACAGGACTCCCAGTAGGCCCAGTGCTCAGTGCTCCTGGTGCTGGAATCAAACCAGTGAGACTTTGATCGTGTGTCAATTCTGTTTCTGTTGCTTCATGATAACAAGAAACGAAAGACGTCTCTGATAACAACACACACACACACACACTCCTCCACAAGTTGCCTTTGTTTGTTTCTAGGAAAAAAAGCGAAGGTGAGATTCTCGAGTGCTGATGAAGATTTCCTGCCTCTCAGAGGTGACATGAAACGACAGATCAGAGAGACGGGCGTCAACATCTTGTGTCACGTCTCTAAATCTGCTCACTTGTTTCTCACATTTCTAATTGTAGACTCCGTTTTGATTTGCTGTTTCCCAGAAGTCTGAGCGCACATAAACAAACTGACTGTTTCCTTTCTTTTAAAACACTTCCACAGCTCGAGCTTAAATGAACGGGGCCATTGCTAACGTTATTACTTCCGCCCGTGCTTTTCCCGTCATGACAAACAAAATTTCTGCTGTGACAAAGGTCTGTATTTTTTGGTTCGGACAAAGTGTTTGTAGAACGGAACATACAAGAAAAATAAGTTAAGGCCTACGATTGTTTATTAAGTGCATGAATTTACATCTGACATTTATGCCACATTTTTCACTACTTCCCAGCTAGTTCACATTTATTACTCTTATTGATTTTTATTGTTTTACGTTTCCCTTTTGTAAAGCACTTTCTAATCATTTATTCTGATGGTGAAGTGCTGAATCAATAAACGCTCTTTTTATTATCATCGTTATGGTATTGATAACAAAATCACAGTCACATTACCACTAGTATCAAAACATTTAAAATAAAAAAATATCTGTCTGTCTTGTTTTGTGTTGTTTTCTGCTTATTGTTTTATTTGTGAAGCACTTTTCTTTTCTTCACATCTTCCTGTGAAACATCTCGTCATCATCATATAGTAGGAATTATATCAGTCGTTAGATAACGAGAGTCTGGAGATTTGATTGGTTTTCTGAAGAGATTTACACAGTGCAAAATGTGCACTGATGGTTGAATAATGATGCTTGTGCTGTGTGTGTGTGTGTGTGTGTGTGTGTGCCTGTGTGTGTGTGTGTGTGCGCGCCTGTGTGTGTGTGTGTGCTCTGCGATCATGCCGTCATTTGGCAGATAGGTCTGAACAGCCGGAGAAGTTCACAATCTGGACTTGATTTATTATCAACATGCTCACACACACTTTGTTCCACACTTGTCCTCCTACTCCACTGCTGCTCAATTCATCTCTCTCTCTCTCTCTCTCTCACACACACACACACACAAGCATTTCTCTTTCTTCTAACCGTTTAACTTGTTGTTTCAGAGACTCTCTCGTTCATTTTTCTTTCTTTCGCTCTCTCTTTCTCTTTCTCCCTCTCACACACACACACACACACACACACACACACACACACACACACACACACAGCAAGCTGCTCTCATCTCATGCGCTGCTATCCAGACTCTCATTCCTCCATCCCTGTTTTAATCTTTTTCTCCTCTCTGTTATTTGGACCAACAAAATGTTCTGTGCAAATAAACTGCTGTTCATCAACATCTACATGACTCTGTGTGTGTGTGTGTGTGTGTGTGTTGCGGCTTGTAAATAAACATCTCAGCTAACTAAGATTAAGATTTAAGTGTTGACTAAAGGCTTCACAGCAGATACTGTGTGTGATTCCCATGATGCACAGATTATCGAGCACCACTTTTAAAATCTGCCTCTCAGGACAAAGACGGCTGCTGTTTTTTTTTTAATTCTTGCCAACTGTGCCAGAACTGCAATTAGCTGAAATTAAGTTTGGAAAAAAAAACAGCAGCACTCTGTGTTCTCAGGACAGAAACATACTGTTTTATACGATGTGATACTTCCAGTGGTGGAGTGTAATCAAGTACATTTACTCATTTCATTGTAATGAAATACAAATTTAAGGAACATGAACTTAAACCAAACATTGTCCAACAAACCACGATCCACAAAACATTTTTCACTACTTTCTTATGTTTCATAATCTAAACAATTTATTTATACATCAAAAAAAGAATCTACACATTAATCAATTACTTTCAGCCATAGACAAAAGATATGTCATTATTCATAAATTCTAAAGAGGCAGATTGTCATGAAAATGTTTCTGAGTACTTTCAGTCTCTAAGTGGAAAAAACCTGTTTGATTTTAATGACTCAGTGGTTTTTCCTCTAGTTTTTACAACCTCGGGACAAACTTTACATTTTGGTCTCGCTTCTGCTTCGATTCTCAGAAAAGCAGCATCATTAGTATGTTTGTTCAATCCAACACGTTTGTATTTGGCTGTGTAATGAACACTGCAGCCTCTAAAGGCCACCGGCGAGGCTTTTAATCTTCTGTCTTTATGGGATGTTGAAACTAGAACGCTCAGTGTTCCAAAACTACCATAATGAAACCTTACAGCCCGATTCAAGGTTCATAATGGGATTTCCTGCTGAATCAAACACAAGGAAGAGAGAGACAGAGAGAGAGAGACAGAGAGAGAGAGAGAGAGAGAGAGACAGAGAGAGAGAGAGAGAGAGAGAGAGAGAGACAGAGAGAGACAGAGAGAGAGAGAGAGAGAGAGAGAGAGAGAGAGAGAGAGAGAGAGAGAGAGAGAGAGAGAGAGAGAGAGAGAGAGAGAGAGAGAGAGAGAGAGAGACAGAGAGACAGAGAGACAGAGACAGAGAGAGAGAGAGACAGAGACAGAGAGAGAGAGAGAGAGAGAGAGAGACAGAGGGAGAGAGAGAGAGAGACAGAGAGAGAGACAGGTGCTCTGCAGGTAATCTGTTCTCAGACACACTGTTCTCTTTAAGGTGGTGAATCTATACCTCAGCACTTTGGGATCCTCCAGCGTCTCCCTGCAGGGCCGAGCAACATGCTGCAACTGGCATCACACACACACACACACACACACTCAAGTTTATTGGCTACGTCAAGCTAAAACTAACACAGTCTGACACAACAGTCCTGCAATAAACCTCACCTTCATTAAAGTTATAATGCTCAGGTTTTGTTAAAACTGTTGCAGAGCGGCACTAATTCTTACAGGTGTTTCTATTATTTTGTCCACCTCCCTTACATCAATGAGAGTAGACCACAGACTGTATAAGGAGCAGACTAAATAATAGAACAGCTCTCTGTCTAATGCAGTGAAATTCAACAGCACCACAAACAACGACAGCCTCCAAACTGCTCACAAAGTTGATTCAGCATCTCTCTCAAACACAAGCATCATCACCTCCATGAAGAGAGGATTTACTACCTGACAGACCACATTAGCTTTCGCCAGGTGTACCTAATAAACTGGCAACTGAGTGTACATACAGATCTCATATGTGAAGATTTCTCCTCTGTTTTATATTGTTGGAAACTGAATTTTTAGACTCTTGTTTGGGCAAAACTACATTTGGGGCTTTGGGACATTTTTAGACTGAACAATTCATCAACAGACTCTGGAAAATTTAAATGATTATTAGTTGAAACTCCAGCATGAGCATCAGCAAACACACTGAAAAATATAAATCAATAAAACTAAGACTGTGCGTGAAAATACAGAAAGCAATAGTTGTCTAAAAATGACACAAAGATAAATGAAGTGTCCACTAAAACTATTTAACAACGCAACATAAGCAAAAGTGAAGAAGCAACGAAGCCATTTGGACTTTACATATAAACAAGATGAATATAAATATTTAATAAGAGTTTATAAAACTGACTCAGCTCGCTCCTCTGGCAGGTTATTTTACATTAGAGAGGCCATAATGAAGAATGATTGGCCATAAACGCACACACACACACACAGTACCTGGGCCTCAGAGTCCTCAGCAGTGTGTTACAGGTGTGCTGCTGCACCGAGAACTGATTATGTAACGAGATGATTCACTGCCAGCTCTGACACGTCTGTACAGGATTCACACTACAACACACACACACACACACACACACGATGTAAATCACAATGTAAAAATACTCCATGATGTACATGTAAAATTCCCGTTTTAAATTTCAGTATTATCACAAGTGTTATCTGAAATCTGCTGAAGATCATGTGACGTGATCAAAAGCACCAGAACAGCCACATATATTCATGATATACATTTTTCATTTTGCACTTTTGGATTATTACGGGTGTTACTACTGTGATACTGTCACATTATCATGTAATAAACATTTTAAAGGTGTAAAAGATGAGTGGAGCTAATTATAACCACTTCTTATTCAAATGTTTACTTTAATAAATAATCATTTATAATTTTACAAACTGTAATAACAAGTGGAATTAAAAGAGCAATGTTAATTTAGTGAAATGAAAGTAAAGTCCCACAGAATAAATTCTTACGTAAAGTACAAGTACCTGCAAGTTGAACAGAAGTGCAGTACTTGATAATGTGTTTACTCAACTTCGACCACTATCAGTGACAAACTGCAGCCTTTTCCAGCCACATAATCAAATCACAGAGGGGAAATATGTTTCTCTCCATTCTGCCAAACACATTATCTATGAAAGCCTCTTTCTGAAGAATTCCACTTCTGGTTATTATCTTTGCTGATTCTCTGGAAGACGTCAGGCCTCTCTGCCTCTGAACTTGAAACTTCTTACTGCTTCAGTGGCTTGTGGCAGCTGCAGATCTGCTTGGAAGCTCATGAGTGCATCATCTAAAAAACCAAAAAAGGATGTTGCACCCGCGTTGACACGGCTCCACATGCAGCTCCACCCCGACGCACTGTAAATAAACACTTGGCTCTAATAATGTGTTTTTATGATTCGAGTCATTTTATCCAACCGGGTGCAGAGAACAAAACATGCCTCGACAACCCGCCTCACCAACCTGCGTTTGTTGCAAAATATTAATTTCACATTAACTCTTATATGACTTGACCACAAGTGCTTTTATAAGAAAAAACTTTGATTTTTGCATTGAATAACTGGGACAAAAGAAAAAACAGGACTCTAGGAACATTTCTCTTTCTAATGTTTCACTAAACAGCATAAACTGATCATCCTGTTGTTGCGCTCCGTGTTCAGTCTTATCACATTGGATAAGAGCATCAGCTGAAAGCCTGTAGTCTAAACTGACCGCTGACACGGTTTTAATGTGAGCAGACAGATCCTCAGAGAGCCGGGCTCCAGCAGACGGCTCCATTCACACCGTTATCCTGTTTGTAGCGATACTGACTAAAGCCCTGCTAATCTGAGAGCCGGGGGGCCGACGGTCTCCGGACAGAACAGGTGGTCCCCGACTCAACCAGGGGATAATCAGAGAGCATCAGCTGATAAGCACTGGGGCAACTCAGGAAACCCCTCGAGCTGCTTCTCGTGCTTCCACAGAGCAACATCGACCTATAACAAACTTGTGATTTAAATAAGAGCAAAATAAAAAGCTCATCGTTTTATAGGGTGTGATTTTACAAGTATTTGTTACTTATGAATACCACAGTGTAAAAATACTCCAAAACAAGTTAAAGGTTTTAAAAGGTAAGTACAAAGTATTATCATGTCTTCTGCACAGAGAAATTTAACTGTAAAACCCTGTAAATGTACGACTCCGTCCATTTGCTCCACTTGTGTCACTTCATCTACTTTTCAACACTCTTCATTGGAAGCATAAATATTTAAAAGGTTCCACCAATAAATATTTGGTCTACACAAATATTTGACGCTCAGACATGACCCAGATCAATATCTGGTAATCATAACAATCAGACAATTATGTCTGAATCCACACTGGGTGGTTAAATATGTGCATGTTTAAAATACTTGATGCTAATTCTTAATGCTGCAGCTTTCACGACGGAAAAAGTATCAAAGTGTAGAAACTAGAAGAAATGACTTCTGCAGCGTCATCCACATCTCTGCTGTCAAAGTGAAGGTTCACTGTGTTTTAAACACTTTGCAAAAATGTGTCTGAATATGTTACTGATGCAGAAATTAGATTGATCAGTAGAAAGTTGGAAAGAGTTCAGAGACTGTTAGACTGAAACTACAGAGGGACGAACATCAGGGCAGGTGGAGCTAATGAAAACTAGTTTTTATGGGGATTTTGTTGTTTCAGCTGCATTTAACCCGGCGGCAGTAAAGCGGCCGGTGTTCAGTTGTTAGGCATTGTCCGGCCCTGAGGTCGTTCTCGTTTTTATAGACCACACAGACCACCAGCACAGACTGAACATCCTCAGAATTAAATGTTCCTTTTAAAGAAGAGAGGTCAAGGTAGAACGTCCTCACTTCTCTTCTCTATATCCTTCTGAGAACATTTGGTTCTTATAGAAAAAACACACACACACACACACACACGAGTCAAGGCTACTTCCAGTGAGCAGAAGGCCCGGCTGACTCATGCAGATTAGATATCACGACTGATTAACTGGGTTATAATGACACATTAGAGCAGAGAGAAGCGAATGCCAACCTCTTGCCTCAGTGTTGATTCACAGTGTGCAGGGTGACCTCCTCCGCCCACACAGCTGCTTTCATCACACCACCACAAATTAGGAACCTTTTTTTTAATTATTACTTCAGAAAGGTCACAACCTTTTTCAACATCCCATAGTTATACACACAAACATTTGCACTGACATCTGCGACCTGATTAGTCTGCAGTCCTCTGATGTTGGAAATAACGCAAACCGCCGAGGTCACGACTGAAACGTCCCTGGTTCATATCCAGGAAACAGCAACGATCCCTTTTTTCTCGTTCTCTCCTTCTTAACTGTAAAACTGTCAAGACAAGAAAATCTACAGGAAATGTTCACCTGACACTAAACAAAGATCTGCTCACAAGCTTTTTCCAGAGTTTTCAGCTCTCACTGTCTTTAATCAGAAATGTATTCGCTGAGGTCAGAGAACTTTGACTGTGAGATGAGGCTGAAAGCTCCAGAAAAAGCTTCATCAGCCACAATCTTTTACAGGTGTGTCTCTGTTTCTCACCTGCTCGTCACAGACGCAGTCAATATTTTCACACAGCAAACAGCAGCTCAAGATGCCAAATGTCGTCATGGGAAGATGTGAAACGCATCTTCATTTCTTTTAATTGAACAAAGTCAAAATGTTTTAGACATTAATCATGATTTTATCTCTCTATCAAAAAGAAAAAAAGGTCCCATCAGTCACACCTGTCAGATCAGATTAATCCGTCATGTGTGTGTCATTGCCTGTCATCGATGGTTTCTTGGGATTTGAAAGTGAGCGTGTCCTGTCATTAGCACACAAACCAAACTTTCATCAGCGTTTTTTTTTCTCATTATGAGAAATTCAACACTTCCAGTAAACAACTGGGATGAAACTACAACCCTGATTCCAAAGAAATTGGGACGCAGTGTGAAAGTGAATGTGATCATTGTCTAATCCTTTTTGACATATACTCAACTGAAAACTGTAAAAGACAATATATTTAATGTTTGACCTCAGCAGCTTCATTGATTGATTGATTTCATTGGGGCGAGGTTCACCATTTGTCAAACACATAATTGGATAAAGGATATTACTGCATGGGCTCCCCACTTTTTTGACATCCGGAAAGGAAACACAGGCTGAAAAGGACTGAAGTTTCTGTCACACGGAACATGAAGTACTTATTGTTTACTGTCAATATTTCACACGTCTACAAAAACCACTTTCCGAACAGCAGGGCCACCCACATGAAATGCTGTACATAGCGTGTTATTTTGTAAGCAGAGTGATTGGTTTTTGGCGTGTGCGTGTGTGGGTGAGCTGATACAGTGATATCTCTGATAATGGAGCAGTTCCCTTCTGTGGAAAAACCAGACATGCTGGCCTGCTCTTCCAAGGAATCCAGCTCACACACACACACAATCTGAACACTGTCTGTCAATTCGTGTATGTGTGTGTGTGTGTGTGTGTGTGTGTGTGTGTGTGTCCTCTCCCCCAGAAATCCATCCAAACATCTGGTAAAATGCGCCTCACCCTAATATTTGTCCTTTCTTTAACGCCCGAAAGCTGATGCCAAATAAATTTGAATAATATTTCAAGCGTATGTGTGTGTGTGTGTGTGTGTGTGTGCGTGGGAGAAGATCTGTTATCTGCTGATGTTGACACAATCTTTTCAGTGGAAACGCACAATATAGTTTGCCAATTTCCATATGGCCGCTACAATGACGCTGCATCCACTGCTGTTGAAATTAGAGTCTGATCCATCTGTCTGTTACGACTGAACAAAATTCTCATTCAGCTCAAAGACAAAGGGGTTTTTAACCAATTGATTGAAGTAGGGTTGAGTGTTGTTTTGATGTCAACATGATACCTGAGTTTTGGTACAGAAGTGGCCTGATAATCAGACTGTGAGCCATTTTCTGTTTTGCCCTCAGCAATAAACTGAAGCATCTGCCCTGTCAATGGAATTTTTCTCGTGGGCACAGAAGCTGTGGTGTTGGTTGCAAATATGAATTAACTTAATATTTGTCATGTCAACCACAGAAATATAGATTTAAAGCTGCTATAATCAATATTTTTATATTAACAGTCAATATCATGATGCAATGATAGTGTGGCTCGTAGTGATGAACCCACAGATCTTTATCCTTCTCTGCAAAATGAGCCAAACATCTCATACACAAGCAGCCATTTTTAAAAAAAAATCAAAAAGCAGACAAATATTACACATTTGAAAAGTTGTCACCAGTGAAATGTTTACTTAGATGCTAATTCAATTTCAAAGCAGATGCCTAAATAATTTTCTGTCCTTTGAGAAATCTATTAATTGACTAATAGTTTCTACTTGACACTTTCAGTCAACAATCAAAAGTATTGAGGTTTGATACAAGTCATGATGAGTAATAATAAGAAATGACTAATGAGCAAAACCTGCTTGATAAAATTATCACAAACAACGACCAGTTTCTTAGTTAACCAAGATGAGAATGACCAAATAGTCTGTTTATCTGCAACAACTTGAACGTTATAATATTGAGGAATAAATGCAGTGGGAGGCAGATGGATACACAAACAGAGAGTTGAGCATTTTCTCTGTTTCCCACTGACTTTCATTAACACATCTCTCTCACCAACACACACACATAAAGAAAAAACGGTGCATTCAGAGTCCGGAGCGATGGAAGGTGCAGGTAGAGAGAATCAGCTTCTATAATTAGAGGAGCGTTCAGGAGCCATACTGCTGAGTTGTTGAATGTTTAATGTCAGCCCTGCAGGCGTTACAGTCGCAAAGAGCAAACCTCTGAGCCCCTTTACGCCACCTCTTAACACACACACACACACACACCCCCTCACTCACACACACACAGACCGAGGCCTGCACAGAGGGACAGACGAGGCTACAGTAACAGTAGTAAACTGGACGAGTGGATTCAGGTTTCAGAGAGGAAGCGGCAGCACAATGCTCGGACGCAGACGACTGACAACTGAGCGTGTAATTCCCAGCTATTGTCTGTAACCTGAACCACATAATGACACGGGAACGCAAACCTCCTCTGGATGAGGTAATGGTCAGACGCATCTGACGAGGAAGAGGAGCCGCCGCCGACACAGAGCTCAGAGTGTCTGACCGCACATCTGTTATAAAATACACTCTTTTCTTAATGCAGTCTGGTCGAGGTCACTTTACAACAACATTACAAAACACGCGCGTTATATCAAATGATTTCACTTCCACAATGCAACACACAGTAATGATGTTTGAAAAGATGAATAATTTTGACTAATTCACATCATTTTAACCACCGTGTCCAGCAGAGTTGAATCTGTCCTTAAACAACGTTATTCTCCTCGTGTTAATTCCTTGTGCAGCTCTGGACAGATTTTCACCAGCAAACAAACACTTGAAAGGAAACAAGGCGTCGATAAAAATACCCAGGGTTCAAGGTTACTTCAGTTTCCTAATCTTAAACCAGATTTGCTCAAAGTAGCAGCATTATAGACTCTTTGTCCGTATTTTTAGAAGTGGGTTGTATCAGTGGCAAAACTGACCTTATTAAACAGATCTGGTAAAAAGTGACTGATGCATCTTAGTCATTGTCATTATAGAACTAGAACACAGCTATTTTCCGTGGACTCATTTTCTTACTTATCAGTCAACATGTAGTGCAAGACAACATGATAAATATATGATTAATGTCGGACAATTTATCAGAGATCTAGGGGTCAAAATATGAGAGATTCTGTGCGTCTCTGTTCATCAGTATCAGGTGAGATGTTGGTCAATGCGGCGCCTGCTGGGCATCGAATCTCCATCCAAAACAAACGTTAATAATGATTATTTGCTGTAGCTGTTTGCCTCACAATCACAATTACATGACGACCTGTCACACCTGTTATATGTTACATCTGAAAAATCCACCGCTTCTAAATATCAAGACAACAAAATGAAAGTGAAAACACAGACACAGAATATAACCTCATCACCCGCCTTAAAAATCACATCTGAGACAAATCTCTCAACATTTAACTACAAATATGACACATTTGAATCAATCAATATTTAAACCAAACCATTGATATGCTGGAAAATGTCACCACACCTTTTCCACCCTGAGTGAGTATAATCATCAAATCTGACCTCAAGCACAAATGAATCCCTCAATATTTGTGTTTTAATAAACCTGCTTTTTAAATTCACAATGACAATGATGTGCTTCAGAAAGCTCGGTCCTCAGTGTGAGCGGTGACCAGGGAGGGGCAGGATTTTAACTCTCACACATCCTGGATGACTTGGACTGAAGCTGAAGACATTTTGTCTCTACAGTTAGTGATGATGTCCAGACATGCAGCAGCACCCAGACCCTGATCTGGATCCAGGTTCTAACTCTGATAGTGTGAAAGGGTTTTTGAGGAGGGAGGGGGGGGGACCTGGTCTGAGCTCCTGACAGACAGAGGCAGAAAATGTGGCTGTCATGCTGCTGAATGATCAGAGAATCACAACCTGTTTCTTCTCATCTGAGACTCTATGAAAGCCTTTAAACGCATCGTGTCTCAGCAGCTCAGACTCACCCAGCTCAGGAGCGATGCGGCGGCCGCTCCGGTTCCCTCCCGGTGTTTGCAGCGATCAGCCGTCGGTCCGGTTCTCCAGTCCCCGCCTCTCTGCTCTCTCCTCTCGGGGCTTCGTGCAGGTGAAGGCGGCCTCTGGTCTTCCTGCGCCCCGGCAGCTGAAACTGAGTCTCCGCTTGTCGCTCCGCCGCTGCCGCCGCCGCCGCTGCCGCCCTCTGACGTCAGGGAGGAAAGCCCCGCTCGGTGACGTCGCGCCGTCCACAACACGGAAACCCCACCCCGTGACGTCACCTCCCGCTTCAGAAAGCTCAGTTACTGTGAAAACCAAAATGTGTGTGTTCGCTGGAAAAAGGAGACGAAAGAGAAAGCGGGAAGTGTTTTGTTTTGTTTTGACTCGGCGTTGAAAAAAGAAAATAAACAGATGAGCCTCATGTTGAATTTGAAAGTAACGTCATCACTGCTCTTATCAGCTATTTGATTTGCTTTGCTGAACAGATCAGACAATTACAGGTCTGACGTCATCATCCTGTTTTCAAGACTTGTCCAGACATGAACCTCCTGAAGTGGGGTTTAATGAAGTACATTTACTCAAGTACTTTACTTTTCGAGGTACTTGTACTTTACTGGGCTATTTCCATTTTATGCTACTTGATTCTCCACGTTTATTGACAGCTTTGGTTATTTTTTCAGATTAAGATTTTACAAGCATATGACCAGTTAAAATACAGCTAAAGATTAAACCGAACTTTTTGCATGTGACCCCTCGGAATAAAGGAGTGTGTAAACTTTTCATTTAATAAAAGCCAAAAGAGGTAAAACAAATAAAAAAGCTATAATTAGAGAACAATGCAAACAGATTTGTGTAGAACTTTTGTCTTCTTTCTTCTCTTTTCATCTCAGGACAAAACAAATACTTCTAATACTTTGAGAAGATTTAGATGAACATACTGTTGCAATCTCAGACATGAGAAAAGAGGAAATGGACCATAAAACCTCAAATCAGCTCAGTTCAATCATTTCAGTGAAATGGACATACTGAACTTAGTCATTTAGTAAAAATATGAATAGCTGCTGATTGAAAAGTCCTCAGACAAATTTATGACTTTTGGTTATAAAAACTAAAACTGACTTAATTTGATGAAACAGTCGGACACAGATGTTTGACTCTGGCTCCTTATACCTTTTGATCAGTGTATAACACTGTAGATTTCTTGACAAAAGAAATCAAGTTGATGAGTTCTGTTAAATGCAACAAGTCTTTATCTTTAAACTGATTTTCCACTTTGCTGCAGGGCTCATTAGAAAGCACAGGTTTAATGAATGGGCTGTTTACTGTGGAGCAATGACACTGTGGGAGGGCTGAAATTCATTTAAAAAAAAAACAACTGAAATCAATTTTCTTAAATCCTATTAATCTCATTTTTGTTTTCTTTTTATATCATGTTTTATTGTATGTTCTTCCATGCATGGCTGGATTAACCTGTTTTGGGTCCGTGTTGCCTCAAAGTTTCCATTAAGTACATTGAACTCAACACACCGTTGATGGCAGCTTCATTATATTTTGCACTAAGACTGAGAACCCAACCAACACCTGTAAAATAAAAAACAAGTCGTGCAACTGACACACATTCTACCTGAGGTGTTTGCACTTGGCTGGTTTATGAAACAAACATTAGATTATCCATCCGTGCGTCATCCTTGGAATAAAAATGAAGGCAAATCCAACATGTGGTATATTAAGAATTTACCTTCCTAGGTGAAACATGATGTGTGGTCAAGTTGTATTATTGTCAACTGCAGTATTTAAGTGTCTTTTTTTTATGTATGAATATCAATTTGTATACTATACATATGAATTCATTTCTAATACTGATTGCAGACTGAAATAATTTTTCCAAATAAAATAGTGTTTGTCTCATCCATTTCACAATGAAAAGTCAAATGAAAAAAAACCAAACACAATGTGCACAAAATGTGATGATGTAGCAAAGTGTGAGGTTTATTAGGAGAGGAAACACGAGGAATATGACAATAAGCTTTTAAACTACGAGCCCCAAAGCACCACAAAGTTAAACATAACTTATCAAGTCTAATTCCTTTGATTTTCTGACCCCCTCCTCCATCTGTCCACCCACCCAAGATCTTTTCCAACTCCAATGCTTCGCCTCGGTGGGAACAGAGCAGCTCTGGACTCAACCAGCTGGAAGACAAGGGAGAGAGAGGGGAAGAAAGTTTGGTGTGAATTAGAGAAAATGCAACAAGCCATGATTAATCATACTTTCTTGGTCATTTAAATGCTGGAACTGTCAGGAACAAAGTACAAAAAACAAGCCCCGTCTCTCACTGAAGGCATTGAAGGAGTCAGTGTTCACTTTGAAGTGCACATTCAAAAGTCACATTCATTTCAGGGTGAACAAAAACAAACAAGCTTTTCTGTCAGGTTTCTAAATCTATACATTCACAGCTTTCAATAGGACGAATAAAGAACGGAACTGAGGCATCATCGAGCACAGGATCGAATATTAAGGGAAATTTAGCATGAAATTGTCTGGTTGAGCTGAATAAAAGACTGAAATCTGCCTTCTGGGACTGCTGAACATCTGCTATTGTTTTTCATCACAACAACCCCGTGAGACTAGAAGCACATCAGTATTCAAGGGAAGGTGCGGGCGACACAGTCTGCATGCAAGATGTTTCCACTGAACACAAACACCAGGTGACTACAGAGCCGGGAGGAAACCAATAGGTCAAGGAGGAAAAGGAGGATTCAAGGACGAAAACCACAAAAGCCTGATGTCACAGGAGTGTCCAGAGGCCCGGTTTGTCATTTCCAATATGTTAGTTATAACCAGAGGAAAAAAATTTAGGATGGCTAAAATGTCATTTCACAACTCCCACTGTGCTAGTATCAAGTATATATATATATATAGAATATTTCAATGGAACAAAACATAGTGAGAAAGTACACTAAGCACAGGTCTGTGGACAAAAAAGGTAAAACGAGACCTTTGGGAGCAGCAGAAACAAAAGCCTGGAATCAAAACATTTCCGAAAAGGGATTTTTTTTTAAGGTTTGAGCAACCAACGTCCTTCAGCTTCTCTCTTTGATCCAGTTCACTTCACACAAACTGTGATGTCAGTCCTGCTGCTGAGAGACACAGGACAAGACACCAACTCTATCTTTAACTTTCAATGTCACTGATAAAAAAATATCAGTGTGAAAGTGTGTTCATCCAACTGACCTCTGGACACTGATGTGAAAAACATTTACTAATTTTAAAACAAGGAAACTTCACATTAGCTACAGGGGGGAAAAGGTGCTTCAGTAAGTCCTCGACATTCAAATACAAAATTCTTGAAATGACTTTTTTGTGACAAGCCCTTTTATACAAGCAAGACTTAAATGACTAGCATGGACTCATTCTAAAGCAGCTTTGCTCTGGTTTTATATCTTATACTTATTGACAAACCAGTATTTTTTTTAGATCTTGTCACTGGTCATTAAAACGGCAATAATTGATTTTTTGGCGAGTTGGCGGCAGCAGAAACGAGTTGTTAGGACGGCATTGACACATCATCACCTTCTAAGTTGATGCAGTGAAACAGTTGCTTATTTACACATCCAGCATTTAAGCAGCAACATCACAGAGTCACACCAAGTCCAATACTCACTCTCTTTGAACTGTTTTGGTCTCTACCAACTTTTGAGGGAAATACTTGGCTCTTTAGCCGCTCAATGCTCCACTGTGCTGCTCAGCAGGTAAACAGTTGTGCTGAAAACAGCTGCAGCCAAAAATGACAAAATGAGAACTGTGAGAGTGAACAATGTTACAGTTTGGTCTCAGTCAAATTCAGCAACCAAAAACTAGATCACAACATAATCTAAAGCAGGGAATGACATGTCAATGCCTCTCTACACATCCATCATTATCCATTATTCAACAATAACAATAAAAAAAAAGGGGTATGACTCATTACAACTATTACTTATCATTACTGATTCACAATCAAGTTTTCAACCAGTACAGTCTCTCAAACGTCCATTCATGGAGTCCGAGAGAGTGAGAGCAGTGCTTGGGCCAAGGAGGAGGAGGAAGAGGAGGAGACTGACGGACGAATGAAGAAAGAGAAGTATTTCCCGGTTGAGAAGTAGAGGAAAAGTTTCCACTGGACACAGTAAACAGCCCGATTTGTCCGTTCTATGATGAGCTGGTCTGAGATTAAAGCATCAGCAGCAAACCTGCTGCACAAACACTATGAAAAGTATGAATTAGCCATTAGCGGTTCCTGTTTGCAGCCATGGATGTACACACAACTGAAAACATGGTGATTCTAAAGCCTCTTTTTTTCTTTGATTTTCTATTTACCGACATTTGGGCATGAGGGATAATGATCCCCTCGGAAACTGTAGATCACACTGAGTCTAAAAATACGTGCATCATGTCTGTGTGCTCAGATTTAATTAGAGTGCAATTATTAACACAAATTGCAGCAACTGAGGCACTAAGGGTTTTAAAGTACCTTGATTGCATCCATGAGCTGTGTGTCAGAGCCACGGAGGCAAACTACAGCCAAACTACAAGAACCAACTTCCTGTTGTTTACAGAACACCTGCCCCTTTCACCTCATGTAGTGTGTTTGCCTCCATCACCCTGCGCCCCCCTTTTAACTCTCCACACCCTTTCACAGTTTGAAAACCTGATACAGACTCTGATTAAAACTGTCACACATTACATATTTCTTGATAATTAAAAGCAAGGCAATTTACACATTTTTGATTTCAGGGTTCATTAATGGGGTTTCATCAGCCCCTCATAAGTCGTTTTTTTTTTTTTTAGCTGAATGTTCTTTTCCCTCCAAACTGTTAAAGAGTCATTGCGCTTTTATGACACCTCATGAAAACCAACAGCTTCAGTTCTCTCTCGCTGCTACAAATTAAAACCGCTCTGAAGATGTCAAAGGCCACTGAAAATGACTGTCAGGTTTGACGCTGCATGTCTGATGCTTCTAATGTGTTTCTACCTTTAGGGACGCAAAGGAGGAGGAAATGTAACTGATAGGAAAAAAATCTACTGTATGAGCACAAGAATCAGAGACTGAGGAAGAGAAAAGGGCAAAGCTATCGATTAAACAAGAGCAAACCTGTCCAGCTAAGGCAAACAATATGCAACAAATGTCAATACTATTAAACACCTTCTGATGAAAAGCATCTCTAAAAATGAGCATGGTTCTCTGCTCTGCTAAATGTCAAAACCTTTAATCTCATTTCTTTATCGACGAAAGGCAGAAGCGGCAGCGCAGTGCTAAGCGCCAGTTTGTTTTGTGGTTATTGATCAGTTCTACGTTGGCTTGTTCTCTGTCAGACTTGATTTTGCGATGAAGAGTAACAAAAATACAACTGTAAATCCTTTCTGTTTCTACAACAGGGATCACACCGCTGGAGCATTGTGAATTTCTTGAAAAGCTGATGCCACACTGAGTTTCCATCTTCCATCTTTACACCTCGCAAAGTTACATTTTGTTGCCACTGTGACACTTGATCGACTCTTGTGTAATCTTCACCCATGAAGGGAAGAAAGAACCCATTGGAGGGGATATGGGAAGGATGAAAAAGGTTTTTTAAATGAAGAAGACTTCATCTTTACAGGCGGTGGCACGAGCTGGGGTCTCTGTGGCGGCGGAGAAGGCAGCTATGATGGAAGCGAAGACGACGTTTGGGTTCTTAGCAGCATCGATGGCCGTGTGCAGGCCCCTGGTGCTGTAGTACTTCACCAGAGGGACGGTCTGCCGGTGGTAGGACTCCAGACGAGAGCGCAGCGCCGTCTCGTTGTCGTCACTGCGGCGCATGAGCGGCTCACCTGTCACCTGAGTGCAGACAAGATGGGAGAAAACAAATGAGAAGAGGAACAAAGAGAAAGAAGGACTGAGATGGTAAAACCTGTACAACAATGCACGCAGTTTCAACTCGTGTCCATAATTAGGTCAGTGCTCTCATCTTGGTTTCATTGGGCGACCTAATCATGTGTAAGTGGACCCCGCTCGCTTTCCTTCTCACACACGTTACTTATTCCCGTAATGAAATCTGTCTTCGTGTTGGAAATCACAGCCTCAGTTCTAAGCCAGGGGATTCTGTGTCACTGTGTGTGCTTTGTTTGTAGATGAGCCACATGGTTCATCTAGAAACAAAGTGTGCATGTTACACATGTATACAAGGAGCAAAGCATATTAAGAAGGGATACACTGATTCAATCTGTTGGATCTTTATTGAACCAAATCAGATTAGGTATCAGCCAGATGTCACAGATTCCCATTAAATACAATTTAATCATCCGTATTATAAAATGTGTTTTCACCATTACTTACATTCATTCATTTACAGCAGTACAACAGTAATACTCCGTAATACTACGAATCAGTACACCTTTAACATTGAGGGTCTTACTTTCATGGTGTCACAACAGCCATCACAAGCGGTACACCATCAGTTTGGTATTTTCCTGACCTTAAAATTGGCTTTTGCATGTCTGTGTGGTATTTTGGTGTCAAGCAAAGAACGCACAGGTGGGAGGAGAGGCTTTAGACTTTGTGCTGAGAATATAAACACCTGTGTTTCTGGTGCAACATCAATCTACTGCCAATCTGACGATTTTGTCAACAAGAGCAAACTAAACACTTGGAGCACATAAGTCATAATGCTTAAAGCGTAAACCTATTCAAACACTCTTCAGCCAATATATGTGTTTTAAATCAGCATTAAAATAATTATGTTTACTGTAGTTAAAGCAGGAACGTCTGTAAATCAGTCTACATTTGTCGATAAATGAATATGGGTGATTCCTTTGTCAGTTTCTGCTGTCCATCAAATGAAAACCTGCTTCAGTTAATGAAATCCCAGAAGGCAGCAGGACACATATGTTGATAAATCTGCAGCCTCTGATTGGATATCATACCCATCAGTTGGTAGAGGAACAACCCAACAATTGCCTAGTACGCAAGTGTAATTACTTCCTCAGGCATTAGCAAGGGTAATCTTTCAAAACTGCAGGACACCCCGAAACTTTTAGTCCAGTCAATAAATCAATCACCCTCCCACTTTAATTGTCTCTCTCCGCTGGGTGCCACCAGCAAGCAGAACTCTTTTCAAATGCAGAAAATACACTTGATGTCCAAAGTATTAAAATACATCTCAGATTGTAAATGTTCTTCTCCGAGTACATCTACTACTCTGTGACGAATCTAAAGTTAATACGATAAATCAAAGGATGCTGGCTTTTAACCGGAAACATATTCATGTACTTTGACTCAGAGCAAATGTCCCAAACGTTTCATACATTCAGAATGCGTCAAAGCACTTAAGTCTGAAGCTGGCTGATTGTCACCAATTTCCATCCTGGCAGTGATTTTAGGTAGGTGGCAGTTTAGCCAGAAGTGGTTTCTAAGTGGGTTGATAGTGAAACTACTTACGTCATCCTTCATGGGCTCTTTGGGGGGGTTGAACTCCTCGTGGTAGGAGCGGCCACTTGGCTGATGAATTAGTCTGGGGAAATGGAGGAGAGACGATGAGGAGGACAGGGACAAGGACGGAAACGGAATCAAGAGTGAGAGCAGAGGAGGAGGAGGACAGATGAGGGTTAGACAACCACGGTGACTCACTAACTACTTAACTGTCCTTTTCACATCCCACATGCTGCCCTTGTCCTACTTGGACTTGAAAAGGCAGCAGCCGGCCTCCTCCTCACAAAGGACCCCTGTGGACAAAAAGATGGCCCTTTGCAAACTAACTGTGTCTTCTATTTAGCGCAGTGCACGGATGATGTAGAGCAGCTATTGTGAGGACAGAGGACAAACATTGTGCTGCAATAACAAACACAATAAAAGATTTCACAACACACATTTTCTTTTCAGATGAAGGTCTCTGTAAACACGTCTGCCTGTTCAGTGTGTGGGTCAGCCTAAAATCGGACCACGGCGTGTTATATTAAACAGTTTCAAATGTGTTACATAAATACTGATTTGTTGCATGGAGGCAGAGATGGAAACATACCAGGAAACAACACACTGCCAATTAAGTTGTTTGCAACTTTCTCTTCAGCTCTCTCTTTGGCCTCAACCTGTGGAGCTTACATAAGCGAATCAGTGCCACCAGAAAGTGGCACAGAGCAATTTATCAGAGCATCTTTGCAAAATAAGTGACTATTAGCAGGTTGTGCGGTGGATACTGTTGGCTGAGCAGCAACAAAGCACGAATAAGGACAAAACCAGGTTGTAGGCAGAAGTAAACAAGTCACCATTACTGATGTGGTAAAATAATATTGCAATATATGTAATGCTGCTAACATATGATGATGATGAAAATGAGTAATCAAAATGATCTGAAAATAAGGTTGTACTGCAACACATGTGCAACACATTTTTGAAGGGTTTGAGATAAAACACTGATGAAACCTGGCACACGTGTCACAAACAGTGAATTTTGTTGTCTGACATGGGTCTCGGGCTTAATGTGTGGCAAGATAGGCAAGATGGCGCCCCCTGCAAATCAACAGGAAAGCCATCATGTTGCATTTCACCTAGATATACAAAATCTGGTAAGCACATGTAACATCCCATAACATAAGATTTTTTTAAAAAGTCTCTTGGTGCCATGACCTAAACTCAACAGCAAGACAGACATCTTGAATTCAGTGTGAACTTGGTTCTTGAACTTGGTATAGGTTTTGCCTGTATACTTTGGTGAACTCCTCCCAGCAGGTTAACCAGACCCACCTCAAGTTTGGTCACTGAAGTCTAAAGAGCTCGATGATGCTAAACTGACGAGCTTTTAAGGTTTCATCAAACACTGTTGCCACAATGATGCATTATTCACCATGAAACAGGAAGTTGTTGTAACTTGAGTGTACATGGTCCAATCTGCCCCAAATTTCACATGTTTGATAAGAGTCCCGAGAGTCTCAGTCATTGTGCCACCTACTGGAAGTCAGCTGTGTGTGACAATCACATTTCATGCTGTGGCCTAAACTTGCTATACTAGATGGTGAGATAGAATCAGTGAGTGTTCTCTAGCGCTACATAGTGGACACAGGAAGTAATACTGAACTCCTATGTGCATTTTCCAAAATACATGAAAATCCAGGGCCGTGTCAGTGTCCACTAACAAGGTCCTGACATGCATGAAGGTGCGAGGGCCTGTTCAATGCTGCTTGCAGCTTTAATTAATATATTCAATCTAAATACAATACAATGATTCGACTGTGTGTCCTTATCTATCAAATAACACCTCTATTACAAGAAGATGTCAGTCCTAATACCGTGACAATAATTCATCACTATGGATCATGGGTTTCTCCCTGTAAATTTGAGTATCACTAATGAGCTGTAATATTCACACTCTTAAGTTTTTTGTGCCATAGACTTGTCGCCTTTGAGATTCATGAAAAGTTTTGAGCACACAGTTTTAAAGTACAATCAGGCACTGAGCAGCTATGGTACTCAGCACATTTCATCAGGGACGGACACGCTGACTTCTTTAAGGATTCAACCTGTGACCTTCCAACCACAGGACGCTCTCAAACCCCTTCAGGCCACCTTCTCTGTTAATCGCATGCTTTCACGCTCCACTTCTCTCCAACATTATCTCACTGTCCCAGACTCTTCTGTTCACATGAATCAATCTACCTGCCTTGGTGGATTTAACACTCAGACAGAACCAGGAGCTTCTTAGCCAAAAGGAAAAGCAGCATCATGGGAAATCATAAACCACTGGGAAATAAAACAGATTGAATTTTTCCTTTGGTCTTGAATAATTAATTCTCTCTCTCTCACCAACTCCTACCTGCCACAGATCCTGCGGACCAACAGAGAGTCATCAACAACAAACTCGATCACGGAGTCCAGCTTCTCGTGTCTCTTGTCCAACAAGTCGTCCAGCTGGAAGAGAAACACAGAGGGAGTCAAACATAAGAAGCTCATAGATCTTTCTTTTCCTTCCACTTTTCTCCAATATTCCAACTCAGACTAAATAAAAACATTGGCTGAATAAAAACATTAACTGAGTGTCCAAAATGTTAAATGATATCAAAACATATTGCTGAGTGAAAATGTGAATTCTCAAACACACAAAATAATGTGAATAACTGAAAGAAAAAACAATGCCATTAAAACCTAACCATCTCTGCTTGTTTGACTGTCCGAGGGAACCCGTCCAACAGGAAGCCGTTCCTGCAGGCCGTCGTGTCCAGGTTCTTCTCTATGAGCTCCACAACCATCTCATCACTGACCTGCAAGTGAACAAAGATAATTCTCTCATCCATCTATTCACACTGTAATCAGCTACATCCTGCATGGCAACAGCTCTGTACAGGAACCACATGAAGAGTGTCAACAATACTATGACCTTTACTAGCAAACACAATATGTTGACACACTTCAGAAGAATAGAATCACATGCATATTCACTCAATAGTCAGTTAATTAGGTTCCCCTTCCAACATCTGATGCAATCCTCCTGCAATAAATCCTACCTTCATGTTCAGGTTGAGTTTTTGGGTCATTTTGGAGGATGCAGTTTACGGTGCTGTTGAACTGTATCGCATTATATTAAGAGGTGTTTCTAATGCTTTATCCACCCCATTTATATCAATGAGGGACTGAGTGTGGAGTGAGTATAAAAGTAGCTGAACGTGCAGAAAGTCCAATCAAAACATGTAGTGTGATTTAACAAGACGTACAAGATCAATAAAAACGCAGTGTCTGCCCAGTTACAAAAGAGTTAAAGAAACCAAATAATAAGAAGAGACAGTTGTTAATAGAAAAGAGTTAGTCAATGCAGAAAATACAGACTAAATTAATCCAGTCATTTAACATGTCATTTTGCGCTTTATGCTGATATCTCAATGTATTTTTAGAGTATTACTTTTTTTCTTACATGGTTGAGCTCCAACTTGAAGGAATGTTAATTTGTTAGGAAAACTCTGGTCTGCTCTATTTTAGTTGTTGCACTTGCAGTTTCAACATTAGTGGACTTGCACTTGCGGTTTCAACATTAGTGGAGGTCATTTTAGTGGTAAATGCAACTGAAGACAAATAAAACACGTAGTCATGTGGGACTGAACATGAAGGGCTGTAAAGTCAACACAGAGCCTCAGAGAGGGCAAAGGAGTAGAGGAAGAAAAATACAGATCATGAGAAGCAGATGAGCACAAATGTTACCAGTTTGCCAGAATCCATGGTCTCCTTGAGCCTCTTGCCGAGCTCGGAGCCTGAAGCCACCATGGCCCTCAACATGTCTCCGGTGGCCAGGTGGCAAACACAGTACTTCTCTGCTAGCCGAGGGGCCTGGAGGGAGAAGGAGAAGATCATTCATGTTAATAAATAAATCATTAAAGTTTCAAATTATCATCAACCAGACAAGTGAAGGGCATGCGGATTCTGTCAGAGAGCCAACCACCTGCATTGTAGGCTGTTAAAAGCATGGAAGCCATTTGTGTGTTTTGGCTGTGAGACCAAAGAGTTTACAACAGCAGAGATTATCTATTTGATTGCAGCTGTGTACCAACACTGAACTTTATAGTCATGCAGGGCAAGTCTATGACGCAAACTAACAAGGTGAAAGCTTGGAATTTTGCATAGGTCCTCACCTACAATACAGCTTGCAATCATATGGAAACAAGCAGCAACCAATACAACTCGGGCTGCAACTAATGAATATATTCATTCATTTAATCACTATTGTTTTCTTGATTAATTAATATTAAATAACGTGCTTTGTCAAACCAAACACAAGGAAATTTAGGTTACCATAATAAAAAATTTAAAAAAGCAGAAAATCCATCACATTTTAGAAGCTGAAAGCAAAGAACGTTTGGTATTTTTCTTGAAAAGCTATTAATTGAATACCAGAACAGTTGCTGATTTCATTTCAGCTCTAAATATAAGAATCCACTTGTCCAAAACAACTGAATCTTTAGAGTATTTACTTTAGAGTTTAGAACCTCATTCTAAATGTCAGGGAAATTAGTCATCAGGAACATCCCTATTACACAATGTGGATATTTCAGACGACAGACTGAAGGAGGTCATTGTGACATATTTCTGGTGGTCGAGCTTCTGTCGCCTATAAAGTTGCAACACAAATCATTCTGAAATATGGAATTACGAAACTGGATTCTTACAGACAACTGTGTGCCCTTCAGAAGGACTTTCCCTCCTAAAAATAATTGTTCTCTATAATTATCATCACTAACCTGCTTGTACTCTGACTGTCTTTGGTAGGCACTGTGTAGATTTATGAAAAGATGATTAACATAATCTAACAAAAATGCACATCAATATCAGTCAAACTAAGAGTTTGAAGCAGTTTGAAGAAGCACAAAATATGTTATTTTAAAATATATAATCATACATCCTCCTTTCGCAGATTATTAGAAGACAAGCTGATCTACCTGAATTTGACCAGAATAAATCCAGGCCAACTCCCACCTCCCTCCCGCAAGTTGTCTCTTGCATTTATACATATTACAATCAAACTGCAGGTTAACAGCACCGTATTCTAAAATACTCTTGAAAAAGACATTTTTAATCTCAACAAGATTTCACTCCTGGTAAAATAAGGGTTAATAAAATCCCTGTCACTGATGCTCCGCCTACCTACGTAGTTGTCCTGGTGTTATATGATGTGGAGCCAGCACAGAAAGATTTCACTAAGGCAAATAGGGATCTGACTAACAATTATTTTCATCATCAATTAGCTTGTTGATTATTTTTTTCATCAGTTGATCATTTAGTAAATAAAATGTCCAATTATAGTGAGGATGTCCATCATGATCACCCAGTTGAGCGAATCCTCACATTTCAGAAGCAGGAACCATCACTTGATAAATGATGTGAACAATGAACAGGTTATAAAAACTGTTGCCTACTTTCTCTTTATTGATTATTTAATGGACTATTGATGTGGTTTCAGTGTGAAGAACAGATCACACCCAAGCAGAAAGTAAGTCACAGTAACACTTTGTTACTGGGAACAAACTACAAACAGTGTAGACAGTGATTAGACAGTATATAAAGATAATGAATGATAATGGCTCTGTGACATATATTAATTACAGTCACTTATACAACATCCAAATATTTGGTCATTGGAGCATTTGGACATAGAGGATTTACAGGCTTTTCTACAACTGAAAATAAAAACAAAAGCTAACTTTTCAAGTTTTAAATGGTAACTTCATCGTGAAACAAGTTTGCAAACATACGTACTTCTTAATGTCTCAGACACTTATGAGGTTGTTATAACAGTTAACTTCATCCTGAAACTGCTGAACATATTTAAGAATAATAACACTTTAATTTTAGCTGTGTTTGTATGAGAGCAGCACTGTGTTTGTATGGAAGCAGCATTAGCATTAGCATTAGCTTGCATGAACCATGCGCTTAAAGCCACTGTGTCTCTAAGCTAATGGCTAACGGCTAGCAGCTAGCGGCTAGCTCTGTTAGCTCGCCTCTCCCACCTGAGTCCCCTTCCCGGCTCCCGGTGGTCCGAGCAGGATGGCGCGGATCCCTTCCTGCATATCGGCTACAGCCTCTTTCAGTTGCGTGCTGGGGGCCATGTCGGGAGCGGGAGACTAGCAGGGCAGAAACTTTAATAAAGTCTGTCTGTGTGTCCCGGTGACACTTCAGCTAAGTTGTCTTGGAAGAGACACGTCCACGCCTCCCGTGGTGCCATATCACTTAAACCCCACCCCTGCTGGAAAATGCAGCGTTTGATTGGCCGCCACGCTGCTCTGTCAAAAATTATGTGCGCTGATTGGATGAAATTCATAGACGTCTAGTTGTGTAACATCCGAAAAAAGGCTTCAATCCGGAAAATTCAACATGTTCAGAAATGTACGATGTTTTATTTTATGTTTTTTTATTTTAATCACAGGCTTTGTTTTGGAGGTTTGAACACGGGTTATTTTTGTTCCATACCCAGATTAATAATCTCAAATAATTATTAATTGTAATTTTTTAAATTATTATTTTCATATAATATTTTTTCTTTTCTATTAATCCATTGTGTATTTTGTGCCTCTGTTTATAAGTCTCTGGTGGTCTGGGGGGTAAATGTAAAGACAATTTTTTAAATGACCCAAAAAAGTCACAAATCTCAAATTACAGCGATTATCCTGACTTCAAATTTGAATAAAATAATTTATTGAGGATGAACAGTCTTGAGACTCGAAGTAAAAAAAAGAACTTTGAACTCTTTAAAAGTACTTTTAGATGAAGTTAAAATCTAAGGAAAAGCTTTTAGTTAAGTTAGTTATAAGTTAATTCTTGAAATGCACAAAATAAATACAGACATAAACAAATCATAAATAAAGGTCTACTTACTGAGCAAACTCCATCTACTAATATGAGATGCACTTGGAAAGTCACAGGAAACTTAGTCAGAGGACATTGAGTTATTTATTTATTGGCCCAATTATTTATATTTTCTAAAAACAAAACACATCCCATGACAGTGTGGGAAGGTTTATGTGGTTGGATGTTTTTTTTTCCTTGTCTGTACAGTCTGTAGGACAGTCTGTATATTGTCGGCTGGCCTACATTAAGTTTTATGGGCCCTCTTGTATTTGCTAGTGTTATTATTCCTCCTCTGAGAAAATCTGACTTCCCATGGATGAAAATAAACAAAACTATGCACATAGATCCAGTCCCATACCAAACTTTCTCAAATGGCATTGTGGGCTAATAGTCCTAAAGGTGGCGCTAAAGCAACCTATAATAATAATATATAATATAATAAATCAGCTGCATGTGCTACTTTCAGCGAAACACAGGCCCATCAAGCAGAAATGTTCACGTTTGGGACAAATTATAAAGTTCATCACAAAAACTGTACAACACTGAAACAAAATGTTTTACTGTAAACTGCTGCTGAAAATTCTCGCTAAATGAATGTCCAATGTTCATGAAAATGTATGACAAAATTTTGATGTCGTGGTAGATGTGGTGTGGCTGTTTGTTCAAAACAGAATATTAGATAGTGTTTTTTATCCTCATCTTAACTATTTCAGTTAATGGAACAAAAGAATCTTGAAACATCAGTTTGTCACTTATGGAGCAATCAGTCTTTGCAAAAAAAAGAAATGACAGACGTCTCTTTGTTCTCAGACATTGTTCTGTTTGGATTCGAGATGCATGATTTCAAAGATTTTTTTTTTAAGAAGGTTGAAATAAGTATGGTCAGGGAAATGCTGCTAATGGATCCATCATTTGTCTCCTCCTTTTCTTCCTCCTTTTCCTCTTCCTCCTCTTCTTCTTCCTCATCCTCTCCTTCATCTTCCTCTTACTTGTTACATGAGTCCTTTGATGCTAATCTTACGTCCAGTGTATGAACACAAGCACTGAAAGTTTCTGCACACTTTCTCCACAGGTTCATTTAGTTTAGCTTTGCATTTACTATGTTTCTTTTTTTGTTCATCCTGTTCTTACTTTTTCTTTGAGAATATTGGAGTATTCTACATAAATAAAGTATGTAGATCGCAGCACTTACTGTTCAGTACATGGGAGCACAGTATGTGTATTTGTCTGCCTCTATCTGCATGAACAGCTGTTAGCACAACCTTGGTGGTTGCAAAACTCTTCATGTGAAGCCACATCAGATTTAACCAGATAAGTCAGTCACTGGTGGATTATTTTTTAGTTATTTGTATTTGTTTGATAGGCACAGTACAGATTCAGTCAGTAAAGATGGAGTTTTTAATATTCATTTTTCCACTAAAACAAACCTTCCTGCCTCATTACAGCACAGATCCTTAAGGATTTGACAAGATAATCACATTACTTATATGAAACCCTCAAAATAAACCATCTGTGACTTCACTGCTATAGTATATATATATTTATATATGTCATTTGTCGTGTGAACAAAAGGGAAGTGAAACATGTGTACAAATGACACAACAAACCACAAAGGTTCGATTTTGGGGAACAAGACGTTTTATAAAGCCCTTCCTGTCCTGACAGGAAACACAGTTGGTACCTTCACTTTCAAACTCACTGATGGTCACGGCGGCAAAATGCCAGAAGCTGATGTTGTGTACTCTGATGTTAGCTTCACAAAATCAAAGGAAAAGACCACTGGTGAGTCTTCAATATGGATAATCCATCTATCTGAATTGGCAGCAATTCTGATATCTGCTTCTTTTGTGTCAGTTTGATTGAAAACACTTGTTCTTCCACTTCATCAGTGACCTGCAGCACTTTTTTTTTTGCAGATGCAGATGCAGCTTCCTCCCTGGCTGAAAGTGCATACTCTGAAATCAAGATCCTGAAGACTGAGCCCACCACAGAGCTGCCCGGTGGGTAAAAATCAGTGCTAAATAAACAGCAGGTGAACTGTGACTTGTGCTCAGTGGTCATCATAAAGCAGACAGCCGCCCGTCTCAGCATGGTTTTACTTTTTCATGATAGAAACGTGTATTCTTCAATGGCCTTTCTTCAACAGACTGCTGAAGGAGTGCTTGGTCTTTCAGAAAGAAAATCACTGCCCGAAACATTTAGATTAAATTGTCCTTTGAAATATTATATCCTCGTGTAATTTAGGATTAAATATGGAATATTAAATACTAAATACAGAATATTGCAGATTGAATTGGGTGAAGTATTGCACAGTGAATGGTATAATGACCAATATAAATAATGCAATGCAATGAAAGGAAATTTGGCGGGAAAATTTTCAAAAATCTCTCTGTACAAATATATTACGAGCATTGAAGGATCAGAAGATTTCAGGGACATGAGCTTTAACTGAAGTAAAGTGAACACAGAGCAGTGTGACCACACCTTTACTGCAATTATAGAAGTCAGGTATTTTGAAATTTCATCTGCTTCATTATTTTAATATCTTTTGCTTTTCCCAGTCGCAAAAAGAGAAACAACAAAACATGAGAACACAAAAGAGAATCCTTCGCTCCCCCGTACAGTTCACTATGAAATGGGAGAGGAAGTCAAGGTCCAGAAAAAAAGGAACTATACAAATGTTTAGTCATTTGTTACAAAAGTGTACATGTTTCCTGTTAAAAATCACAAAGGCAAATTATCATTCTGAAGGATCCAAATTTAATTTTTGTTTGAAAAGTTTACAGCAAAAGATATTTGAAAGTTCAGTTTGATCTGTGCAGTGATGGAATGTAACTAAGTACATCTACTCAAGTACTGTAGACTGATACTAGATTTTTGAGGTACTTGTACTCACTACATTTAGATAAAGATAGCTACTGTCCGTCTTCTTCAACAGGTCCCCAAAAACAAGCCGTGTCAAGTTGTCAGGTCATGTCAGAGAGAATGGCCATCGCCGTTCTCAGCGCTCTCCTGGCTGCTGCTGTTATTCTTCTCAGCTTCATCAGTGAGTTTGCACAGTTCTTTTCAAAGTAAATGCATATACGTAATCTGGAATCACTTATAAAATCTGATGGTTGTTTTGTTGTTTTTGCATTGCCAGAAAAATGTTAAAATAAATAAATGTAAAAAATATTAATAGACATAGGAATGATCTGCATCAAGCACCAAATGGGTGCTTGACCTTTATTGACTCTTTTTTTTTAAAAATCAGTTCATCAAAACGTTCAAATTCTGAAACATCTCCAAGACCTGACAGCGGTGAACAAAACTTCAAACTTCAAAACAGGTAACTTTGCATTTGAAATGTCTTAAAGGTTTGTGTACTGTGAAAGAGTTTTATTCTTTGTGCAGGTTATCCAATAAGAAACGATCCAGAAAGTCTTTTTATCCTCTTTCATGACAGAGAGACGCTGTGAAGTAAAAACATACAACACCGTGCTGAAAATGTGCCCTGATTTAAATATATGTAAGTGATGGATTTTGCTTTTCTTACATGTTTGCATCCTCTGGTGATGATTAAAGTAACAGTGATGGATTGACAGAAAGGCCTGTAACTCCAAATCATATGTAATTAGAAACAGTGATTTGCTGCACCTGACTAAAGTCGTTGCTGTGATCTCTTCAAAGCCCAGACATGTCTGAAATGTGAAGAAGGCTGGGAGCTTTATGGAACACAGTGCTATTATTTCTCCACTGATGCTTCACAGTGGGAGGAGAGCAGGAATACTTGCAAAAACCACAATGCAGATCTGGTTCAGATAGACAGTGAAGATGAACAGGTATGACACTCTGCTGAAGGCTCATGTCGCTCACCGCCTTTGTTCCATCACATTCTTATGTCTAATGTGATCTTTCAGCACAGAAAATGAAGCTGCATATCATGTTTTCATCAACCTTTCCTGTTCAGAAATTCCTAGAGCTGAGCCTGAGACACAGGGTGACACATCCTGAGGACAAGTTCTGGATTGGACTGACAGACGTGGAGGAAGAGGGCACATGGTTGTGGGTAGACGGCTCACAACTGAATGACAGGTTTGACGGCTGTAAACATTTCTTTTTGTCAATTTCCAATATCAAAATTACCAGTTTTATTGAACCAGCTCTTTCTGTTCTTTATCTCTTAGTCTGGCATTTTGGTTCCCCACTGAGCCAGATGACTGGCAAGACAAAGAGGACTGTGTAAGGATGGGAGAGGCCGGAGGATCGGGTGACATCAACTGTTGGTATGATATGTCCTGCACAGACACTCAGAAAAGCATTTGTGAGAAATCAGCAGAAACTGGACAAGCGAAGTGCGTCTGAAAAGTAGTTCAGCACAAGTCTCAATCAGGCTGTTAAACAATCTCAGTGAAGGATAATGTCACATTTGTGAGGCTGAAAACATGAAATGTTTTTACAGGAAAAACGACTAATTGATTAATCATTTTATCTGTACTTGTATAAAGTGTTGGGTAGTTTAATTTATACCAAAAATTATATTTTAGAAATTCTTTATGCAATGATCTTTTTTGTGAACTTGTGAACTAAATTGGACAGATTTTTATACCAAATGATTAATCTGTTATTTGAAAAATGTCCTAGCAGATTAATCCATTTTGAGATAAATTGTGAGTTGTAGCCTCCTCTTTGATTCTTGTTTTTCATCCTGCCCCTACATGTCCTCCTGTTGTTATCTTGTTCTGGTCTCCACCTTTCAAATTCTCTTTGTTTTGAAAAAACTGCCGCCGTTACATTAAAACTGAAAATGTATTTGTATTTGTATTTGTAAACTGCAAATTTCCCCACTGTGGGACGAATAAAGGTTTATCTTATCTTATCTCTTAAAGTCAAGCTTTGTTCGTCAGGAATTCAGTGAAAAATGAACATGAGCTTTGTTCTGGTTGACAACTTTGCAGAATTTGAAATGAACAGTATACTATATGTTGAAGTGAGAAGTGAACTGATGAAATCATCAGATGGGTTTAATTCATTTACTACTATAAATATTGTGCTTTTGTTTTGCAGAAGTTTGGTTTCCATTCATGTGCTGTTTACCTGTTTGTTTGATTTTGGGTGTTCGGGTCCTGTAAGTTATACGTTGTAGGTTTTGTACGTTGTTTTTACCAATAAAATACAATTACAAAATAAAAAAGAAGTATCAAGACTAAGTATCATTTCTTTCTTACCATCCAAAATCACAACAAAACTTGGATCAGTGTTAAAAACATTTTTATATTTACATGATTAATTCTGAAGTGAAAGAATAATAAAGAAAAGTTCAGTCAGGCAGCAGGTCAGCTGAGGGTCCAGAGTGATCAGGAGTGAGCTTGTCTGTCAAACATAGGACTGTCAGTCAAAATGCTTCCTGTACACCTGTAAGAAACAAGAATGGACAGCTAACCTGCTGAAGCACTGAGCCGCATTAAGAAACACAGATCAGCGCAGCGCTGGAGAGATTTTATGCTACAGGACATTTTGTGTATTGCTACACTCTGTTCTGAATTTTCCCCTTAACATGTCTTGTAACTGCTGAATTCTTCCAGAAGGCTGCTGGAGTGAACGGAGCTCAGACGTTTGATGCAGTTGCTCTGTCAAGTTTGATAAACAGGCTTAATTTACCCACAAATTAGTCGATGAATCTAGAAGTTTGATTCAAGCCGTGGTTTAAGTCTGTCTGAAACAGCATCAGAACTGTGCATCAGAAACAGTCCTAGTCCAGCTGTGTTCCATTGCAGCTCCAAAATGGGTTGAAAAGACAGCTGATTGTAAATTTTCAGTCTCATGAGGCTGCTTCGAGCTTTAAGTAATCAAAAAACGTGGATGTGAGCCATTTGGTACAACACTTCATCTTTGTCTTGATTTTGTCAAAACCAGCAGATAACCTGAAGAAACAGGTCTCTTTTTTTGTAGTTCAACTAATTTTAGTTGTGAGTTCGAAGGATTTTTCAAGATTTCTGCTTGATGGAATGTTTTTCTCTAAATTTGTTTACACAATTTGCAGATTGTAACGTGAGAACTAAATTTAAAGACATCTCTCCAAAAACAAAAAACAGTCTCTAACCGCTCTCCATCACTCTGAATCGTCCTCATCAGCTATAAATGCTGTGTCATCTGATGTCTGCTGGTCTGCACCTCTTCTATCTTCCCCCTGCAGCTCTCGGACGGCGAGGATTCGTACAAGCAAGGCCTCCATTGTGCTGTTCTCCAGAGGGGAGGAGGAGAACCACAGAGGGCTGCTGACAACACAAGAGCAATCCGGATGAAGGTAGAACAAGTCGGTGCGCTGCCTGACCGACTCTGAGCTGGATGGAAGGAGAGAAAACAAGATCTGATCTGTCTGCGGATACGAGCGTCATATACAAGCTTGTTCATTCTGACTGTCTTCCTGGACGGTCTGCTGGCTGTGTAAATAAGCAGCTGTATCTTAACATATCAACTTCAAGGTGATGATGTGTTACTGTTGTGTTCAAAGCTTCCGTTGCCCCCAAGTGGCCAAAACCTCAGTTATTGCAGGTTTAAACATCAAACATCAGTACATGGGCAATCTGCAAGTTTAAAGTGAAAATGTTTACTGGCCTCAAAATCCCACACTGGTCAAATCTTAAACTATAACATCATATCAGCAGGAGGGAGGAGAGGAAAAGAAATACAGTAGATAAAGAGTCAATATTAAAGTCATATGAAAAGTAAAAAAGTAAAATGAAGCTACAAACCACTTGGAGAGATAGAACTCGTAGAGTCTGACAGGACAGCGGAGAGGGTTCTCTGTGTTCTCCATCATCTCCAGGATATCCTCTTTACTCTCATTTCTCTTACGCTTCTTAGCTGGGACTCCTTCAACTTCTGTAAATGAATATAACACAAACGTGCCAGAGATTTTTCATTTTTTGAATCAATATTATTACAATACAATCCGCTGCTTCCTTTTGACCCTCAGCTTCATTGGTACCTGACTCTTCCTCGTTTATGGATATTGGGGGGTAGAAGCGCAGGAAGGTGGTCTTGGTGTTGTTCTGGTTGGTTTTGGTGCAGCGCATGACGTGGGCGAAGGACAGCTGGCGGTGCTGCTCCACCGTGGTGAAGCCAAAGTACTTGCAGCAGAAGAAGAGCAGAGTGTTGAGGAGGACGATGGGGGAGTACGCCCCCAGCTGTTTACAGTCCCACAGAAACTCCTCCTCCACACAGGAATGGATGTAACCTGCAGAGGAGAAGAGGCACCCTGGTTTATATCTGGTCAGTCTGAGTTGATCAGAGACAGAAGAAAGACATGAGGACTCACTGGCTGTGACTGAGGGTTTGAAACCTTTCAGAATCCTGGTGAACTCAGTGGAGAACTTGCTGTAGATCAGGTCACTGAATATGTTCTCCACACGTCCGTTCTCAAACAGGTACTGAAGAGAAACAACAAAACGACAGTAACAAGAACTGTGTCACCATATTAACATATAAATAGTTTCTGAAGGTCTACTGTGTGAAAGAATGCGTAGGTGTATGAATTCCTCCAGCAGAGGGCGCTGGTGCTGTAGAGGTGATAGAGGATGAAGTCCAGCAAGTAGCAGGAGACAATACAGTGAATCGGATTTAGGACAATAATTATTTAGTGTCTCACAGAATCAGTCTGAAATCACTTGTGCACCTATAAGAAAAGTTACTTAACTGAGACACAAGCTGACGTGAGGAGTGTTTTCACATAGAAATTAGCCTGACCTCAACAAGTCTCCCTTTTCTCATATCAATAAACCAAAGTAGCCGCAGTCATGTTTCAGAGCTCAACAAAATTTCACCAGAAAGGACAAAAATCCCAAAACGATCAAGAGGCGAAAAATACCCATGAAAAGACAGATGTTGAGTGGGAGAGAAATATTACCCTGACACAGCGAGTCATAGTGTACAGTAAATGTGTGTGTGTGTGTGCTCATCTTACCTGCTGTATGCTGAGACAGAGGTGGAACAGGCCGTCGGGGGAGTACGGCTCTCCATCACATCGTTTCACCTCAGTGACGAAGCAGCAGAGGGCATCACTCAGCTCGGCCGCAGAGCAGAGACGAACGTCCTCGTTCTGTGTCACAGCATGAGCTGACAGAAGAGTCAGGAGGACGCGTCAGATCACCTGTCAGCCATGTTGTTTCAGACAGCAATGAAGGCCTAGCATCATCGCTTTCCTCATAAGTTGCTTAATCATTCAAGTCTAATATTATTAACTGAACACTAAAATTGTTGTTGATTAATTTTCTGTTGCTCAATTAACTGTTCCATAACTATTTGGGTTCATATAATGTGTTTTAATTGTGTTGTTTATCTACCTTTGGACAATTACATTTCTTACAAATACAATAAGATAAGATATTCCTTTATTAGTCCCACAACGGGGAAAATTCCAGCATTACAGCAGCAGTATAGAGTTAACCTGGATGTTTGCACTCAAATTTTTAAACCTGCGTTTGCTGAGTTTTGATTTGTCAACAACTTAAGTTTCATACTAAGATGACTGAAAATCACACTGTAAAAAAAAAAAAAAAAAAAAAAGAAAGAAGAACATACAAGACACGAGGCCCAGGTTGGTCTGTGTTTGCCTCCACTGTATCCATCTCTTCCAGGCATCAATCCCACATTGACTCTTCAGTCTGTGGTGCTTCCTCAACATGAACTCCACAGAGTCTCTCTGTGATGTCTTCTTCTCAGCTGCCTTGGACACCTGCTGCAGCTTTCGACCCTTGGACAGAGAGAGAGAGACAAAATGTCACCACAGGAAAATGATTCTGCAGCTTCTGAACTCATTTCCCAGGTGGTTTGTTACCTTGTTCTTGTTGTGGACTTTCTCCACAGTTTGTTGTGATGGTGAAGGAGCCGGTCCAGGGCTCGGTGAGCTCTGGAGATCCTCTGTCGTCTCTGCAGCAGGAGGAGCTGGAGGTGGGAGCTCAGGTTGAGGTTTACTGGGTGGCTGTTTTTCATGGGTGTGCGTTGGCCTTAACAACCCAAAGCTGGTGTCAGAGGAGGAGTCCTCCTGGTTGGTGAAAGCCGTCTGATGATCTGTATCTGTCTTACCCTTTGGAGGATGACTTTCTTGTCTTTGACCTTCTTTTGTCACCGCTCTGTCCTTCTGCCTGTCCTCAGTCTCGTTCCTCTCATCCTGCGTCTTCTCCATCTCAGACTTTGTGAAGTTGAACTCACTTGGGTCGGGGCTGTCTGGCTTCACAGGAAGAAGCACAGGCACAGGCAGCTGCAGCAGTTTGGGAAAGACAGAGAATGCAAGAATCAAGTAAAAAGTCTTGACAGTGTTTCCCCGTCATTTTTTAAAATTAAGACCTAATTGTCATGACTAAAAATTCCAACCAAGGGTGGAGGGAAGATTGAACTATGCCACATTCAATAAAATCCATAAATTGAAAAAATGAGAGCAGTTTTCTTGCAGTGTAAAGCCCTGATATTTCAAAGGCAAACAAGGTTCACGAGAGGTGACAGAGGATTTTTACATACCAGTAAGGGAAGGCCCACAGGCTCTGGTGTGAACTGGCTGTACATGTTCATAGGCACAGGAACATACACCGGCACCGGGACGGGCAGGATGATGACTCTGGGTACAAAGTTGTCTTCACACAGCAGAAAAAGACAGAAACAACATCAAAGCTCTCTGAAAAGATGGTATGAGTTTGTAGATTTAGTGTCACTGCATCACAAAAAAAGTTAATTCGGCTAAAGGTTTAAAAATTCTGGAGGTGATTTTTACCTGTCTGTGCTTCAGTGTCGACAGTCTGTGTTGTACAGGAGACTCCTTTGTTATGGACCAACGGCGTGCAGAGCACGGACTTGTTCTTCATTTCACTGGGGACTGTTTGAACACTGACCTGAAGAGCAGACAAATCAGGCGTAAAACATAAATAAGTCCATGCATTAATCTCCTTCATACAATCATGTGTTCACAAAGTGGTGAACCTCTCTCCGTCCTCACTTGTGAACGACTGAGTCTTTCCAGGATGAACCTTTCATACCCAATCATGATACTATCACCTGTTACCAATGAACCCGTTTACCTGTGGACTGATCCAAACAGGTGTTTTTGGATCAGTCCACAACTTTCACAGTCTTTTGTTGCTCCTCTCCCAACTTGTTTGAAACATGTTGCCATCAAATTCAGAATAAGCAGATATTTACAAAAATCAATGTTGATGAGGTCAAACATTAAATATATTGTCTTTGTGCTGTTTTCAATTGAGTATTTGTCAAAAAGAATTAGCAAATGATCACATTCTGTTTTATTTATGTTTCACGCAGCGTCCCAACTTTTTTGGAATTAGTGTCGTATGTGGAAGATTTAGATTTTGGAGTAAACTTACATGTCCAACAACCTTTGTCTGAACATCAGTGACACAGACTGTGGAGAAATGACAGAGTTTGAGTCAGAAAAATGAACAAATCATGTGTCGACATAATGTCTGTGTGTACATGTACCATGCTGTGCAGAGCTGGCAGAAGCAGTTGGCTGCCTTGCTAAAGCGCCAGCAAGTGAGATAACGTTAGTGATGACCGGGGAGGACTCGGCTGTGCCTGCAGATCTGGGAGGTGAAGAGACTGTTGGCAGGAAACAAAGAGGAGTCAGCAGAGGTCTGATTGATCTGATAGTACTTGATACAGTAAATAAAAAAAGTCGAACTAGACGTCCTGAGGGAGATCTAGTCTCCTAAAAAACCAATGACTGGTCTCAAAACAGATCTTGAGTCATTAACTGAAAATCCACCTCAGGTCTGGATCACATCTGATTTAAACTGCTGTAGGTCTCAAAAACTTTACAGCTCTTTCATTTAAATAATAGTCAAATGTACATAGTTTTAGAATTGTTTTTCATATTTTACTGTCAATTTTCAACGTATGCTTCTTGATATGCAGCACTTGCTCTTAATCTTTCTTCATATGTTTCTACATGCTATGTTTTTTTGTAATGCACCAAAAAAACCAAGTCAAATTCCTTGTAGGCAAATTATTGTCATGCCACATTAAGTTCAGACATAAACAGGCAAACGAAGCAGCAAACCTGTGTCGACCATCTGGACCTTTTTGTTGCAGAAATGTAAGACACATTTCAGGTCACAGAAGTGTTTGACCTCTCCCAGCATGGGAAGACTCTGCCTCAGTTTCCCTTCACGCCGGCAAGTGTCACACTTGGCAATCTGAAGAAAAAAACAGAGTGTAATGAGTAGAAGAGGTTTGGCGAGAAGATGAGTGCATGTTGGTCCCACAGAACAAGAACAAACAGGAGTCAAATGTGATCAGTGCTACAGCTGAGCTTCCACCTTTACTTACATGGCAGAAGAGCATTTTGTAATTTGAGTTGCAGTCTTCAGAGCAGAACTCCTCTTCAGAGCCTTTGTACTGTGCCATCACCACCGTCTTAGAGATGGAGAGACAGTAAGCACACGAGTGACAGTGTTCTCCCCACTTCTTTTCCAGCTCATTGAGAAAGAGCATCTTGCAACCTGGAAGAAAAGAAAGGATCAGTTTTTAATTAATTGATTGATTGATTCATTCATTCATTCTTTCTTGCTGTGTCGTCTTACCATCACTGCAGAAGTAGCAGTCTTTGTTGTCGACCCTCTTGGCGTCTCCGATGATCCTTTCATTCTTGCAATATTCACACTTGCCCATGATGTTGTTGACCCTCTTAAACTCTTCAGAACAGGCCAGGCTACACACAAAGTTCATTTTGCCCTGTGCAGAAACACACACACAAACATATTCACACAAATGTCACAGTGTACGTTTCTAGGTTATCACAGTGAGAGGTTTATATCTTACAACACTGTCATAATAAAACCGTAAATCAATGGACATAAACATGAGATTTAATTAGATCCACTGATTTGATAGCGATTTACATGCCTTACTTCAGGGTACATCCAGAATAGTGGTTGACTAAAGGAAAAACAAAAGGCCACACAGAGACCTTCCCAGCTCATTCACAAATGTGTTTCTTTGATTATTACACTTCCACAGCCTGAGAGCTTAATGCCCCGGCTGCCTATATTTGAAAAAACAGATCTGAAAACACCTTTTTCTGGATGACTTTGGGTGCAGTTTTTAAAATGCGCCGACACTGAGCACATGGCAGTTTCTCTGGTGGTTTGAGGAAGTCACTCTGCGTTTGGTCAGAGGCTGCTGTTGGGTTAGCGGCAGCTTTCTGGGTCTCCTGTGGCACAAAACAGCAAAAAACATGCAGAAGTATTAAACTTACAGATGTGGCATCTGGTATCTAGTATGACCCAGGAAATTTCCCATCTATAAAAAATGAACATGTGATCCAGGGCGACAGTATGGCTCCTTCGTGTGGTTTTAATAGTGTTTGAGATAAGATAAACCTTTATTCGTCCCACAGTGGGGAAATTTGCAAGCAGTAGAAGTAGTAAATGAGTTCTTCTACTTCCTTGCAGCCACTTCTTCCACTACTGGTTCACTGATCACAGCATTAAGAGTTTCAAACCGTGTATGAGCTGTAGGTTGTGTTACCTTAAAAGCTAAGGCACAGGTTAAAGTGCAGAAGTTTCTCACAGAGGCATCTGACATGGCGAGGTGGCAGGCAGGTACTGTAGTCTTACCACAGGTGTCACAGTTCAGTGGAACACCTGACGAGAGGAAGAGGTTTCATGATACAAACTGACGGACAAAGACAAAGAGCAGTTGTCTTGTCAAAATAAGAGTCCAGTACCTGATGCACTGACAGCCTGGATCTTAAACGCCATCGCACAACTGCTGCTACAGAACAGCTCCACCACGTCCTCACTGCCTCTGTTTTCAACCATGTCAGACATGAAATGGCTGGAGCTGCACATGGCACACGGCTGCGGCGTTTTGATTTTCTGCAGTAAAAAAAAAAAAGCACAGAAAGAACATTTTGTCATTTAATCAACTCAGTGGAACTCAGAGCATTTTAAATTTAGGGTCCAGGGGAATCCAGGTCACCTCATCTGGAGCAGGAAGACATTCAGCCAAAAGCAGTGAATTAATGATTTTACAAAAATAAAAGACTTTTTTCCTTTTTTTGTTCATTTTGGTTATACCCTCATGAATTTTTCATTTTGCTGCATATTGTTTCTTCATTTTTTTTTATTTATCTCTTAAATAAATCTGTTTCATTCCTATAAAAATAAACAAAGAACAAACGAGACCTTTCCTCTAGCCTTTAAAATAAGTTCAGTAGCACTGCAAAAAGATATTTTTTAAATATATTTGTTGAAATTCAACAGATGTTTTTGTTACTTGTTTGAATTGGGCCAGACACGCAGCACTGCAGAGTTTTGTGCTGCCATTTTCCTCTTGAGCGTGACAGGTGTGCTACAGTGGGAGTGACAGTTCTCACAGATGGACAGGTTGCTCATGGTGCAGAAGCGGAGGAAACAGGGATCACTACAAAACTTGTGGATGATGTTCTGCTGTATGACCTCATGTTTGCTCTGCAGGAAGATAAACAGAGGCCAGTGTCAACCATAATTCAAGGGCTGTGAGTTGAAATGCTTATATCTGAGACCATTCTTATAGCAGTCTGTGTTCTTCATATTTACAATGAAGAAAAGAAGAAAAATGAACTATAATTTGATCTTTGGGAATTTGTTGCCTCATTTCTTACAATGCAATATCTGCTGCACATGCTGCATTGTGACTGTGATGCGACTGGCATGATGGGTATTTTGGTGGACATGATTCTCTTGTAGTTGAAGGAGGACAAGCAGGTCTGGCTGCAGAAATCCTTCATTGTCTCCTCAGTGTCCACCGGAGCCTGGAGGACATCCTGAGACTCTGTTATCGCTCTGAGAAAAAGAAGTGTGAGATCAGATCAATGTCAAAAAACTTCGATGCTAAAAACATGTCCATACAGTTGAGAAGAGTTTAGCTGAAGAACATTTAAAATTCAGTGAATTAAACTACTGTATGACTCACTGAAGGCAGAAGTGACAGGTCTTCCTAACTTTGTTCATTTGGTAAAATTTCAAAAGGCAGGAGGTGGAGCAGGAGATATCTGCGTGACCCTTCCTCTGATAAACAGTCTCTCCGTCCATCAGGACCTTTTTGCAGTCGGAGCAAGACGCAGGCAAATCCATGTGTGTGAGAGTGGGCACTGTAGATGTGGAGTCTCCTGTCAAGGAGAAGACTGAACCGATCTTCAAGTCCTCCTGTCAAAAACAGAACAATAAGCTGATGCACAGTGACGGAGTAGTTGTCAGTGGATGTCCACTACTGTGTCTCTTCTACTCTTTTCCTCATCAGTATCAGTGACGACAGCCTCATCTACAACGCCATCCATAAATATTACAACAACAAAACAAAACAAACATCTTCATCTAATATGAACTGTATCATGTGTCCTACCTTTGCCACATTAGGCTCGTCTTTGATGTCCTCTGTGGATATGGAGGATGAGAGATTCTGGTTGTACTCTTCATCAATGGGCTCTTCTTTAATCTTGAAGCATGAAGACAGAGACTGATTAGCTGTGTAACATTTTCAACAGAGGAGTCTGTGTGGAGAACTGTGATGATTCTAACTGGTGTGTAACTTGGAAAATTTACTTGCTAGAGAAAAAAGACCTAATGTCATTACTGTTGTAAAGTCATGTCTTGAATCATTGTATTATAATTATTACAGGAGACATTATTGCACATAATACTCACAAAATCCAAGTTTGTTAGTGATGGCTTCACTTCTTTAATGTCACTTTCCTCAGTTGTTGGTCTGTTCCTTCCTATAAAGACGTGTTAAAAATAAGTCAAATTATGATCATTGAACGATACATCGTTCTATAATTCAGTGCAAAAGTACCAAAGCAATGCAAATAAAGGCAGTGGAGAAAGAGTGAAGGAAAAAATGACTGTAGTACCTGATACAGTGAAAGACTGAGCCTCGTGTACCATCATACATCTGTTGCTACAGAACAAGTCCAGCCTGCCTTCATCATTTTCATTTTCAACCATGTTCGACATCTGATGGGACGTCTGGCACGTGAGGCACAGCTGAGGTGTCTCAATTTGCTGCAAAGTTATAAAAAAGACAGCAGAGAAACAATGTGAGGATCAGACAGTGAAGGATCAGCCCATCAACATGTTTCTGCAATTTAGACCTTTTGCTCAATCACTTTTAAAAACCAACTTTTTAAAATTGGTCTTTGGTTATTTCATTTGTTTTATGACATTTTAGTTGATTTTACTCTTTGTGTTCTAAACAAATATAAGACTTTATGTTTTCCCTCAAACCACAAACTAAAATGAATTAAATAGATTTATTTTCCATTCATCCATCAGTAGCTTATTTTGTTTGTCACCCCCTTGGTTTTTCGAATTTTGTGTTAATGGGGAAGTTATGCCAACACCAGTCCCTTCATATTTATAGTCCTGGTCAGATGAGGCGACCATGACTGATCCGTTTGATTTCTGCACCTCTTTGAACTTGACCAGACAATCTTCACTGCAGATGGTTTTACTGCTGTTCTCCATCTTCAGGACGAGACGTTTGTTGAGGGAGAAGGAGCTACAGACGTCACAAGTAAACAGAGGCAAGTTGTTGACCTTGTGGTAGTCGATGAAGCAGGCGTCGCTGCAAATTCTATGTCTCAAGCCGTCCAGGGTCAGCCTGAGTTTGCACTGAGGAGGACAAAACAGTGTTTTTTACTGCAAATAAATGGAGAAAAAATATTTATTTTTCATGTGTGGAATTTATGATTATTTTAAGCATAAGATTAGTAATATTCTTTACGGCATCTGACACCACAACAGTTATATAAATGGAAATTAAAACCTGTACACTTTAGTAGGAGCTGGAAAGAATTGGGCCTCTAGTCTACAAATAATCTGAAAGTCTTAAGTCATTAACAAGCAGTTTCAAGTCTCTGCAAAACTGTACATATGTGGGTGAAACCACTGATCTTCAGGACTCTGACTTCATTTCTGAAAAGAGCAAAGAACAAGCTGAAAAAGCTGAACTTCCAAGATGCTGCAGGAAAAAAACATCCATCCCTTTATGAAGAATAGACTACAACAATGTCTCAGTTTGCCAGTAATGAGAGGGTCATATATTCTGCACTGAACAAACCTCTAAAATATGTTTTCACCCTTTCACTGCCAGGCTGAAAATAGTCCCCAACAAATGCACTATTAATGGCTGTTTTAGGAACGTTTGCCAAAAACTACAGTAGCCAGCTGTTTGAGGAAATGACTCAGCCTTTTTTAAAAATAAAACCATACTGTATATTTTTTAGGGCCACAGACAGAAGGGAAGTCGGAAAGTGTTGACAGACAAAACGAGGCATTGTTGGTTTTGGTTTTCTCATGGGATTTGTTGGCAGTATGAAAAACATAGAACAGCCTTTTCAGCCAAACTTGTCCTTTAAATATAACATCAACATACAACTGCACAGTCCCCAGTGTAACATGTTAAAAGCATTGGGCAATGTTACTTAAAGTTAAACAAAAGTCAATTTATTTTCCCCTTACAAAGCAGAGTCTGGCGCACGTCTTGCACTCTGTCCGAGGTGGGATGTTCTTCTTGGAGTAGAGAGAAAAGAGGCAGGTGTCGCCGCAGAATTCCTTCACAGTTCCTGAATCATCCACTGGAGCCAGGATCATGTTGTGAGGTTGCATTATGGTCCTGAGGGAACGAGAGCAAGATGTGATTCACCGTCTGGAAAAATGTTGTCAGTTGTACAGCGAGGGCTTTGTTATGACACAGAGAGTGTGGAGTCTGTACTACTTGACCTGCATAACAATAAATGTAGACAAAATCTGCCAAAAGTACACAACCAGGTGATCACTGCTTATTTTGCACAGAAGAAACATCAACTGTGTTTTTGCTGGTGCTGAACAGCTCCATTACAACATTTTAGGTCTGCAAGTTATTTAGTTATTTTTATCATGATAATCTGTCGATTCTTTTCTTGAACAAACTCCAAAACCTAATGATCTTATGATCACATAAGACAAACAAAAGCAACAAACTCTCATAAGCTGGAACAAGGGCGAATTTAACGATTAATTGACTGGCAAAATGATTTATTAGAGCAGTTTTGTTAAAAAATGGTTCAAAGATTTTGGATTGATTCACTCTTGATTCAATCTCTGTCTCTTTAATACAAATACACACAAACAAAAATGGAAAAAAAGAAGCAGTGGTGACATGCAGACATAGAAAAGCATGAAGAACAATATCCTGGACTTACTCTGAGCAGTTGTAGCACTTTTTGGTGACTACTTCGATGTGGGGATGCCTTTCAAAGAGGCAAGAGGCTGAGCAGAAAACCTCCGGTGAGCTCCCCAGCTGGTAAAGTCTCTGTCCTTGCAGCATTTTCTTTTGACAGTGGCAACAGGAAACACATGAGACTGCAAAGGTGAATGTTAGTGTGTCTGATTCAGCAGCTGCAGATGCATCACTTTCGTTTACAGCCGAGTCTGAAGTGATGTTTGTATCCTCCTGTGGGATGAAACAGTTACGGTACAGTGATCAGAAGCCAAACCCTGCTCAGCTAAGACTGATTCAGACAAAGTTCTTTACTGTTGTGCTTCAATCAAGGAAACACAGAACATGACAACAAAGGCAACAAGTACACAAATAATATGTCTGATTTATTTAGCAGTAATTTATTGTATGAAATATACTCACAGTAACTGATTTCAGTTTCAATGGCTTGCCACTTTTCCTCCTGTCCAACCAGGCTGAGCTTTTCTTACCTGAAGGGAAAAATCAGGAACATTCAACTAAGTTTACTGCAAATACAGGTAGTGAACATAGGATAAGACTGAAAGTGTTGGCAAAATATTAAAAATATCTGCACGCTGTGTGAAACATGTTTATTTGTCTGCATTCTTTATCATGCTGTTGTTAGATGTGGTACTTTGTTTGTGTGCCACACAAATGATTGTCACCATGAGAACATGAAGGAAAATTTTTAATAATTTCTTATAGTATTATTAACCGCTGTGTTTGTTTCGCAGAGTCTGATAAGCCTTAGATGTATTACTCAGTCTGGACTCCCTGGATCAACCCATCCAATCCAAACAGCCCCTGTTTTTAATGCAGTGCTATTTTCAGTCTGGATGCTACAGAGGAGGAGGAGAGTGAAAAGAGAAGGATGAGGCAAACACACTGTCCCGTACCTTGAAGCTTGCACACAATTGCAGGCTGTAGCTTGTATGACGACACACAGCTGCGAGTGCAGAACAGCTTCACGGCGTCCTCACCAGTTTTGTAATGAACCATGTCTGACATCGGTCGAGAAGTGTGGCACATGGTGCACTGGTGAGGTGTGTTGATTCCCTGCAGATCAACAGAAAAGGGAAACAGAGTGTCAGAGATACTTTCAAAACCTTTTTAATCAGTGAGCAAGAATCTCAGTGCCTTGCTTTGGGCCCATTAGTTCAGGTGTGGGGAAGGTGTTTTCCTGCTTCAACATGGCCAAGCCCCAGTGCACAATGCCAGATCTGAGTATTCCAGTTTGATGTGGAAGAACCTGACTGGCCCGCACAGAACACTGACCAGCAACTCTTGGACGAACTGGACCACTGACTGCGACGCAGACCTTATTGTGTAACATCAGTTCCAGACCTCACGAAAGCTCTTGAGCAAATCCCTGCAGCCAGGTTGCAACATCTGAAGGAAAACCTCCCCAGAAGACTGGAGGCTGTTACAGCAGCAGATTAATGCCCAGGGCTTTGGAATGAGATCTTCATCAATCACACATGAGCGTAAAATTTAGACGTCTACATTTTGTCCACATTGTGCAAGTTAACCCCTTTTCAAATATTCTTATGTAGTTTAAAGTATATGGCTGCCGGCTGTGTTGGTAACACATCATCCGCACTATACAGTGTTAATACAGTAATTCAGTAAGAGTGGGTTTAATACTCTTTTTTATGCCTAGATGATTAGTTGGTTGCAGAACAACATTAAAACAATTATCAACAATTTTGATGATTTTGTATTTATTTAAGTCAATTCTAGGGTAAAAACTGTCAAACATTCTTTGGTCACAGCTTCTTAAATGTGAGGATTTGTTTTTCTTTTTTATTACTGTTGTGTGTGAAAACTTGCGATGAACATTTTCCCCAATTTTCTGACATCTTGTAGACAAAATGATTGACTGTAAAAACATCTGACAGATTCATCTGGGCAAAAATACTTGCCGGTTGCAGCCCTATCCATTTTAAGCTGTTATTATTGTCAACAAATCTCATTAAAAGACCAAAAGCAACAATGCATTTATCCTTCTAACAACCAATAATCCTGCAGCCTAACACCTTCTCTGAATTCCTCTGTGTCACAGACCTGAACCACGGAGCGGCACTGGATGACACGATCCTTCATTAAACTGAATACATCTTTCTCATCATGTTAGTGACAATGAAAACAAAAATAACATGACTTTCTTGTGCATCTATAACAGCAGGAATGAAACTATAATTCACTGTAAATAAGCTACAGAGGCCGTTTTTTTTTAAAGGTGATGCAGAAAATCGATTTCAAATCAATAAAACTATTAGAAAAGATCCTTCAATGCTCTCTTGTGAAATTTAATGTCAACATTTGCAGCCAGCAAATTACCGACATGTCTGTAATAGCCGGCAGCTCGGACCTCCCTTTACCTGTTGCTGGGACCTGGAGGTGGTCGGTCCAGGTTCCGGTTCCGGTTCCGACCAGGTGAACAGGGACGGGACAGCGCCTCGTTTCAAAGCAGCGTAATAACTCCTCTGCCCTCCGACATAGTCCTGGTGTCTGAAGTGGTCGCTGCAGACACGCAGACCCTGGATCCGGGTCGAACCAGAACCGGGGTCCCTGATGGCCTCCAGCCATTTACGGCTCAGCGCGGGGTCCGAGGGGAAGACGTGGAATTTGTGTCGAGTGGATAATCCGGACGAGCGGACATTTTCACAGCCCGGGACTGAACACTTCATGTTCCCACACTGAGCTGACAGGAAGCACGAAAAAGACCAACAAACGGCGACTCTTTGCTCTAAAAACTATGTAAACATCAGCATCATTGAGGCTGCGAGCGGAGGCGCGTCTACTCCCGCCATTACGGTACAGGTGCTGCGAGCAGCCAAAAGACACCGGTGAGAAAAGCGAATCAAAATTAATCCATTATAAACGATTAATAAAACTAATTAACCATTTTATACATTATTTCTGACGAGGAGAAAACAAGCTCACCTCAACATTTAGTACCTGTTCTTGAGCTTTAAATCATATCACTTTTTTTTTTAGGTTCAATCAGTCAGTAATTTAGATGTTGACATTTGAGTTGTTAGATGTTGAGATGATTCAGGTTTATATTTTTATGGACATGGAAAAAAAGTCTGATAAATGAACCATGGAGTGAGATTGTTAATCCTGATGTCTCATAGTCTGGAGGTTGTGAGTTCGAGTCTCACAAGACTTCTATCAGGAAATTTACTGTGTAGTGGTAAAAATACACCACATACACATAATTTGAAGATACTGTATGGTAGTGTACTGTCAATGCTTATATAAATTTTTTTTTTCATATTTGTGCATATACTATATACATTTGGTAGTGGAGGCATTCTCTTTTCAATTAATTTATACTTAAAAGGTCATTTATTTTACCCACGTGGAACATTTCATATTTTCAACAAGACAATGTTATATATTATAAATCAGAATTTATTGCTCTCAGAGAGGTTGTGCTTTTTGGCTGCTCTCGGTGCCTGTACCATAACTGCACAAGCAGACGTGCAGCAGACTCTGAACAGCAGCTGTCCTGACCGCAGCGTCCTTGGTGCCATAAATACTCTCTCGCCGACCAAAATGTGAATTAATCTGTGGCTGAAAATATTCCCGAACAAATGCACTGTTAAATCCTGCCTGTTCGTGTGAGCTGAAAACTGCACTGACCCACTTCTGGTTGGCCAAGTGTCACGCATGGTTTGGTCTTTTTATGAAATTTGTGGACAATAAAAAAAAAATACAGATAACCCCAGCTTTATCACTGAAGGATATTTTACCTCATTGCCATCTTGCAACTATGCATATTATTAGAATAATTTTCTATTGCTGTGGAAGTGGAAAAAAAACTAAATATGACTAAAATGTTCAAAATATTTTGTACAAAATGTTTGACAGGCTCTTTTGTCGTACCAATGAGTCTACCTTCCTCACAGCTGTTGAACTGCTACTGTTGTCGATGAAGGAACACAACATATGGATAAAGACTGTGTATCATTAAAATAGTATGTATAGTACACCATGATTTGCTGTTGGCGTGGGCACTATATGTCTTTGGACCTGTATTGTGTTTATACAGTATTTCAGTGTAAGTAGTGGATACATCATTATATCCAAGCTGTAATGTTTTCTGTCTTTGTACAGTTAAGTGACCACAATTTTGATATTTCTGTACCTCTTTGAACTGGTTCAGACATGTGTCACTGCAGATGATTTTGGTCTCCTCCTCCAGGTTCAGCCTTAGCGGTTTGTTGTGGCAGGCAGAGCTGCAGATGTTGCAGACGGCTACATTGTCCCTGCGAAAACTGTCCAAGCAGGAGTCGCTGCAAAACTTGTGGACAGCCTCATTCAGGGTCAACTCACATGTGGTCTGTAGAAGATAATGATAACTGGGCTGTGAGTATGACAAAGAGTTTAGAGTTAACATGAACAGTTTTATTGGCAGTGATTTGATGATATATTTGTTTTGCTTACAGCGCAGGGTTTGGTGCACATGCTGCAGATGGACTGCAGTGTTTGGGTGGAAGCATAGTTGGACTTAAAAGAGGACAGACATGTCATACTGCAGAAGTCCTTCAGATTTCCCTTAACATCCATTGTAGCCACGATGGGGTCCAGAGGCTGTGATATCGCTCTGACAAAAAGAGGAGGCAAGATGATAAATAGTGTGTCACAAAATGAGCTTTTAATGTGTTGAATAAACTAAAGTATTTGATGAAGAGTTTAACAAAGACAGAATCCACACAGTTGACTGTTTGCAACGTTTGATTAAATGCAAGGCCATCATGTAATCTTACAATATACTAGAGGCTATTACATGCAGGAACAGCAGTGTAGTACTTTGAGATGAAGTGTTTTTCACAGACTCACTTGTGACAGTGATGGCAGGTCTTGGTGACTGATTTGTTGATGGGAAACATTTCAAAAAGGCAGTTTTTGGAGCAGAGGATGTCTGTGTATCCCTTCTTCTGGTAAGCTGTTTGGCCTTTCATCAAGCTCTTTTTGCAGTGGGAGCAGGTCGTCTCCATCGCCTGTAGAACAACATTATGCTGGGTAATTTTTATATACACAAACACAAATGAACTAAAGCAGGACTAAGACGTGACATTTAAAATGAACTGCATTAAGGTATTACAAAATAGAAAAGGTGAGGACAACTCTTATCTGTAATTCCTTGGTTTTTCTTTTTTGTAGTTGTGTGTGTAGTTGTAGTAAGTAGTTGAATCAATTCAATTTAGAAGAAGTGTGTTCCCCTACCTTTGCACAGCTTGGCTTCTTTATGCATCTTCTGTCTCTGGATGTAGAGGATGTTGGACACGTGACAGAGTTGCACTCTGGTGATAACTGGGAAATGTAGACTGGATCCTGCAACTTCTTCTACAAACAAACCACAAAAACAAACAAATAAAAACAAAATACTTCAAAAACTGTAGTGCTCAGCAAACAATTACACTTTATGTTAAAACTGAAATCAAGCATTGTTGAGACTTTTTGTCTTCTTGTCATTTATCATTTCCAGGTGTGTATAATCAGAAGACAGAGCATAAAGAAACAACCTACAATTAAAAATGAGCATGGTCACATCAGCCATTATAGAGAAGAAGAGTGATGCGTTGTGTCTATAAGGAAAGTTTAAATACTTTGAACCTGTTGTTATTAGGAGAGAAAATACTCACAATGTCCAGTTTTGGGATTAATATCTTCACTTCTTTCATTCTGGTCACTGCAGCTGATAATGTGTTCTTCTTATCTGTAAATAAATATGGTTGTAAAATGGGTGTACTGTAAAACCATGTTCTCGTTTTAAACTTCAAATGTCTATAATATACTATTGGATGGATTGCTGTGACATTTGCTTCAGATGTTCAAGGTCCCATGAGGATGAATTAGAATGGTTCTGTCTTTCCCTCTAGAGCCACCAGATTGATTTTACCTGTATTTAAAATGGCTGAGGAACTTCTGCTATCCACATCCATGCAGATTTGTTTCCCTGCTTTCGTTTTCATTTCTTTCTCCACATGGTTCACGGCGTCGATGTCCACGGTCTCTTCAAGGTCCCCAGAAGTGGTGCGCTTTTTAGCAGAGCTGTCGGTCTTCTTAGTATCACTGCTGTCGTTGTCCTGCTTTGTCTCATCTTGTACATCTGGTATCAAAGGCACTGCTGCTGAGCCACTGGTCTCACCACCTCCATCATTTTCCTCATTTCTGTCCTCATCAGTGTCCATGTCCACATTCATGTCCTCGTCGTCATGGCTAAGAGAAATCCTTGTTGCATCATCATTGCCTTTTGAGAAGGAAAGACCTAGAGGAGATTCGGGTACAGTGTGTGAGAGAAGATCATCATGTTTACTATTTACTTTTTATTTATCATCAGATTTCTCTTTAACCAGAGAAGTCATTTCCTCTCCGTTTGGTTCTACTGGGCTTTCTCTAAACCCATACACTCTATGGATTTAATAGATTTTGAGTCAATAAAACCAAATCTCTGAGACAAAAGTCACGTGACTCAAATACATATAAACAGCCATTTTCTAGCCCCCTTACCAATGCTTTGAGAGTCAAGAAAAATTTCAGAATACCTTGTTGAGATACATATTTAACCACCTGCAGTTCAAAATAACAAATACAGCTGGTCATAAAATGTTATTAGTTCATAATTTAGTTTTCTGTTTTGCTTCAAGTACACATTTCTAATATTGCCGTTATCTTCCACTGTCTTTGTGGAGCATCGTGTGTAACACAATGCAAATTTTGATTTTGATATTTTGTATAGCAGGTTGGTTGAGGTAGACATTAGCAAATGTGTTTCAAGTTTCCTTGTAGGTACACAAACATATCTTCAATTGCAACACAATCTTCAGAGTATTCAAATTTATTGGAGGCCAATCCTGCGCCAGAGAAAGAAAGCATATGACCAGCCTCAACGCCACTGAAAAAAAAAAACTCTGAAAGAATGTATAATACAATCTGTATTGTAGTAGTACAAGAATTTGTGTCTATAACATACTGCTCGGCTGAAGAGAACTTTCCGATTCTTCATTGTCCTCAGCGTCACTGTCGTCCTGCTCCACGTCCAGCTCCAGTTCATCTACAAAGGAAAGCAAGAGATGTATTCCTTTGTAGTACCAATAGGACGGAGTGATATGGTTACATCAATATCAAGACATTAATACAATAGTCTTGATATCACAGTGGAATTCATTTCTATAAAACAAGTGGAGTTTCAAATGTAAATATAAAATGACTCTGCAAATGCAGTCAACATGTTTGTTAGACTTCAAGGATAAATACAATGCATTTTCTGAGAAACACTCAATGTAAACACAACTTTTGTTTGTTTAAAAGAAAACTCCACAGGGCACCTTTAAGTACTGAACTGGAAACATACCTGCAATCTCAATTTCCTCTAGAGATTTTCCTTCAAATCTTTCAAGAGATCCATTCTTCATTGCTGATAGTAGCTGAAAGATTTTTGCAATGTCGACAGCTGCCTCTGGCGTCTGATAATACTCTCTGTCAGTCCGGATGTCGCGGCCCAGCAGTTTGGCTAGGTGATCGAACTCGTCATTTGTGAGACTGAGGATCTGGAAAACTCTTGCAATGTGCTTACGAAACAACACAGACCTGAGGTTTGATGTGTTCTTTGCACCACACCGAGCTGCAAAAGTGCTGACGCATTTGCTCCCGTGATAGAAGCTCATGTCAACGGGCCTTGCAAATAAGAAGGGATTATTTTTATGTACACCACAAGCGTCTCTCTTGCTCACAAGCAATGTTACCAAAGCGAGCAGTTCAGGGGTCAATGCAACAGTAACTTTTTTGCCGCTGTTGCTCATGAGATTGATCTTCTTTGAGCGCTTAGACAGAATTTGATCAAACTGCGACTGGCAAACAGGAGCATCGTCATGAAGCTCAGCCTCTTCCCTTTCGTTGAATGACTTGAGTGTTACTTTTGAAACTTCAGCCTTGTTCATGTTTAAGACTGACACTTGGGCAACTGTCACTCTGAGAAGTGCATTGTAGACCTCAGGGATTTCATACATCTCCAGACTTTCAACTGCAGAAGCTACCGTCTTCTCCACGCACTGGAAGAAAAGCTGCACGTCACGTATGAACGGGATGGTTGGTGGGTTGTTTGTTCTTGATTTTGATGGGAGGTCATGGCTCCATTGTTTTGCACACAACTTCATGAATGTCTCTGCTTCCTGTAGCGTCTGTTTATCAGCATCCCCTTTCAAAGCCTTGGCAAAGTTAATGTCTCCAATTTTCTTAAGCAAACATCCCAGTTTCATCATAACACTTGGTTTGTGACAGGACTTCATCTTTTCATTGAAACCAGCGAGCTCTCTGACAGCTTCAACAACTTTACTGAAGTTTTGGGGTTTGACAGCGTCTTCAAAGCCACTTATCGACTTTTTCCTTAACATTAACAGGAGTCTTCCCATGAGCCTCAGGCTATGTGTGATGCTGTGATATTGGTTTGCACTATCTTTATACATGTGGCATAAAGACTGTGCCAGCTGCAGTATGAGGGGATCATTCCAAACGACAGACGTAATCTCATCTTTCTTCTTTAATAACTTTCTCACATATGATGACATTTCTGTGAGTTCAATTGACTCTGCAGCAGCAACCACGCTTAAGATTTTACTCCTGCCACATGTTGCAGATTTCGAGGGTTTATTTGAAGAACACTTTTGCACATGTCGACACATGTCCTTACGACTATACATGCCTTTACAATATAGGCAGTGTGCAAATGTTTTAGCATTGGTGGACATGTTTGGATTTCTTCTTCTCACTTTCAGTCTACCACAACGAGTCTTCAAAATACTTTGACTGTGTATGTAATTTCCTCTCTTTCTTAACACATCCAGTAGCCTATTTCGCTCCTTGGAGTTTAGGGGTAGTGTAAACAATTCAGCTATCTCGGGCTCCTCATTTCTATGGATGAAAAGGTGACGAGAAATTTTAGATAGAGCTTTCCCGCAAACATAACAATAATTTCTGCTGCCGCGGGAAGGACCTTCGGGATCTCCATCAGAGGTAAAATCATCAGAACTGTAATCAGCCTCGTCCTCCTGCTGGATGCATGAAGCATTGACGGGTTGTTGCACAAAGTTCTGTTGTTTAGAAGAATCTGGATCTGGATTGTTATTGAAATTCTGAGACTGATGGCTGTTTCTGGTAGAGCCGTCATCGCTACTTGGTTCGCTGTCAGGTACGTACTCAACATCACAGCAGGCTTCTGCAGAACTGGAGGCTCCTGCTGAGTCCTCAACCTGGAATTAAGAACAAGTAAGAACAAGTAATTTATAGTATTTATCTAGCATGCCATACGAATTCTAACCCTAGATATTCTCTAATTTCTTAACACCATTATACAAACATAAAGCTTCATTCAGTACCCACTTTTTTGTACACCAAAATGGGTATGATTTTTACATAGCAGCCACATCTATTTGGTGCTTAGTAAAGAAAATACATTAAACACATACATTTTCATCCTCTGGTGAAATTGCATCATCATTTAAGTCCATCTGTGATGTATTCAGCTCCTCACTGGATTCCTGTAAATATTAGTTTGAAAACACAACGTGACATTTTTCCTGGCCATAGTATCTCAAGGTGTCTCAAATGCACATGTTGAAATTTATCGTTGTTCACACCAACCTACACCTACTGTTTACAGTCTAAAGCAATCCAACAGTCGTTACAAATGCTTACTTGGCAAAGCTTATAATGTTCATTTTTGTTGACAATATTCTAACAATATCTGATTCAAGGCTGAGGTCATTGAGATGTTGAACAGGATTATATTGATTGATTGATTTTTTTCAATATATTATATTTTTGCCTCTCGGTTTACTAAATATTTTTTTAATAAACCGAGAGGCAGATCAGTAAAAAGATTTGTAGACGTATCTGCAATAGATGTCAACAGATATACTTGAAATATTCATGACATAATCAAAAGCAAGGCACATTGCAGAAAATAAACCAACCTTTGAGCGCCACGGATAAGAGGAGTCCCCATAGTTGTATGTTATCTCCTCGCCTGGCAATATTTTCTTCACTGCAAACAGGCACAAGTGTGGCTTTCCCTCACAAACAATTTTCTTCATTTTGCAGTTGGGACTTATGTGATCATCATTCACGAGTCTTCCGAGGGTCCTGTCCTCTTTTGAAGCATCAATGCTGGAAGCAAAACCGCTCTTAAAATGGCTGATTTATCACACTGACTGGGACTGATGGTGGTGATTTTTAGATATTTTGCAATTCTACCAAGACAAGACACCTGTTGTATTCAAAGAAGTCAATGTTATTTTTGAATTACATTTACATTCTGTCTACCTTTTCCAAATTCACATTTAGGTCATACTTTTGTTACATCAATCTTTGTCTGGGATTTTGTAAAATTTTACCTGTAACATTACCCTTTAAAGACCATGTAACCACCTTTAATGAAAAATCTGAAATACACACAGTAAACTCACCACCAATTTGTTCCATTCCATGTGAAGTCAAACAAATAATTGTTCAGAGTATCACCACATGTCCTTCTCCTGGTATCTTTGCGAGAGAAGATGTTCCCTCGATACTCAACAACAAAGGTGGATGGTTCAATGGATTCATGGGTAAACACACCTCTCCCTTTAAAAGCAAGAATACAAAAAGAACAAAAATGTGTTATGTTTCTATATGTACAGGTCTCTTTAGGTCTCTCTTTAAAACAAAATCTATCTGTCAATGATAATACCTCTTTAAGGAAAGAGTTGAATAAAAGAATTCTTAAAAATAAAAACCTTTAAAGTGGTCAATAAACAACTCCTGCAGGATAAGTTTGTCTCTGCAAGACTCGATGTGTTCCAGGGCATCTTGCTCAGGAGTCAGATGCCTTGTCTGTTTCTCAATGACAGCTTGTTGTTTTACAGCATCTGAAAGAGTTATCCAAAAATATAAATATTAAAGCATAAAGAAATACTAACAATGCAGTCATACACAAACCCTGTGTTTGTCCTAGAAAACTGAAGTTTAAAGCATCCTACTATACATGATATATTTCAGTTTTAAGTGGAAGGATTGTTCTATTTTGATCATCTCAATAAGCAAATTAATTATATCAATAAGAATGCATGTAAAATTTGATGTACTACAACAATGCAATGTCATAACTCCAAAAAGCAGTGGTCCCACTAAAGCTGTGTTATGAGACTGTAAATTATCTCTCTAGTGTTGTATTAGATCCCATTATATCTTAAGTGATGCGTATGGTGGAAAAAAATATTTGTGACTGAAAACTGAACTGGACATCATTACAAACAGCACTTCTTAGAAGTTTTGTCAGTCATCAGAACATCCTACGGTGAAACTAAAAGTCAAATAATATGAAATATTTTGTGTTTTACCTTTTTTTAAGTCATTTTGTGATACTTTATTTCAATAAACTTTACTTACTTAGTACTTGAATGTATAGCATTTATGTGATGCTTAAATGTTTGGCAAGGCGCTTTGGAGGATTAATGCAAAATAATTTTTTTAATCTTTGACTATGCAAACAGTGTGAGACTTCAAAACACGACATACATCAACATCTTCCCGACATACCGCTCTGCTGAGGTAAAAGATCTGATTCTTCATTGCTCTCTTCAGCATCACTACTTTCAGCACTGTCATGCTCCACATCTGGCTCCAATTCATCTTGAATAAAAAGCAAGATACAGTATGTACTCTTTTATAGTTTAACAAGTGATTTGTCTTTACTAAAGATGTGTAGTACACATACCCTCAATCTCAATTTCCTCCAGAGAGTTTCCTTTGAATCTTTCAAGACAACCATTTTCCATAGCCACAAGAAGTTTGGCTATTTTTGCAAGTTCCACAGCTGCCTCTGGCAACCGATAATAGTCCCTGTCAGCCCGGATGTCATGGCCTGACAGTTTAGCAAGGTGACAGAGCTCGTCATTCTCCAGGCTGAGAATCTGGAAGACTCTTGCAATGTGCTTATGAAGAGGCACGGACCTGAGATGCTCTGGGCTCTTTGCACGACACAGACTTGAAAAAGCCCTGATGCAGATCCGTCCGTGGAAAATGCTTGTAGAGGAAGAGTTAGGCTTTGCAAACAAGAAAGGATTGTCTTGGTGCACACCACACGCTTGTCTTTTGCTCACAAGCAGTGTTATTGCACTGACAAGTTCAGAGGTCAACAGGACAGCAACGTTCTGCCCCATCCTGCTCAGAAAATGTATTCTGATGAAGTGTTTGGACAACACTTTGGTAGTATCGCCTCTCTCCTGGAATGTCTTCAATGTCATTTTTGAAAGCTCAGGTGCACATTTGTTCAAGACTGACACCTGTGTAAGCGTCAGTCTGCAGAGTGCTCGGTAGGCCTGTGGGCTTTCATGCATGTTCAGGGCTTCGGTGGCAGAAGCTGATGATGCTTCCAGGTATCTGTAGAAAACCTGCAAGTCACGTGTGAATGGTATGGTAGACGGGTTGTTTAGTTTTCGTTCACTCAATGAAGCGATGGCTGTTCGAGAGATAAGTTCACTCCATTCTTTTGCACACAATTTCATGAATGCCTTTGTGTCTCTCATCATCTGCTCGTTGCCATCACCTCCAGTGAGGACAATGGTGCCTATGTTTTTGAGTGAATTTCCTAATTTCAAAGCAAGTCTTGGTTTGTGATAACTCTGCATCTTTTCATCAAAACCAGTGATGTCTTTGATGGCCTCAACAACTGTGTAGAAGTTTTGGGGTTTGATAGCTTCTTCAAAGCTAAATACTGACTTTTCACGCAGTGCTATCAAAAGTCGTCCCATTTCTCGCAGCTTCTGTCGGATGTGTCTATTTGGAATATTTCCACACTTCTCTAACAGATCCTGTGCCAATTTCATAAGAAGGAAATCCTTCTGAACTGCAAAAGTAATCTCATCATATCTCATAGTTAAGAGCATCTTCCTTACTCCAGATGGAAGTGTTTTGGAAAATGGTGATTCTGCAAGAGCAATCTCACCTAAGACTCTTGTCTTGCCCTCTGTTGCAGTCTTTGAAATTGTCCTAGAAGGACATCTGGCTACATGCCTCCACATTTCCTTACGTCTAATCATGACTTTGCAATATGGACAGTGCATGTATGTATGAGCACTGCCTGTCAAGGTTTTCGGTCGTCTTTGCAGTTTTAACTCTCCACTGTTGTTCCTCAGCACCTCCTGATTATGTTTGTAATTTCCCCTGTTCCGTAAATCATTAAGTAACTTTTTTCGTTCCTTGGAGTATGTGGGTAACGCAAGAGCTTCAGCGATAACAGGCTCTTCATCGACATGCCTTGAAAGATGTCGGGCAAAATTACTAAAACCTTTCCCGCAAACATAACAATAATTTTTGCTGGTGTAAGAAGAGCCTTTGGGCTTTCGTTTCATCTTGCTGGGTTTGTAGTCTTCATCCCAGCCATGCTTATCTGAGCTGAAGGCAGCCTCATCCTCCTGCTGGGTGCATGAAGCGTCATCAGGGTGCAGCATAAAGGTTTCTGTCATCTCTTGAGAGAAATCTAAATCTGTAGGTGAATTGTCCCTGAAGTCCAGCTGACTGTTGTTGGAAAAGCTTGGTCCACTCTCAGGCAGTTTGTCATTATCATCAGAGCTGGAATTTTCAAAGCTGGAAGCTGCTTCCGAGTCCTCAAACTGGAAATACAGTACCAACAAGAAATTTTATAGATATAGTACATAACTTTATATGGACACACACACACAAAAAAAGAAAGCTCTGACTGTACGCCATTGAGAAAATTATGAAAGGGATAGTATGTAGGGATGTAGGGGTATGCGTTGCAGAACTACCGTATTCGCTGGAGTGGCCAGAAAAACCAATATGGACAGTTGGTGAAAGCAGCATATGAAATCTTTTACATACCCTTTCATTCCTGAGAGTAGATAACGTAGCATAGAAGTCTGTGTATGACATACTTGGTCCATCATAGGACTCCAGTCAAATGAGATAGAAAAGTTGTGAAAATTTCACACTTGGATTTTCTTGCACAATCACTTTGTGTTGTGCATTAACTAAAATGTCATTTGTGTTGGCAAGATGTGTGGATGGTTCAACATTAAATAAATAATAAGATTAAATTGCATAAATAAAAAATATATATAATATATTGTGAAATTATGAAAGAATCCGATGATGATGATGATAATGATGATTTTTCCCTGTAGGATCTAAAACGAACATTGCACACAGTTGCCAGTATGGCTACAGCCTTGAAACTCTCTGTGTCTACATTGGTGTATAAAATTATATATAATTTTTATATGTTACTTATGTTTTATTTTGTCCACCCCATTTACTATGGTAGTCTAAATAACAGAAACATGTCTCTGTGTAATGCACTACATTTAAAAAAATTGAAACCACACCTCTCTAAAATGGTTTCAACAAAAATCAAACCTAATAGCCTTCATGAAGGTAGGATTTATTGCAGGACTGTTTTGTTAGACGGCATTTTTTTTTTTTGCTATGAACTGGTGAGTGACTGTAATTCTAATAAAAAATTAAAAGCAATACTCCTTCTATAAAAACCTACCTTTGAGCGCCACGGATAAGAGGAGTCCCCATAATTGTATGTTATCTCCTCGCCTGGAGATATTTCTGTCACTGCAAACAGGCACAAGTGTGGTTTTCCCTCACACACAATTTTCTTCATTTCACAGTTGGGACTCATGTGATCATCATTCACAAGTCTTCCAAGGGTCCCATCTTCTTTTGAAGCATCAATACTGCAACCAAAAAAAAAAAAAAAAAAATCATACTTTAATCATTCTTTCACCTCACCAGGTCTCTTTATGACAAAAAGGAGATAACTTACCACCAGTGTGCCCCTTTCCATGAAAACTCAAACAAATAATTGTTCAGGATATCACCACATTTCTTCTTTGGTCTTGTGTCTTCGTGAGAAAAGATGTTCCCCCGATATTCAACAACAAATGTGGATGGTTCAATAGCTTTGTGGGTGAACACTCCTCTCCCTAGAAAGGCAAAGATTAAGTTGAGTGTAATGTTCCCATGACCATGATCATTGTTTTACTTTCACCAAACAAATATATTGCCTTCTGTAAGAACATTTTATGTTCTTTAATTTTTTAATATTTCACTAATATTTAGCTCCGTAAATCATCACATAAATCACTCCAACTCTCGTTCTAACACACAAATTTTTGATGTAAAAAAAATGGGTTCCAAAGGACTGACAGCCCCAGCCTGTTGTCAAGTAATGGACATCCCTTCAATATCAATATATAGACTACTATCAGAAATGTACCTCTTACCTTTAAAGGAGTCTATATACCTTTCCTCCAGAAAAGGTTTGTCTGTACATGCAACTATGTGCTCCACGGCATCTTGCTCAGGATTCAGTTGCCTTGTCTTCTTCTCCATAACAGCTGGAAATTATTCAAAAGTCACTATATTAGGTTTGGGAGATATGAGATCTGCTGAGCACAGTTCTTTTAAACTTTGCTTTAAACTAACGGCTAGTTAACCTAAAATGACACATTGGGGCTATGAGGTGTGTTTTCTATGTGAAGCTGTGATTGTTTTTTTCCTGTGAAAAAGGGACATAAAGCCCAAAAATATATTAAAACAAACTATGTCTGTGATGCATGTAAGGTTTGAGAAATCTGTCTTTGTGAATTCAACCAAAAAATTAATTTAAAATCCATCAGTCAGGCAGCCTGAGCAAGCGTCAACTACACTCATATCTGTCCTACTTACACAATGTCCCACACATGTGCTGCATGAAGAAAATTCTCCTTTTAGTCTTGTGATTATCTAAAGAGGATGCAGATGACAACTTTTTCTCCATTGCAATAACTGACAAAAGTTTGGTTAAGGATTGATAAAAACAAAGAGATTAAGAAGCTTTTCAAATACCTTTCTCCTGCTATGAACAAAGACAGTCTGTGTACTAAAGTAGCTCAATGTATAAACCTACATGTTTACCACATATGGGCAGTGAACAGAAAGAAATTTGCATTGAAAATGGCCAAACATTAAAAACAGCACTAAAGCTAACTACCTTGCTATGTTGTCTGTTAGTAGTAAAGTAGTTTTGTTAGGACACAGTTGTATCTTGACTTTTCTTTACTCTGAAGTGAGCGAGCATGCTAATATTAGCTGGTAAGTGGTGAGTGAACGAGTCTGCCCCACTTTGTCCTTTACCTTTTATTTATGTAGATGTGGATCAATAAAGAAATCTTTTAAACAACAACGTTTACCTGATTCAATATCCCAATGGAGAAGCAAGAACTAGATGGGGAGCTAAAACTGTAGCAGCCATCTTTTCGGTCTTTTCAGATCACGTGACGATGACGTTGGCGAACGGCGGCGACTCCAGCCAATTACTGTTTGGAATGTTTTGACTGACTGCAGAAGCAGCGAATCAGCGGCGAGCAGCGGTCAAACATAAGCAAAACTGGTACATGTGCTTTATGAAGACACATGAACTGTTGCCATGTTCACTCTGACAAACATATTGAATAACTTATGAATTAATATTAACTGAAATTCCTGTAACTGTTTCATTGGACAACAATGTGTTGAAATGTTTTATTCAAAAACAACATACAATAGAAAATATTCAGAACCTTGGCCATGTTTTAAGGATCGAGAGTTAATATAACCAAGATTTACATGAAGGGACAGTATTTCTTTGCTATGTTTTATATAGTACCAGGTCATGATTATGCAAAAAGTTGATGTCTCAGAGACACTTTGGATGAAATAATGTGTCAAAAAATGTTACACCTTCTTCCATCTTCTGAACACTCACACTTTGGTGTAAACAAATCTGTTTTCCAATGATTTCCAGGAACTATTTTATCGTGAGGTGTATTTCCTAAATGTCCAATATTGGCTTTCAAACACTCCTCAGGGTATAAAAACTGCAAAAATAGTGGGTCTGGAAATAAGCATTTACTCTTTCGCAGACAGACAAGATCATGGCATTGATGCACTGTTGAAAATCAAACTCCAGGTTTGCCACTCGACACGATGATTGGCAATTTACATCTACATCACAGAAAGTCATTTTCAGTTTGTTTACTGAGGTGGATGTTTACTGACAACAAGTGTTTTCTATTGTAGCTCTTTCAAACACAAACACACACACACACACACACACACACAATTTTCACAGGAATTTAAGGAATCATAATATGTGTAAGGAAAAAAGTAGCATCATCCATGAGAAGCAACCATTCAGCAGACGAAACACAAGAGGACAGCCATGTGTCCTGCTGAGCAGCAGTAAACAGTCTTGCATCTCAGTTTCCAAGTCCCACCAACACTGTGCGCTTGAAAATCTTCTATTAATCCTGATCAACATGTGGTTTGACTTTCTTTGCAGTTCAGCACACTGTAATTATTTATGTATGTGAGAGATTTGTTATCCATTTCTGTTCATTGGGCCATGTTTACATGAATATTTTCAGTTTATCTACAAACATTTACACCACAAGACGCTGCACCAATAAAAGGTCACTTCTGTTGCTCTTCATCACTCTGAATCGCCATCTTCCTCTTCAGGTATAAATGGCGGGTCATCAGGTGTCTGATGCTCCATCCCTCCCTCTTTCCTGAGTTGCAGCTCTCTGACGGTGAGGATGCGGGTAAGCATGGCCTCCATGGTGCTGTCATCCAGAGGGGTGGAGGAGAACCACAGCGGGCTGTTGGGGACGCAGCAGCGCTCGGGGTGAAGGTAGAACAGGTTGGTGCGCTGCTTGACTGACTCCGAGCTGGATGGAGGAATGTCAACATGGTGACAAGGAGATTAAGGAGACACATGTGCAGCACTAGGTTTAATTTTACTACAAAGTGTTCAACAGATACATAATGAACTTGGTAGGTCAAGACAATCAACAGATTTAAATTTGTTAGAAAAAATGGACACAACAGCCGATGGATGTGAATATTAGGACTTCATATCAGAAAGGGTCAAAATTTGAAGAGATGACGTCAAACAGTCACTTATACTGTAGATATAGTTCAGTGTGGTGCTGCACTCACCATTTGGAGAGATAGAACTCATAGAGTCTAACTGGACATCGGAGCGGGTTCTTTGTGTTCTCCATCATCTCCAGGATATCCTCTTTACTCTCCTCCTCCTTACGCCTCTTTGTCGGAACCTCTGGATCTGAGGAAGGCACAACACACATTTACACAATTTTTAATATGACACCATTTCAGTAACACAAAGTTTTACACAGAACTAAAATACTATAAATGAAAAATACTTTTGGAATAACACTAAATTAATTCCCTGTTACATGAATATACAGTGTGGTTGTGTGACTTCTACCCAACTGCCTGGTGTAGCACAAGTAACATATAATGGTTCAAATAATGCAGATATGACATGCTGTAGAACTGAAATGATAATATCACAATATCTCCAACAAAATTTTTATGATCATTTTGTGTTACTTTTCAGCACACAATCAGGCACTGGGAACAATATTTTGCAAAACAATGGATGACAATTGCTTGACTTCCTCAGCATTCCTATAAAAGCAACAGATTTGTGATTGTTAAAATATAATACTGACTTAAGTTGATGTGTTTCAACATCTTAAAATATACGTGTGTTATTACCAGGACTCGGTATAAAAGAAATGATCACGTTGCTTTGACCCTCAGCTTCATTGGTACCTGATTCTGCTTCATTTATAGATATTGGGGGGTAGAAGCGCAGGAAGGTGGTCTTGGTGTTGTTCTGGTTGGTTTTGGTGCAGCGCATGACGTGGGCGAAGGACAGCTGGCGGTGCTGCTCCACCGTGGTGAAGCCAAAGTACTTGCAGCAGAAGAAGAGCAGAGTGTTGAGGAGGACGATGGGGGAGTACGCCCCCAGCTGTTTACAGTCCCACAGAAACTCCTCCTCCACACGGGAATGGATGTAACCTGCAGAGGAGAAGAGGCACCCTGGTTTATATCTGGTCCAATGTGACAGGAAGACCAACTGAAATATTGAAAGAATAAAAATGCAAAAACATGTCTGACTCACCACTTGCTGTGACTGAGGGTTTGAAACCTCTCAGCATATTAGTGAACTCAGTGGAGAACTTGTTGTAGAACCGATCCATGAATATGTTCTCCACGCGACCGTTCTCAAACAGGTACTACAGAGAGGCAAACGGTTACATGGTTAAAGATCATAATGAGGAATGAGAATAGCATGAGTATCACTGTGGATGTACGCGTGTCTTGCCTGCTGAATGCCGAGGCAGAGGTAGAACAGGCTGTCGGGGGAGTAGGGTTCTCCATTGGGTCGTTTCACCTCAGTAATGAAGCAGCAGAGTCCATAACTCAGCTCAGCAGTGGTGCAGCGAAGAACATCCTCCTTCAGCTCCATGGGACGTGCTGAAATCAAGATGTATGGAGTCCACAAAAATCAAAGGTTAAAATAATTGTGATAAATTTGTTTTTGATGTATAATGTCAAACTTTCTATAAATAATCTGTGCATAGATAAATACAGTACTTCAGACCAAATGAGAACGTCACAGTGACGATATCAAATGACCTAAAATAGATAACTTGATGTGCCATTGGAGAGGTTTTGTAGCCTGTAGTCACTTTCCTTAAAATAATTATTGTTTGGTGTTTCAGATAAAATTGTCCATCCGATGGTAAAATATACGTTATGGAGTGCAGAATCTTGAGGGAAGTAAAGAAACTATCGAGGTCATCTTTGGTCATTGACTTACAACCGAAGCGTGGCTTCTCCAGGTTGGGCTGAGTTTGTCTCCACTGGATCCATCTCTTCCAGGCATCAACTCCATATTGACTCTTCAGTCTTGGGACATCTACAGCAACGGGCTTGTTGGAAGAGCCTCTTTGAGACGATGCTTCAGCTGCCTTAGACGACCGCTGTGACTTTCGACCCTTGGACAAAGATGAGAGGGGATTTTGCTTTATGGGTACGATGAGTTGAGAAAAAGTGATCCAAGCAAATCTAAGCTATTCTGTCTCCTGCACATGGTAGGCTTTACTAGTATCCTACAAAGTTCTCTACAATCAGATCTAGTTATAAATGCACATAGTATCTCTTTTCCCAGGCAATTACCTTCTTTTCTCTGGCTTTCCTGTGAGCTTGTCGTCTTCGTGGAGCGGCAGGCGGAGGGCTCGGAGACAGCTGGGACTGCTCTCTCAGCCGGGCCATCCTCTCCAGAGTTTCTGGCAATGACAACACATGAAACATTAGACCAAGCACGCCAAAGCCAAACCAGTGTTTCAGAGGGACTCCGCGTCATTTAGGACAACATCTTGACATTTTGTGTTCCTTGGAGGTGGTGATAAAACTCAATGACAGCTGAATGTTTTTAGCTTCATGCACTTCACAAATTTGTGCATCTCATCTCCTCACCAACAGTGAAGTCAGCTTCGATGTCCATGGGAGGCGGGGCTGGAGGTGGGGGCTCGGAGTAATGCTCACTGGACATGCCCACAGGAATGTCAAGAATTGGGTTGAGCTTCTCGTGGGAGTCTGGTCGACTGGGAGACCTGACACCTGCATCGTAGGAGGTGTCCTCCCAGTTGTTTAGGAAACTGGCCAAGTCGTCTGTGTCCAAGTCGTCACTGTAGTTACTGGTGTGGTCTGGAAAATAAACAGAGGAACTTGTAACCCAGAGTAATGCATTTTTCTCATACAAAAAACATGCAATATAAAAATATTTGCGGGAAATCATCTTACGAAACATCAAAAGATGGAAAGGTCACAGATAACATGCAAACCAAACCGCAAATACTTTCCCAGTAGTAAGCAATGTCATGTTAGAGGGAAACATATTTTCTTTACCGAGAAATCTCTACAAAGCAAATTCTTAGACTTCCAAAAATCTACCATATTTTCCCTTGATCTTTTCTCTGTAATATTTCTCTTCTTTTCATTGTTTGTTTTCTTTGTTGAAACTGTTTCTCTTACCATCTGGAGCAGGGGCCTCTTGTTTCTCTCTCTCTTTCTCCACAACTTTCTCCTTTGGTCTCTTCTCTTTGTCGTTCTTCTCAACCTGTTCCGCAACCATCTCAGCCATGAGGATGAGCTCTGCCTCAAAGGGGTCGGACGGGATCTTTTCCTTGATCTCCTGGATGGTTTCCACAATGCGTTCGGCACTGTCCATAGTTACAGGAAGGAACATGGGGACAGGCAGCTGTGGTAGACAGAATAACAATGTGAGGCCTATGAGGGTCTGTAATGTTCTGATAATGAGATGAGCCATTTTTGATCTGCTTTTACTTTCAAAATCTATCACACACTAAAACCAGAGGTGATTGTAGTGTTTGACATACTGGTAAAGGCAGGCCAACAGGTTTAGGGGTACACTGGCTGTACATGTTCATGGGTACAGGAACATACACCGGCACTGGGACAGGCACAACCATGATTTTAGGCATGACGTCATCTACAGAGAGAGAAAAACGTGAAAAACAATTTCAGAGTTCTGGAAAAAGTGAAGATTTACAGCTGAGTCGTGAAAATTCCAAGTTTGCGGAGTATAAAAATAAATAAGAAAGAAGAAGATAAAACTACAAAACAACTATAAAAACTATTATTCTTAAAACCCACTCCAGGTCTATAGAATATAGAAATGATTAAATGATCAAATACTAAATACAAAAACCAGCAGCAACATTTATTGTTTGTTAGTCCGGTCCCTGCAGGTTAACAGACAACTGCAGAGCACAGATGTTGTGTCTGTGCGTTGCTTTTACCCGTCTGTGCTTCGACATCGACTGTCTGTGTTTTACATGAGACCCCTTTGTTCTGCACCAGTGGTCGACAGAGCAGGGCCTTGTTCTTCAGGATTTTTGGGCCAGAAGGAGGATGAGCTTTCACTGTATCTGTCTGAATGCTGATCTGAAGGACACACAAATGGCATAGAAACAATAACAGTAAGACCAAATAATAATGAGCTTAAAGATTTGTTACGTGTGTCCTCTCCTTTAATGTGTCACCTGTCTGTAAACTGTATATATTATTGCATTTTATTCTGTTTATATAAAACACATATAACATACAACAACTTACATGTCCAGTGGTCTTTGCTTGAAAGCTGGAGACTGTGCCTGTGGAGACAAAGTTTGAAACCTTCACAATGAACACTGGCAACTGATGGACATACAGCATGGTAGAGAGAATAGAAATACTTGTGCATGTACTTTGCTGAGCAGTTCTGTCAGAATCATTGGATTGCTCTGATGGAGGCCCTGCGAGCGAGATGACGTTGGCGATGATGGGTGTGGCCTCTCCTGTACCTGCAGGTCCAAGCAAACAAAACAGGAGGAAACAGAGATTGATTTCAACAACAATTTCATTAAGAAGTTGGGATTAAAACTGCAACACAGGAAAATAAAACTTGAAAAGGCAACAATAAGACAGACCTGTGAAGACCTCGCCCTGCATGGCCACTGTATCACAGCAGAATTGTAGAAGACACACCAGGTCACAGAAGTGTTTGACCTCTCCCAGCATGGGGAGACTCTGCTTCAGCTTCCCTTTGCGGCCACAGGTGTCACACTTTGCAACCTGAGAGAAAACAGTGAGTAAACGCTCGGTTGGGTCAGAGCCAGATCATCAGTATAACTATGATTATAATAAGTGCATAGAGGCTGGCTTACATGGCAGAAGAGCATGGTGTATTTGGACCTGCACTCCTCAGAGCAGAACTCCTCAGTTGAGCCTCCATACTGCGCCGTCACCAGCTTCTTGGACACAGAGTGACAGTAGACGCAGGAGTGACAGTGTTTCCCCCAGTTTTTAGTCAGGTCATGTCGAAAGAGGAGCTTACAGCCTGGGAGGAGGGAGAGGAGAGGCTCTACATCATGATGCAGGAATATTTTCACACTTCTTGAAAAACAGAACTTGTACATAATTATAAGCTTTTCATATGTAGCTCTGCTCAGAGAAAGTAAAATACATTTCACAAACTAAAATACAAAACCCAACATTGGTTCTGACATTAGACGTATCAAAGTGTTTCCTTACCATCACTGCAGAAAAAGTAGTCTTTGTTGTTAATTCTCTTGGCGTGTCTGGTGATCTTTTCGATCTTACAGTATTCACACAGGCATGTCACATAGTTGGCTTTCTTGAACTCGTGAGAACAGTCCACGCTACACACGAACACCAACTTGTCCTGCACACACAGAGTTGTATATAACATATAAATAACCCAGACACAGAAATGTCAGTGTGTACATCACATTTTCTCAACTCTTGAGGCCAAGACTGCTACTATTTAACTTAATTTTTATTATTTAATCAATTAGATTAATGAGGTTAGGCAAAAAAACAGCAACATGTAATACAGTTCAACAGCACCACAAACTACAGCCTCCATCATAAAGGTGAACCTACACCTCTCTAACACAGCTTGAACAAAAACATTACAACCTTCATAAAGACGGGATTTATTGCAGGACTGTTCAATTCGACTGCATCAGTTTTAGTTGGTGTAATAAACTGACAAAGGAGTGTAAGTCGAGGATGTTATCCACTTATTCCTGACTGTGGTGTTCGTTTTTAGAATCATATTAAAATGTTGTGCATAAACCAAATTTAACCAGCGATCAAGTTCACAGAGACATTCTGAACGAAATGTGATAAAGAAAAACCAAGAACACAACCTTCATTCACACCAAAAATTTCTCCAGATGACAAATCTCTCACATGATTCCCCCAAAATATATTCAATCTTAATGGTCTGTGCTATGGGACTAATATTACTTTCCAATGTGAAATAGAAAGAGAAAGAAAAAAACAGAAAGAGGCCCCTTGGTTGTTTCAACTGATTTTATTTAGTATTCTTCCAATTATTACAATCCACAGGCTACAAAAGAAACATGAAGGAGTTATTCATTTCTTCATTTCCTTATTCATTTTTTTAGCAATAGTAAGTTACACAGACACGTTAACATTGATCTTATTATAATGCAATTTTCTCCCGGGAAACCTTGGGTCAGAACTGGAAAACAATGCAACAAAACAAAATGAGCTACTGTCACATATGGGGAGAGGTGGAGACCAAGGCAAATTCACACAGAAGGTGAGAGCATAAGTTGTGCATCACTTGCAACCATAGATGTATGGCCTGCACATGCTATCAGCCCCGTATCAAGATCTGATTCACAAAAGATATTGCACTCATGATAATGTGCCCAAAAAAAATTTGTTGCTGAGTGCAGTTCACCCTTGTTTTGTATTTAAGTGCAATCATCCATATGGTTACAAACTGAAATGACAGTTGACAGTAACAGAGAGGAAAACAGTAAAGACAAGATCGTAACAAAAGAGTGAACACACCTAATCAGTTAATATGAGAAAGATGGACATGAGGGTAGAAAGATCACTGACATTTGGCCTGACAACTTTATAAAAGAGTCAGTTGGAAAAAACTCAACAAAAATTCTGAGACTCTTATTTCCCCAAGAGGTGAGAAAGAGCGAGGAATGAATTGAAGTGACAACACGCTGACGTCAGACACACGCCCATTTACAAACCAATCATGGTCGTGAGGTCAGGCACCAAAAGTTTTCTGTGTTGAATAAAACACATGTTTTCTTTTGGAATTAAGACAGCAAAGCCCAAACCTGAAAGAGAAGAAAAGTGTATAAGTAAAACTTCATTTTGTCATTTTATGGCTGGATTTTGTTTCTTCAGCATTTGATTTGTACAGAAAGTGACTGTAAAAACACAATATTACATTAGTAGGATAAAATATATATTTAAACTTTAAAACTGATAACAGATTACATATACATACAGTTAAATTATGACAAAAACACTTCAGCCATCCTCCTGCTAATAACAGGTGACACTTGAAACAACTCCTACTACTACTACTACTACTACTACTACTTTACTACTGTAAACTTTACTGTTTACAAATGCTTACGGAGATCAATATAAAGGGGATTAAAAATCAATTCTGCTTTAAAATATACAGTATTGTTGTATGTTGTAATTTCACCTTTTTCTTTGGTGGCACAGGATCCTCCACATTTCAAGCAGTGGCCTCCGGACGCTTCCTTTCGCTCTGCTCTAACTTAGGAAATCCCATCCAACTTCCAGGCACAAAAATAAGGTACAGTAAAATAAGAAGAGAACAGCTGAAGAGGATGTTGAGATTCGGTTGAAAGCTCCAAAAAAATAGCTAGTGGACTTTAAGTCTTGAAAAGAGAACATGATCTTTGTTGTGCAAGTGGATCTAAATATATGACCATGTAGTGAACCAGAGAACGCACGTTATTATCTAACCAACCTGATACGTATTTCTCTGCAAGAAGCTTCTGTATATAAAAGAAACTATTCTTAAAGGAATAGTTTCACTGTAGCTTCATATTTAACAGACAGATATTATGTGAGTGAATACAAAAACTTCTCCAAATGTCAAACTATTCAATGATCTTCAACATTTTAAAATAAAGACCATGTTGTTTTAAATTGTTTTACCACATATTAAGCATCACACAAGCATTTTTTTTCCTCTCTTGTCCTTTGTCCTACAAATTTCATAATACTAGTAAGACAACAACTTACTCTGACTTTCCATTGTTGTGGGTTGGCGGCAAAATTTGAGGCAAAAATGTTGTGCATCAATACAGATTTATAAACCGCTTATTTAAGGTATTCTCAGTAATTCATTCACATGTTTTTTGTTTGTACCTTTTATATAATTTCATTTGTCAAGTTTTGTTCAAGTTTATATGATTAAAGTACTTCATTATCTTTTATATATCTTGTAATCAAGTCTGTGTGTTTTATCCTTCAGAGAGATAGATTTTCCATTGAGGACCATAAACTTCAAGGATCACAAGGGACTTTTTCTTGGGTTTTTCTTGTACTTTTCACTCCCATGTCTCTCTGCTGTCCTGTTGTATCAATGGAAATACTGCCCACTAAAATAAAGACTTTGTAAAGACGTCTGTTCTCATCAATCTAAAAGAGTCATCAGTCCTATGCAAGAGCATAGGAATAACTAGTAAAACTCCTGTTGCTTGTCTTTGGAAGATAAGAACCCACAGAAAACACACACTCCTCCCATACACACAAGTCACCTTGATCTGGATGACTTCAGGTTTAAAAGTTATGCTGCGGGCACACTGGGCGCAGTTCAGTTTCTGTGGTCCTTTGGGGACGTCTCTCTGAGGCTGGATAGGAGTGATGGTCTGGAGTTGCGTGGATCTGATGGGTAACTTGGTAAAAACATTCACCTGTTTCTGGGACTTTTTGAACTTCCCCTAAGGTACAAAAACAATACAAGAGTCTTAAGTGAAAACCACTGCAAAATGGTACAGTTTCTAGTACAGAGTAAACAGCCAAAACTAAATGCACAACCCAGCATTTACAGTCAGTAAACTTCATTACCTGAAAATCCATGACACAAGGCAGAGTGCAGAAGTTCCTGATAGAGGTATCTGACATGGCCACGTGGTAGGCTGGTACTGTGTTTTTCCCACAACTATCACAATTCAACCGAGCACCTATGAAAAAAGTTTAATCCAAAAAATAAAAAAGTGCAGTGCAGTATTTAATATCAACATCAAAAGTCAGTCATGAAAACATCTCCAGTACCTGATGCACTGACAGTCTGGACCTTGAATGCCATCACACAACTACTGCTACAGAAGAGGTTCACAGATTCATCACTGTTTTTGTTGTCAACCATATCTGCCAGCGACCGGGTAGTGCGACACATCATACAAGGCTGGGTCGTCTTCGTTTTCTAGTATGAGATTTAGGGAAAAAAAGAAAATTGTTAGAGGAGAGACACGGCGCAGTGTATGACACTCTTGTTCATGAGTGTCTTCTTCATTTCAAATTCCTGTATGTGTCTCTGTTTTTACTTTGAATTTTCATACCTCTTTGTAGCTGGCCAGACACTCTGCATTGCACAGAGTTTTATTGCTGCTTTCCATCTTGAGCATGAGCGGTTTGTTGTGGCAGTAGGAGCCACAGTTTGCACAGCCGGCCATCGACAGGTTGTTCACCGTACGGAAACGGTTAAAGCAGGCGTCACTGCAGAGCTTGTGAACAGCACCACTCAGAATCACCTCATGTTTGCTCTGCAGGAGGGATGGACAAAGAACAGTGCATGTTATTTCAGACATGAATCCGTTCATTCTTTGTCCTAAGAACAGCTGAAACAATTAGCCAATTTATGTGTATTATGATAAACAAATTTAGTTCCCAGATCTAGTTTCTAGGACTTTTCTCTGTTTTATATAACTGCAAAGTGAAATTGCCCTCGAAATTGTTGGTTAGATAAAACAAGAGATTGACAAAATGATTACTATATAAATAAAGAAAATAACTGGTAGATTAATTGACAAAGAAAATGATTGTTAGTTGCAGCCCTATTCTATTTGACTTACAATGCAGTATCTGGTGCACATGCTGCAGAGTGACTGTGGTGCTATTTGTTGTGGTGCTTTTTTGGCGGCGGCGGATTTGCTGTAGCTGGCGGCGTTTTTCTTGTAGTTGAAGGATGTCAGGCAGTTCTGGCTGCAGAATTCCTTCATGGCTCCTTTAGAATCAGGAGCCAGAATGACGTCCTGAGGCCGAAATATCAACCTGAGAGAAAGGGAAGGGATAAGATCAAGAAAAATCAGTAATAATTCACTTGGGTCATGAACTCTGACACAATTAAGCTTATCTGCAGATATACAGTCAATTACTTCTCACACAGAAAATCTAAATAGTTGTAAATATGGAAAGATGATACTGTCACCTGTTGAACTCACTTTTGGCAGTTGTGGCAGATCTTAGTGACTCCTTTGACTGCAGGGAGAGATATGGTGAGACAGGTGGTGGAGCAGAAGAGTGCTGGAGAGCCCTTCCTCTGGAAAGCTGTCTGTCCTTTCATCAGGTTCTTCTTGCAGTGGGAACAGGACATGTGCAATGATGAAGGGTTGACGACAGGCAGCGTCTGTGTTTCTGCAGTCGGGGTCACAGAGAACACTGATCCAATCCTTAAGTCCTCCTGTCAATAACAGGACAGGGGTCAGTCGTGGTCCAGTGATTCTGGATCAATCAAGTCCTGACTGAAAGTCTGGTATAAGACAATTATTTGTCTGGATAATTTATTTGAAAAAAATTGGGGTCATACTATATTCAAAAACTAACAGCAGATGATCTTCAATTAAGTGGGTACATTAAATTAAGAGTCAAACTTTCAAATCCTTATGAAAAGATGTGTGTGTCCCACCTTTGCAGTGTTGGGCTCATCTTTCACACTTGCTGTAGATGTAGAGGTTATTAGGGCTTGTTCATACTCTTCGTCTATCGGCTCATCCTTCACCTTGACTAAGGGTGGGGAAGGAGACGATCTGATTGGCTGTGGGGCAGCACATAACCTTTCCTACAACAGGAAAAAAATGTTGTTGTTTGGATTGTTTATTTGATTTGTTTGCAATTACTTGCAAACCATGTCCAATCTATGTACAAACCAGATTCTAAAAAAAAGTTGGGATCCTGTGTAAAAACATCATGTGCAAACAAACAGTGGTTTTACAAATTTGAATAGGATCAGCAAATGATCACATTCTGTTTAACACAGTGTCCCAACTTTTTTGGAATCAGGGTTGAACTAACAGACTGATGTAAAATCTAAAACATGACAACCCTCAGACATTAGCGCTACAACTGTACAAGCTGAAATCAGATATTTGAGAGAAGCACAGCAGTGCAAGTACAAACAGCTTTAACCCAAAGCCTGTTTTAATTTACCAACTGAAGCAGACTTTCTTATTATACTTACAGTTTCTAATCTCGGTGTTGATAACTTAACTACTTTCATCCCGTTTATTATGGTCGCTGGAGATGAGCTGTCCCTTCCTACATGAACATGAGCAACATGTGAATTGGTTAACTGTGAATAAGGGTGCAGAGGAAGTAATAAAGAAATAAATATATGCAGAAAATAATCATCTATTGCAACAAGGAACATTCAAACAATCAGATGAAATCACATGGTTTGTGATTGGACAGTCAGAAATTTGAAATGTAACCATACCCAGGTTTCATTATTTACTTAAATTGTAGGATTCGAGGAAGTATCAAGTTTAAGACCTCGTGTTCTAGTTCCCTGGATTAAATAATACACTACACACTACAACAGTACATATATCTTAATCATGCACTGGTGCTTATTGTAAAACACTTTATTTTGCTTCTAGGAAAAGACAACAACCACCTCTCTGAGGTCACTCACCTGTACTGGCCGTGGCCTCAGACGATGGAGACGAGCTGGACTGCATCAAGTCTAAAGCCACTTTCATGTCCTCTACTTGGTCGTCCTCTGCCGGTGGTGGCAATACAGTGGGTTTGACATCAGCCTCCTCCTTAAAAGAGTTACTGTCCTCTGCCACTGAGGCTGTGAGGGAAATTTAAATATACACATTAGAGGGATGCCTTCGTGCAATGCTTTTAAGCCTCAAAGTCACTTCCAAGTGCAGAAAATATCTTTTAACTGGAAAGCAGGATTTAAGTAACTATGTTGCAGAACTTTTGCCCTGCTGAACTGTCTTCAAACAAGATCCCAGCTCTGTATTTCTGTAGCTCACACTTTGAGCTTGGCAGAGTGACGAGAGTTCCCCAAAGAGAGGTCAGTGGGTTAACAACTTATCGGCTGTATTAAAGAAAGCTTCATCATTTAAACAGTTATCGAAAGTGCTTTATGTCTGTGCAGGTGTAGAAGTCAGAGTTTGAATATGAATGAAAGTGTATTTTGCCAAGATCTGTGGTGCAACACAATGATAAAAATGTGTCTTAACCTGTACATTATATAAGCTTGCATCGACCCCATGTTTATTACTGAATTATGAAATGTAACACACGATGCAATTCAAATGTAAAACAGCTATTAACTTGCTTCACAGTTAACTGTACAGCATAACTGTCAAGCTAAAAATGTCACAACAATGTGACATACTGTCATGCTTTCAAACTATTTACTACTGTCAATTCTTTTACTAAAAAAGCTCTTATTTTACAGCTGCATGAATGTGAAGCCAGTTAGTGCTGAAAAATGGAAGGCATGCACAGCAAAAATCATACATAAATGTTTACCCGATGGTGATACATGTGAATCTAAGGCTATTAATGATTCATTAGTAATTACTAATTACATTATGTCTACTTTGTCACCTTGTGTTACACAGCTACCAAACAACATTCTCTTTTCCTACAGAACAACATGACTTTTGCTTTGCGTCAATAAACCCTTACTGGTTGAAAATGTTTCTCTGCATCAAAACAAATATGTGATCTTTGTTTGAATGAATGAATAAAAGAAAGTGGATTTTTTTTTTTTTTTACCTGTATTTGAAATGGCAGGTGAACGGCTGCTATCCACATCCATCAAACTATTCTGTTCCTCCTCTTTCATCTGAGCTTCCTGTTCCACCTGATCGACTGTACCAATATCCATCATCTCATCGAGGTCGTCCGCTGTAGAAACCCTTAAGTCACAGGCTTGAGACTCCATTTCCTGCTGTGTGTCGATGACTGGGTCCATCTGTCCATCTGTGTTTGTTACTTCCTTGCTGTGATCAGATGTCTCGTCCGTATTTGTGTCCACACTGACATCAGGTTCTGCAGGAATTTCCTCGAAGCTCTTGTCCTTTACTGCCACATTTTCTTCATTTAACTCAGTTTTCACCCCAGTACCCTCTTTTTCTGAGGGTGGCTCACCACCTTGAACCAAAACTGTGCTAAATGTGTCTTCTGTAGAGAAAGACGACTGTGAAGGGGATGGATTTTGAGGAGATACAGGTAAAGGAGAAGGGCCCACAGCAGCCTCAGTTTCTTTACTTTCCATTTCTTTTTCAGCAGCAACAAAGTTATCCTCCTCTTCATGTTCAGAGAGTCCAGGAGAAGGCCCACGAACAAGCTCTGAATCTCCAACATCCACTGATGGTCCTGGTTCTGAAACAGCTTCCATAGACTCTCCGTCTGTCCCCTCTGTTACCTGTGTCAGACAATAAACAGTTAACATTCTATACAATGCCAGAATACTGACTTTTTTCTTGTGCTTCTGAAAAATTGATAGTAGAGGAGATAGTACAGTTTCTGCACATTTGCATTGTATTGTGTAGAAACTGTACTGAACTTTACAATGTAGCGAGCTCAAATGCAATCATATGCATGTATACAGAATGTTTACATTATCATACATGTGCAGGAACTGTCAGTTAAGTGTTATTTGTCTGTATGTTAACTGTGCATTCACACAGTGACATGCTGCATAAGTTGGCTTTATGATTAGCTTGTTGCTGGTATAGCAACACAGCTCCTGCAATGTAAACACAACTAGCGTCACTGCTACACAGCTCAGCTAACAGCTACAAGCTAACCTCAGTTTGGAAATGCAGAATTTATTTACATCTGTCTGAGTCGCTTCCTGCAATTCGTCCATGTTATGATGATATATTGACCAATTTCATGACCTGTAAATAAGAGAACTAGCTCACACGTCGCTAGGCTAAGGCTAGCTTGCTTGACGTTACATGTCTGCACACCTCCGTTAGCTCGCTCGGGTTAGCCAGCCTTTATCGCGTAATATAAATACATGCACACACTGCAATGAAATAACTATTCCAGTTGGAGTAATGCTCAATATATCAATGTCCTCGTAAAACAACGTTGTAATGGACATTTACAGTCGTAACAACGTGCAGAAAATTACCGCGCCAGCGACTTGGACAGACGGGACTTGATTGGTGGCCAGACGCTGGTGTCCATCGCCTGTTTCCGTAGCCGCCATGTTTTCTCCACAATCCTCGGGTTGGGCAAATAAAATAGGACTTTTAAAACAGTCTCTGCAGCCGTAAAATACTTTTTATATGGTTCCTTCCTACATTGTTTGCATCCAGTCGAGCTTGTTGCAGAGCGTTGTCTTCTTCCTTCGTTTACTTTTTGGCAGTTATCAAACTTCAGGGGCTCGCTACCGCCCCCAGTGATGGAGCGTGTGTACTGCGTCCAATACTGTCTATGGATTTCTAATCAGAGTGTAGGGTAATTTTCTGGACCCAAGTCTCAGGCCAATGGAGCAAAATCAGGTTTTAAAAGTATTCAATTGATCAAAAAACTTCTTCAAAATCTTCAACAAATTGGTTAAAAATCTTGTTGGAAAACTGCTCCAAACCACCTTCAAACAGGTCTCAAACAATCTTCAAACAGTTTGTATCCGCCCCTAGGGGCAGGTAAAATTACTTCATCTTTGGCCTTGTGACACCAATATGTTTTGGGCTCCTAGGTACTTTCCTACGGGTTTTACCTTTTTTTTATATTTTCATGGTACTTCCCGCCACCATTATGTCTGGCAGAACACACTTCTTATTTTTTTTAAAAGAAATACATAAACTTTCTAAGATAAGACATGAGCTTTCTTCATCAGGTAAAGGAAAAAAAACATAAACTTCCATAACTCTCTACGAATCATGCTGTAAGATTGCCCATGAGGTCATGCTGGCCTGTTCTTACTAACAGGCGGTCTTGACTCGCTCTGTCCTCAGTTTTTCTCTGACTAGCATACACTTTCATGATTATAACACTTCTTGGGTTACGCACATCTTTGATTATACGCTTCTTTGGTTACACACACAGTATTATGCAGGTTATCATGTTCATATATTCAGTTCCACCTGTTATACACCTTGCTACATAGTTCCCGAGAGTTTTGTCATCAAATCCCATTACATTCAGAGTCTGTCTATTCTTTATCAAGATACAGTCACAGTGTAGTGTTTTTACACTACAAGAGCTTTTATAATTATTGCAAGATCTCTTCTAATACATCCATGATGTGGACACCTGTATATTTTCATGATCTGTGCCAGGCTTCTTGACTCCAATTAAGGGAAATAATGATCTTATCTCTTATCTCCCATCATGTTGGTAGATTACAGAAAGAATTGGCTGCCCACTCAGACCGTTTGACAGTTTTATAAAGGTAGATTTATTACTCAGCTTATTATTATCACATCCAAGTAACCCAGCCTCCATTCCTTGCTCATCGTCAATATTTCTGCCGTATTAACTCCATGAGGTTGATTGTCTAGCAATAAAGTTTTAATTAAATCTGCACAATATACTGTATTTACATTAACACATGCTTTAATACCAAAACTCTGCTTGTGATTTGCGAGCTCTTGACTTCATCAGGAACAGGGCAGCAATGATATAAAATTATACATTAATTTCCTACCAAATATACCAAAAAATACATTTCTGACTGTGAAATGCAACATAAATGCCCTTATTTTGGGGCTGGACACTCTGAAAAATGTGTTTCTTAATTATGAAACAAAGCAACTTTAATTATTTCATTGTGTGAGAATGACCATTATATATGAAACCATTAAACAATCCATATACTCAGTCATGTATACAAATGATTATTACATAAGTAGCTTATTAATCTGCATGACTTCAATGTTTGTAACTTGTCTCCCAGGTTCTTTTTTTCCATAGATGCACGTCAATCAATCAAAGTGGCATTAAAAGACTTACATTATATGGCCAAAAGTATGTGGACACCCAAACATTACACATATACTGTGTATGATTGTTGAACATTTCCTTTCAAACCATTTATTGTGTTGCTATAACAGTCACCACTCTTCTGGGAAAGTTTTCCACTTGATTTTGGAACCTGGCTGCAGAGATTTGTTCCCATTTAGCCACAGAGCGTTAATGAGCTTCAACACTGATGTTGGCTGATGAGGCCTGGCTCACAGTCTGCGTTGCAGTTTATCATGAAGGTGCTGGATGGGGTTTAAGTCAGGGCTCTCAGTCGAGTTACAAACATCAGACTCAAAAAAACATTTCTTTTTTGATCTGGCTTTGTGCACATTGTCCTGATGAAGCAGGGAAGGGGGGCCTCCCCAAACACCCGCCACAAAGATGGAGACACACTATTGCCTGAAATATCATTGTTTGCTGCATCATTAAGATTTCCTTTGTATTTAATGGAGGAATGTAGCCCAAATCATAAAAACAGACCCAAAATACAGAAAATGTACGTGAACAGGGCTTTCCATATACTTTTAGCCACATTGCATTACAACAGGGGATCCATCTTTTTCTGCTCATCATTAGTATGTAAGTGTCTTTGATGCCACCTGCTGGAGCTTCAGAGAAGTTATCTTACTGTCTGACTCATCCATGAAGCCCTCGTCCACAGATTCACTGTCCATCTCTTCTTCTTCAGCCTCTGTGGGCAGAAACACATGAAGCTGAGTGCGAGCTGGACCGGCGGCGGCAGCCACAGCGGGACGCTGACTGTAGCTTGGAAGACAAGGCTTCCCTACGACAGACAAAGGCTCTCCCTGAGACAATGAGTTGCGATGCTGCATCACTGAAGGTCGGAGGTCACCCTGCACCATCTCTGTGGTCAGGGCCGGGTTGTGCGAATGACGCCTCGCTGGTCTTGGCTTTGAGTTGGGCTGGATGGCCTGGGAGAAGTGAATAAAGGCCGGTCTGCTGCAGCTTTGGACCTGGTGGGGCTGGATGGTCCTGGATGGGTGGCAGGTTTTGCAGGGGAGCAGCGCTGATGAGTTGGAAAATGAGGGAGGGGGTGGGAGTCGTTTTTGTAAAACACTGGGGCGACGGTTGCTGGAGAAACCCTCAAATAGGATGTTCTCATTTGGGGTGAAGAGTGACGGCTCACTGAGGCTGTGGAGACAGGAAGGGTAAGAAAAAGAGACAGCAATGGAGAGTTTAGTTAGTTTAAGAACAAGCCATGTCAGCTTTAAGAAAACATAGAGTTAAGCTGAGGTTGATGGGAATGTCATTAGTTTTGCATGTATTTAATCATAAAACCAAATATCGGTCAAATTGAAATATTCAGCTGATGGTGACGAAAAGGAAGGAATCATCAAAATAATTACAGTTCATCCTGAGGGGTGTATGAATGTCAAAAACATATTTCATCACAAGTGTCCAATAACTATCAAGACATTCAAGACATACCAAGACCAAAATCACAAAAGTTGATCTTGTGTTTGCATGGCTGACAAGACAAATAAAAATGTTCTTCCTCCTCATTTATTTGATGGTTATTCAAAACCTGCTCTGCTTGGGCGAGCGGAGGCCATCAAATACTCTGTTGGACAGCGAGAGACGTTTGTTTGTGCGTGTGTTTAAGAGCCTGAAGTGTGTGTGTGCGCCTCACTCAGGTTTCTCCCGGCTCTGAGTGAAGCCAGTGTGGTGCTGCATCAGGTGACGGATCAGCTTCCACACCTGAGATTTATGACACACTGGTCTCTGGCCTTCTGTACTCAAAGCAAACCAGGGGGGAGCGCAGAAGTGGCCTACATTATGTTATCAAACTGGGACAGACCAGAAAGGAAACAATTACACTGTAATTCCAGTCAAGCGTTGAACCTGTGCTTTGACAGGCACTTTTGCTGAAATGAATAGTCGAGACAGTGGAAATGAGAGAGTGGAGATGACATACAGGTGATTAATCACATTCAAACAGGCATCGCTGCTGCTGCAGGATCTGCACTGTCGGGCACTGAGCCACACCGGTGTCCTGATGACTCAGTCCTTTGTTTGGTGTTTTAAGATGTTTTTAAGTTTGGCCATTACATTTTTTTAATGTAAGTTAATACACATTGGACATAGATGTCATCTATATGTAATTAATAATCAGTTTTATTTATATTGCCCAAAATCACAAGTATGTTTCAGAGAGAATCATTTCCATACTTATGCTCTCACTCATAAAATAAAACATAGCATAGTTGAATATGTTAGTCTGGTTTCCCTGACTGATCGATCATTTATCTGACTGAGGTTTGAGCAAGTTATAATCTTTCTGAAGGTTAGAAATATCAGTAGACTAACTGTATTGTGCCTTTTCCCCTCAGTCTCGTCCTTCTGTCAGTATGATCTTGGATCTATAATATTCTCTAAACTACATACTATAAATAACTAATTCTGTCCTATATTGTATCCTATATATGTTATAGAGTAGTATCACCTTTATGGGCAAAGTAACAAGTGGCAACATGGAGTCGTGGAAAAGCGAGAGGATCATAGAGACACACTGCTGCCTGTAGTATTCTGAAAATATTTCTTGATCATTTGGTGGTTCCTATGCTGCCCAAAAATACTCAGACTGAACCATGTCTGTAACAAAATATTTTAGGGATAGAGATGAATACATTTTCACTATAGATATTTGGTGACAAACTATTCCTTTAAGGTGACTAACTTCTGCAGTGAACTGTACCCACCTGGTCCATACCACTGAAGTCTGATGTGCAGCTTACCTGAGACGAGCCATGCTGCTTCTCCTGCGAGGCCCTTTGGCTGTAGCGACCAGAGAGGGCAGTCTCAGAGGGGTCCTGGTCCCCCTGCTTCCTCCAGCTGTGGGTGGAGGAAGAACAGAGCTGCTGAGCAGGTAAGTCTGAACCGAAGCTCCGCTCTTCTGGACGGCCCGGTCTTGCCATGGTCCAGTGAGGTCCAAACCCGAGCCGAGCACCACTGACGGGGGTGCAGCTCCAGCGGTGCCACTCATTGGTCTCTGAGTTTGTGTCACACCTGGAGGAGAATTTCCCTGAGAATGTCCTCTCTTATTTCAACTAGATGCACATGTATGACCCTAAAATGACAATATAACCACTTGAAAGATAAATAACAAGTGTTTCCCCTGCAGATGAAGAGGACGCCAGCAAAGACCTGGCTCTTTGTGTCTACAGCTGCAGGCCGTGGGGGGTGAATGCAAAGGGGTTTGTACTGTTCTACCTGTGGGCAGCGGACGCCATCAATGATGCATGTCCATGAATGATGCATGGCTGGAGCTGGTCAGGTGGACACCACGTACTTTACCTCCTCTCCCTCTCTCCCTTTCCCTCTTCCCCAGGTCAGTTTACAGACGGAGGGAACAGGTGGTAAACGGACGGGGCTAAGTGAGTGTTGGTCGAACACCTGGGAAATGTAGCAGTGACACAATGAACTTCAAGTAGAAAGCACCTTCACTCAATGGTCAACAGTTACAGACTTAAAAATGTTGGATTGTGTCTCACTGTTGCTGAGAAACACTTCAGGGGTTTAATAGTTTATTGGCTGCTTCCTGAAAACAACTACAGTATATAATTTGCACTCACAGGGGACAAACAAAGTTATGATGCTGTTTGTTTGTTGTGTTGACCTTTAAAGCTGATTTCCTGATGAATTTAAAAGATCACACTGAGCTGTGAACCGACCAAAAGTCTCTAAGGTTACAGTAAATAAGGAATTAATGAAAACTGTACACGTTTAGTGAATCCTAACCACAGATACTTCTACCCCAGGAGGTACTTGAAGGTTGTTGAGTAACTCACATCCACATTAACAGCCATTTACCTACAGTTTAAACATAAACATATTTGTGTTTAGGAGAAAAATAAACACAAATAATTTTGCAAATTGATGTCTGATCTTTGACAGCTCAGCTGCACAGGACACATAGACGCAGTCAGTTATTATAAAAGCAATTTAATGCCAATTTGTGGCTGTTCCTCATTGTAAATAATTGTAAGGTGAGCTTTAGTTTATTGGTCATACAAGACAGAAGGTCTCACTTTAAGCTTTGGATATTTTTTTTCCTTTTTTCTCAACCAAACAATAAATAATTAAGAAAACAACCAACAGATTATTCCATAATGAAAATAAACCATTAGTAGAGTTAGAGTACTTTTACTTTTGATGCTTTATGTACATTTTCCTTATGATACTTTATCTAACACTTGGAGGAATTTTACTCGTAACAGAGTATTTTTACAATGTTTGTATTGGTACTTTAAAGATCTGAATACTTCTTCTACCACTCATTCAAAATCTCCCAGACATTTAGTTGGGTTGAGATCTGGACTGAAGGTGATTCAGATCACTGTCATACACATCAAATCATTAAGTGACCCTCGTACTCTGCATGAAACGTCTGCATCAGTTTGGTTCCTCCACTCAGGTTTTTCCTTTAATTAGTCACCAGCCTGTGTGTTTGGCTGCTAACAGCCTGTTTACAGAGTCAGAGTGTTACAGTGCAGCTCAGGTCAGACAAGAGCAAACTGACTCACACTCGACCTCCCTCCGGCGGCTCGTGCCTTCAGGCTCCTTCGTATCATCTTGCTCCCTCCGGGCTGGACCTCCTCCAGGGTTGACAGCCAACCCTCAGGATACAAATGTGATGGAGCAACGGAAACATTGCACCTTTACTCTTAATTGTAACCGGGCTGGTCTCAGGAAGCTTCAGAGCGGGAGCACTGAGGCAAGTCAGCAGACAGGCTGAGGTGTTAGTATCAACTGCTCGGCAGGAGCATTTGTCAAGGTTGTATAAGACAGCTAAAACTAAAGCTGTGCCCTCATGTTCTTCAGTGGTTCTTTGTTGGCCTCTAAATTCACTGTATTACATCTGCTCAACTTATTTGACAGATTATATGCACTCATGCCATAATCTGTAGTATAGTACTAGTTTAAATTTATACAAAACTGGTCTTCTCAATATGATAACAGGTTTAAATTGACTCATAAATAAATAAGAGATCAATGCACTGTAAGAAACACAAAACAACAAAACTCAGGTTTACATCATTTATTACTGAAACTTCAAAGAAAAACAATCACATCTCCTCTGGACTCGGGCTGCTTGTCCTCTGCTGGACACTTCCTGTACTGCATCTGCTTCACCACCTGCAGCTCTGCAAAGGAGAAGCACAAAAAACTGGAGATTAATAACATGAAATAATGTTTCTACTATCAAACTGCCAACTGTGTTAAATACAACATACATGACAGTTTGTTCAATTCAAAGCATTGGTTTTATTACTTTTCTAGATTGCTTTGAGGTTTTTCAAAGAAGCTGTTTTCATGGCACCATAATATTTCTCATCCATGTCTGAAACATAAATTGCAGGGGAACTCACATGGAAGTCATCCTGAGATCACGACAGTGTAGGTGCTGGGTCTCCTGTGGCTCTGCCATTTTATTAGACATCAGTCTTCATTTTACCTACAAAACAGGAAGAAAACAAACAAAAATACCAACTGTTATTTAACTGACTGGTGTTAGTACAGCTGTTGAGACCTTTGGCTTAAGTTGCGCAGAGTTTTGCTGGAAATGACAAATTTTATGTATATGTATGCAAACACTTTTGATACATTTCATATTCATTAAACTAGTCCCACATGTTGCATTTTACTATCCACTGTGGCTCTTACCGTGGTTTCACGTCATGGATTCTCAGCCTCCTTCGACTGGTCGAGGCTCCTGTGGCGAGAGACAAACAATGAGAGCCTGGTAGTGAACTGCTCAGCAGGTTTCTACTGCTACTTTTTTCTTGGTTTTATAATATCATTGCTATTCTGAGGTTGCCATCCTTTAAGAGACAAAAATGACAGTAAGTGCATCTATGAGTGTGTGTGTGCATGAGTTTGTGTGGGCAGTGACTGTAGATCCAAAAGAAAACCAAACACGTTTTAATTGTAAATACAGGTTATGGTGTTATAATGTGAACATGCATCACAAGTAAATAACTCGTCATGTGTGTCAATGTGAGGAGTTGTATGAATCGTGTGATAAAGTTAATATACAGGTAGAGTTTTAGAAAGGCATCTCAGCACCCTGAAGTAGATTCATGTGTTTACAAACTGCAGAGAGGACGAGACAAATTCATGACAACAACGTTCAGATCTGTTGCGTTCCTCAGGGAAGGTAATTCTGTTACAAAGCCGTGTGAAGCTGGACTTCATACTGACACAGAGCTGCACCATAACCTTGTGTTGGTGTAGACTGGGACTTTTTCTATGTCAGTCTTGCAGACTTTGGGCAGTGCCCTTTTAGATGAGGCCATTAGAGGCCAAAAGGGTTGTTCTGGCATCACACTCAGAGGCAGGACGAAGGAGCGATTTTGGTCAATCAGGACTGAAGATTTAGTTAGGAAATGGATCACAGTGCAGACAGATACATCTTGACAGCCTCCAGGGCTCGATTCATGGCATTGACTGAACACAGTGTAGTTCCCTCTTGATTAAGGCTCATCAGAGCTTGTGAGAATCATAAACGGCAGGTAGTACCACAGTACTGTACAGCTTCATGACAACTCCTACGTACAAGAAAACTAAGGGAAAATGCCACAGTTGTGATGTACTGTACATTTTCAAAATGGCTGGCTGGTCAGTCACTGGCATGACAGGGCACTCAGGTTTAACAGCAAGAATCACAAACTACGAGTACTGAGAGGTAATGAGAGGAGAGAGGAAAGGAAAAGAAAAGCAATTGAGTCCAGCACTACTGCAAAGGTTTATTCTCAGAGAACTACGTCTTTCCATTTTCCTCCTCACAAACAACTCATGGCAAGATGAGAAATAACCAGCAAATAAAAATAGCAGTATTCTTGAAGGGCATCAGCCTGTTGCACATTAATGGATTTTCAATCCTATTACTCTTTCTTTCTACTTCTCAGGGAAATAATCATCTCTAAGTATTGGAACTATTGTTTATTGAATTACATTCAGCAAGTTAGCAAATTCAGCCCTTGTTTACATTTTGGCAAATTAGCACCACTGAAAGTACATAAAATTAGCTATTATTATTTCTGTTTACAATGTGCCCATTGATGTGGAGACAACTGTTACTGGATTTCTTTGATACATAAGAAAAAAATAAATTATCCGGCAAGTTCTACGTGGCTAGGTTTTTCTATGATTTCTGAGCTGATTTATGGGCATTTAATCATGATGAGCATCAAAGATGTTATATCTTGGTTAAGTGGAAGTCACACATGTCAGTGTGTTCAGACTCGACTCCAAGAAGGTGTGATTGTTGGTGCAAATTGCAGCAACCTTGCCCATTGGTTTTAAATTACTTCACATTGTGTTCAGAACACCGGCATGCACCCATGTCATTGTGTTCTCGCCATGGATTTGTCTGTTGTAAATAATGTACTGGTGTAGTCAGAGCATAGACATTTCTGGTGATACAGTAAATCTTGAGTTGATAGCCATTTACTAAATAGACAGGATGTATAGAAAGTGCCGGGAAACTGCTCAACATGTCAGGAACTCAGTCCTCAACTCAGGAAATTTGTCCTAAGTTGTTTAAATATTTGGACTTTTTTTATGAGGAAGAAAAAAAAAACAAAACACACCAAACCCCATCTACACAAACACAAAGTCACAAAGGTTGTGGTAGAAGGATCAAAGTACAGGCATTGAGTATTAGATTAAGAAACAGGATGTCTGACACGGAGATTTTCATTTTCTACAGTCCCCACCCAGAGTAACACAAGCAGTATGTGACATGTTTCAATTCAAAACTGCAAAAACGTTCCAACCCAGTACCACAAAAATAACTCTTGATAGACTCAGAGACATTTCACAGCCAGAGACAGAGGGAGTCAGGAGTAGTGATGACAGCCAGAGCAGTTCTGTCCAAGGTCAATGTCTTTACAACTCAGTGGTTAACAAAAGTGCCAAATACTATAACATTTTAATAGTTGAATGTTTAATAATTTACAGTGGCTCAGTGATCCACACTAAGACTGTGGTTGGAAAAAAAAGGCACTTTCACACTTGTGCTATTGTTTTTTGAAACAGCAGAAGCTAACAAATGTAGTTAGGATTTAACCAATACATGAAAAAGGCACCAAACTAGAAGATGAGAAGTGCTGTGGAGCTGCAGCACAAAGGCATAACTACCCAAAAACCACCTTGTTCTTGCCATCCCATCATTTGGGGTTTGACTTTTTTCTGTTCATTGTTGGACACAACCTGCCTATTTCCATTGCTAATTACTTTATATATATATATTGTGAATTTCCCCACTGAGGGACGAACAAAGGAATATCTTATCTTAAATATGACCAAAAAAAGTTTACTAAACAGCAAGAATCACTAAAGAAATCAGCATCAGCTGAGTGAAGAGAATGCAACTGAAATATCTTGTACAGTTGTACAAGATTTAAGCTTTCTATTGCTTTAAGTTAAATGTTCATTTTGATGTAATCAAAGCAATGCCAGAAAATAAAAACAAGATACCCCTGTCTTGACTTCCATATGACCATGTCAAAATTCAGCACTTTGTTCCACACATCTGTGGCTAGAAGCTGTAGTGTTGAACCAGTGACTCAGCCGTTCCATACATAGTTCATGCATACATACAGAGAGGTCAAAGTACTACCACCACACACACACTGCACGGGCTATAATCCTTTGCCACATCCACACACAAAAAGGTTGAAAACAGAGATCTGCACTGTGATTCCATTCTTTATAAGTGTGATGCCAGAAGCCCTGTAAACGACACTGTGAGCAGTGACATGGTATAAGAGAGGACAGAGAGAAGAGTCAAGTTATGGGACAACTGTTGTATTATAAACATGGATGGGACACTTACCTTACTCGTTCAGCTGATCTGTGTAAGCATACCTCTGGCTGAAGTGCAAACAAGTCCAGGCTTACTGTCCACTGACTTCTGCAGAACTACTCATCGTCAATGTAACCCAACTGCAGAGAAGAGCCTCTACTGTGGACTGGGGCAGCCTGTCTTTGACAAGCTGGCTGACAGCAGCTAACGCACCTCTCATTTACCCAAAGACATGAAACACACACACACAACCACACGGGCACAACACACCATCCTCTCTTCAACCGTAAGGTGCATGGACTTCCTGCCTCAGGTAGGTTGGTGTATGGGAGGTCGGTCAGGTGCTACTAGTGCAGTTTCTGCCATCAGCTTTAAGGATTGGGGGGGTTTCACAAGAAGAGAACAAATACAGGTGGGGTGCAGTGCAGGAGTTAAAAGCCATTTAAAAGCCCTTAAACAAATCCTGACTAAGAACTGCACATGTCAAAACTTATTTACTCCAGCAATGCAAGTCAAAATATGTTGCCATAGGGGACATTTGTGTTCTGAACCTCTGTAACAGAGTTCGAGTTTGACAATGTCAGTGTCAAAGCTTTGATTTCTATCTTTACTCCACTGATATCATCAAAATGTGTTGGTTATAAGCAGCATCCCTGTTCTGAACCTCTTAAGGCTTCGTTCAGACTGCAAGCAAATCATATTTGCTTGTAACATCAGATCTTTAAGATGGACTGTTATTTGCAAGTGATCAGATTGGATTTGTGTGCCCAGACGTCACTACCCCAGCTTAATGGCTTGTTGTGGTAACACATCACCCCCCTCCAGCTTAATGGCTTGTTGTGACAAACTCAGAGATGGAGGAGGCCTGGTATACATTAGGATGTTGTATTCTTCCAGTTACAGTTACTCTAGGTTTGATGTCGTGTTGCAAGTGACACAAAAGACACTGATTTGAGCAGCCTGTATAAATCCAATTGGAATTGCATTTCAAACCATCTCCAAATGTGGCTGGCATCTGATTTCCAAGAATCACATTTCATGTGGTTTATATCGTCCAGGCTTCCTAAAAATCAATCTGGACACAACCTGGAGACACAAAAAAACAGATTTGGGCTGGCAGTCTGAACACAGCCAAAAATAGTTACTATGTGGTCTGATGAAGGTGCTTGACACAAACTTTAAACAAATCCTGACAAAGAACTTCTCTTTAAGAATGTCAGTGTAAAAAGCTTTGAATTCCATTTTAATCGAATATTGCAAACTCAAAATGTGCTGCAATATGGGGAGTGCCTGTCCTGAAGCTTTGTAATATAGTTGCTTAATAGTCTGTTGTGTGTAGTCGGCACCACCTTTAAACAAATCCTTACACACATTACTCTTTAAGAATGTCAGCATCAAAGATATGATTTAAACTGTTATTTTAATAACGCAAAGTCACAAGGTCTTGGCCTGTTCCAAAACTACGACACAGTTACTGTGTAGTCTGTTGAACATGTTTGGCGCCACATCTTAACGAATCTTAACTATCAACTTCTCTTTAACATGTCAGTGCCAAAGCTTTGGAATATGGGCTATTTAGTGTTCTTGGCACAGTTGGTTCAATTTTGTGTACTTCGAAGAAGAATGGCTGGATGTTAAAAACATCTTCCAACTTTAAAGCAACAGTCAAAGCGATAGAGCCACCACCTATCATACATTTTTCAAAAGGAGGTGCTATTTGGTCCTCCAGAGGGATCACTTTTCATTAACAAGACCACTTGAACAGAAGCTACGGACTTTGAATTTCTTGATTTGGAAAGTTCCTTCTCATTGTCCAACACCTTTAAAGATGGTCAAACCTGTTAAAGAAAAACAAATTGTACACAACACCAACACACAGAAATAACATTACAAGTTTTAAAATTAACACTTAGAGGTCAACTCAATGACAACTTGTACTATTGTGCAAGATGTTCAGATGCTATGTGGAGGAGAATGTCTCTGGTCAAATAATGTTTTCGAATAGCAAAGCCCTAAATAAGCCAAACTTTATTCATAAATACTTATCCAAGTTATTGCTTAGCCATACAAAAATGACATTTGTAATTTAATGTTTTGTTACTTACACATTAAACCAAATTTTAAAACAAAAACCCAACTTAATATCTAAAGTATTAGCGTTCATTTGACTTTTGTCTTTCCTCTAGTTTTTCCTATTTCCTATGAGACAAAATCTCTCCCAGGTGACATTTTAGTCAGAAAACCCCCCAAAACAAAAAACAGTTAAAAATCCACCCATTGCTGTTCACTGAGTCGGACTCTCAAAGGTCTCCATTTACAAGAAAGCACTTCATAAGTGAATCCAAAGGGGTTTTGTTGTCATGCTAAAGCCATCATCTCTTTTTTTACTCGGGAAATGATTCTAACTGTAATATCACTTAGAATCATGATTTTACAGAGCCATCTAGAAAAGAGAGCAGTCCAACAATGATCAGATCTGGAATATCAACCACAAATATCAACTTAGTAAAGTTCAATAAAAAAATCTGGTTTAATGTTAGTTTTAGGCTGTGATCTGAAAAAACAACTGCAGGTTGCAGATTTTTGAACTCGTGAGTGCTGTTTACTTATCAAAAATTCGAACAATGACGGACGGCATGGACGACACAAACAAATAAAGGCTGGTCCCAAACAATGGCCGGGGGGGAAAAAAGCAAGGGTGGATAAACATCTGGTGGCTGCTTATAATGTGCAAGCCAACAAAGCACAATGCATATTTACATTGCTTTAATTTAATAAATTAAATAATATAATACTTTTCAACAGCAGCAGCTACATTTGAAGTGCTGTATGGGAAGTATGTCACAATAAAAGCCTTAAGAAATGAAGGGTTTCTGTCTGCTAAAAAACTAGAGGGCTTTTAATTTGAAATGGATACATTAAGTGTTGTTTGTATTAACAGTGTAATGCAGATCTTGATCTAAGCTGTATTCATTTTGTTTGAGTCCTTGTCCCTTGTGTTCTATCAATACAGAGTTGGCATCTTCTCAGCTGCTTCCTGACTCATTCAGAGGTGCCCGCTGAAAAATGACCAATAATAGCTATATAACAATCCTTTAAATAAAGGTCTGCTACGCATTGCAGTTGAAGTATACAAAAGCTCTGATCACTATTTCCGGAAATATGGTACTCAGTCTCAAAACAGAATCCCTGTTGTCTCATCTGAGGTGATTTAGGGGTCTGCATTTTTAACACAAGGACAGACAACACCAAATTGTTTGAAAAGGTTTTCCAAAATTGTTCTTGCCAAGATTGCAACTTAAAAAAGTTTTGTTCGTGTCATTCAAAAAAATTTGGATTTTACCAGTGTTGTCATTTCATCAACAGGTTTAGAAAATGTTTCATAGAAGAACGCCGCAAGTTTCCACCAGCTTCGCAACTGTCGACCAATATAACACTGAATGAAAAGCAAATGTCTTGGCTATTGTTGGCATCCTTGTTTTAAATCTCTACGTGTTGTTCTGTTGTGAATCTTAGTGTTCATTTGAACAAATTAGGTTTCTTTACTAAAGCATTCCTGCATCCACGCTACACAGCCACAAATTCCTCCACAGTCCAATATCTTTAAAGCTGGTAAAACCTGTTAAAGAAAAAATGTACATAACACAAACACACGTAACATTGCAGAAGAACACTATTACAACCAATTCTATTAGGAAAATTCTGTAGTCCAGTTTTGCAGGGTTCCCAGATGCCACATGAACATTTTCTTAGTATAGTTGTCGTAACTGAGTAAAAATTCTTATTTTGCAGTTATTGTGCAAGTTGCATGACCATACTAGGCACAAGTGGCATGCTACAAGTAATTTTAAAGTTTCTTGATGTCTTACATACGTAGATGTTTAGGCAGTTTTTGGCAATTTGACAAAAAAAATCAAACTACCACAGGTTAGGTCAAATGTTGTCCAAAGTCAGCCATTGGACAGACATTGTTCACAGAAGAACACTATACAAGTGGATGTAAAGGTCAGGCAATTTAAGCATCATGTGGACACAAGTAATGTAAATAAACCTTGGTCACCAATGGTCCAAAGAATGTCAGCCAAGCTTGTGCCAGGACAAATTAACAGTGTCCATGTGTCAATCTCTCAGCATAGTCTCCGTTTCCATGAGAAAGGCAGCCAAATGTAACAATTACACTTGTTATACAAGTTGGAATTAAATCAAGAATACTTACTCGCTTTTACAGCCCACCTCCTTCTAACACACAACTCTGAGAAATGCTTGCCGAGGCAAGCCCGTGTCCATTTGACGCTAAGTGATGTCAAGATACCTCAAAACACGTACTGACACGATTAATGGGGAGATGTTAGAGTAAGCAGCGGAGCAAAAAGGTGAATTTCATTTGCAAGGACACTGTAACAATGAATTTTTCTTTCATATGGTCGTTTCATAAAATGTGCACTGTGGTCCCCGGCTGTCTGCAGTATGGCTTTTCTCTTACCAACAGTTTTAACCACGGGGCATGTCCACAGAACTTCGTTCAGCCATGTGGCTGGTGATATAAACCAGCTACATAAGTATCTGTGCTACACAATATACATTAAATTAGAATTAACAGGGCAAATTATATGAGACCAGTCTTCTTTTTGTGGAGTAACAAAGGCAAATTCAAAAGGTGGAGTGAAATGTCAGCGGGTCTAGTCAGTAACAAAAAGTGAAAAAGGTGTAGCAGAGATGGGCCATCTATTCCACTGCAGTTGGAGCCTAATCAGTCATAAAACTGAAAGCCGGGGCACAGAAAGTCAGGATTTCTTGTCTTCTTACAAGTAAAGCACAAAAAATGCTTTGTCAGTGAAGTGCAACTTGTGCATGATTAGGATTCATATTTTCCAACGTTGGCTCTCATGATACACTTGTGCCATTATGTGCTCTATGAAAAAGAATTAATAGCAGCAAGTACAGAAAACACAATCAAAAGCTTGCTTGTATTTTTTTTTTGTTCTGTTTTCAGGAAAATAAGGGTTTACGTTTTCGTCCATATGTAGAAAAGATTTTATATATTGCTATGCTTTAGATTCTGGTGGTGTTCATGCTTTTAAAACTGACCACAATGCATGTTACATGTTAATTCAGTCCAACTAAGCCCAGTCATGCAAAAGGCAGATTTACTCATGCCATCAGTGTACCTATGGTACAAACATTCAACTCATAAAATAATTCATTACTTCAGTAAAGATCCTCTTTTGTGTTCTATGAACACACCAACTGTTGTAACCAAAAATAAGTCCTTAACTGAACTGAACTTAACTAAATATGACTACGTTTACATGCAGACTTGTAAAGGAAAATCTGTACAACTTAGTAACTCAACTAGCAATATGCTGTTAACAGATTTATACTATTACCACTAGTTATGGGCAATCACACTTTCTAGTGCATGCAATCCATCTTCACACTGAAGTACTTTTGCACTGGGGCTGTCTTATATACCAATTTCACTGCCAAAAGCCTAACTGAAGCTAAACACTAATACATCATTAAATACTAACAACCCAGGTCTTCAAAAGCCTTGTACATAAGTAGGTAGCAATTGGGATGTTGTTTCTATAAATGGATCAGATATCATCACACCAATCCAACTGCTTAGAAGGTAGAAACACTCAAGTGCAGGTTTTAGGTCATCCGTCCACTTAGGAGAATTGAAGATTTTGCTAATAACCATTAAACAAGGTTGTAAGGAGTGATCATTATTACAATGTATATATTGGACTGCATGTAAACGTAGTCAATAACTCGAGCCTCCAAACATGGACGCAAGACACACACCAACATGGACTGTGTCAATAATAGTCGTGATATGAGCAGAATGTCGTTCGAAAGGCTACCCACAACCACACACACTATATCACAGGCTTTCTTAAAGGTTCTATGTGTCATATTTCTGCTTTCCTGAATTATGACTGTAAAAACAGAGCTACTGAACGTAGTAGTGGAAAACTTTGCATTAAAACGCAATGAATTCAAGTCTCCTGTAGAGTACAATCATAAGTGCTGGGTGCCATCCAGTCAACAGACTTTCTGCACATTCTGCACTACTTATGTCCCCACTTCATTCATTCTTTGTGAAACTATAACGTGACTTCTATTGAGACGACTGTGACGGTGTCGGCTAGTTATTTGAATTTTTGGGGAAGAAAATAAAGAGGTAGGGTGGGGCAACGCAATGTTTTTTAGACTGTTGTATGCATTGCTAAACATAGGAGGTCAGGACTGTGGCAGAGATAACACATAGACCCTTTAAGACCTAATGTGGCAGATTAGTCCACATTATTTCAGTAGTGCAAACAACCAATTGCTGGTATTTGGTTGCTTTCTTTACGCACTGTACGTTTCGATTTTTAGGAATAAATGTTTAAGGTTTGTCCTGATAGAACCAATGTCTCTTTATTATAATACATGCTTTGACTCCAAATGTATGGCACAAAACACAGCCATAGAAAGTTGAAAAAAATGTTACAATTATCACTTCACGGCGACTCACAGAGCATATTACATCTAGAAAAGAAAATTATACATGGGTCAGAAAGAACTAACGGACCACACGAGGGTGACCTATCTTTCCATACTACTAACAATACAAAATGAAAATATTGACTTTGTCATAAAAGGAGTAAACTGTCAGGCTAAAATGTAGCAACAATTTAAACTTAAATACAAGAAATGCATGTTTGTTTTGGAGAATCTATACAAATGGTGCTGCTGGGAGCATCAAAGAGCAGCATTTAAAAACGGGGTTTCTTAGAAGGACCATCAAACTCCTCACGGACCCTGCCGTACCCGGCGTTACCAGGACCCATTCCCCTAGGACCGCCCTGGGCGAAGCGCTCATTGCGCTGTGGGGGTCAATTTGCCAGGAGGCAGACGGAAGGTGGAGAGTACAGTATAGGGTGTGAGCAGTGCGTGATCACACAGTTCATGTCCATATTGAAGTGTATGTAAAGGTATGGCAATAGAGGTGATTTGTTTTATATCGTGAGCAGATTTACAACACAACCAGCAGGAGACACATCCGAAGAAACGGTTCGTTCCAATATGAAGGTCCACAGGTGCCACAGGTTACATACGGAAAAGGAAGAGAGGGTAATGCTTTTGTTAGTCAGTGCCTACCTATCATGGTCTCTCCAGTGCATGCCAAGACTAGCCTATAGCCCTTACAAGGTCTAGCATTTTGTAAATGCTGACCATGTTCACCTCTTCATGATCATTTATGTGGCAACAGATAAATACCTAAACCTCTTGATAGAGCTACTGACGAAAACATATATACACAGTCAGTGGCAATCCAACACAACTTCAGTGAAGTCTATGTTTTTTTTTTTTTGACACCATCACACAATTAATTCAATTATATATGTTTTTGCATTGAGATCATACTTAGAGATGGTGGCGTGTTGTACTGAAGTGCATTATAATTAGAGGTGTTCATGTTTACTGCTTAAATGTGAAAGCAAGATATGAAATCAAGTGCCACTGTAACAAATTCTGACTAAATTAAGTGACTTCCAAAGTTTCCTGAAAAGAAATTATGGCGTTTTTATCTACTGTCCAGCTATCACAGCACCTCGTATGGCAGTGCAGTGATAAAATGGAAAAACTACCAAATGGTCCCCAATGTGACCAGAGTCTAAAGTACAGGGATTGTACCAGAAATACATGTGTAGAATATTGGCACTTGGGCACAATTAAATGTAAACATTGCACAAGACATTCAGCACAACCATTTTTCCAACAAGAAAGCAATTTGTTGATCAATATGCAGTTTATATGCCAATTCAGCCAAGTCCTGTGAAACTAGAATGATGTGAGAAAGAATGAATATCTCAAAACCCGACAGAGGGGGAAGGCTTTTTGTTTACAACGCGAGCCTACAATGGAACAACATGGTAAGATCAGAACATACGGCGTAATGGAGTAAGAATGGAGAATATAATTACATATTGAACTAGATTTATCCAACACCAACCTGCTCAACTCACTAAATTAAACTGAGCTTTATATTCAGATGTGTGCACACTTCTGTGACTTCATGGTTTGTGAAACTGTTGCATTGCCAACATAAACACAAGTCTGAACCACAAGCTTGAAAAGCCTTTTCTAAACTCACTTTAAGGGCAAATGGTGCTTTAAATTCAGAGCGAGACTAAATAATGAGGCCAGGCTATTATCATCATCATTACTGATCAAAAGCTACAAAAGTGAAGCGCACCATTGTTCACATACAAAACTTAGTTCAGTAAGTTGAAGCATACACTATACAGGAACTACAGACTCTTAATATAGAACTTCAAAGCTTGATGAGGGTTTCTGGACGTGTGTTTCATTAAGGACCTACAATGTTAACACACATTTAACCATTCTTAATGTCAACTGTAATCCAGAAGCAGACCCAACATTGGTGCTATAATTCGGCCAAAAGAGATTTCAAGCTTAGTCCAGTATTCAACAATATCATCCTTAACCGAAATGGTCACATGGCTTTGCCTGCCCCCATCAAATAATCCTGCTATTAACAATTTTGATTTCTTTATTTCAGACTTAATGCATCATACCATCAGCCTGCACTAAAAGCATTATAAATGCTCAGTAACAAAAAAAGATGTTTATGAGAAGGTAAAGGTTGCTGGTCCAGAAGATGAACTACACACCTACCTCAGGTCTCAAATTGGCTTGAAGCACAAAAGGAGCTTTCCACAGGACACTGCCACCCAAAAATACACATAGCCTTCATTTCTTCTCTCATGACAGATGTTACATGAAACTGCTAGCACAGTATGAAAAAAGTGATTTAAAACTAAAGAAAAGACGTTGTCGAGAGTTAAAGGAAAAAACACTGGTAGATGCCATTCTCTGGTCCAGAAAAAGTGCCTGTCCAGCTCACATGAGACAGGGCTTGCAATAGCAGTCCACTACACCAACAATGTGATAAGAGTGAGCAGAGCCACTGAAGTCGGTCTACAACTGTCAGAGAGCAATTTCTTATGTTTTAGTGCAGGTTGATGGCTTCATAGGTGGAAAGCAAGACTCAAGTGAAGCTAACTGAGGGGGCGTGGCTTGCCATTGAGAAAACTCTATCAGACAGGCAGCATAATCTGTCCCATTCAACAACCAGCAAGCAATCCAAAGACAGCTGGGAACACAAATCATTCTTATTCTCCCATCCTGTTTGGCCAGCTGGCATTCTTGTTTAAAATCAGCTCAGAGTCTCTCCAACAAAAAGGAAAGCTGAATGCAAACTACATTAACTACTGATCTTCCAAAAAGTGGGATACATTACCATTTCGTTGCCCATCAAGGCTCCTGAAGATGGTCCCATTCCCTGCTGTCCCTCAAAACCCAGTCCACCCATGGGGAACTTCTGGTTGGATGCACCAAAGGGCATATCTAACAGAAACAACATGGCAAGTAAAGTACACATGCATACATAATGCAGCCTGTTGATGCCAAAGCTGATTTAGTATAATCATTGATGGTAACTGATCTGCAAGGAGATAATTAAATTAATGAAAAATAACTTACCACCCATGCCCATAGATCCACCGGCATTCATTCTCATTTCTCTGTCCCTCTGCAATGAAAAGACAAAGACATAAAAAATAAAGATTAAACCAGGCAAATATTAATGAAGTATGCACTATATTGCATATTACTACTATTACACATTAGGTTTAACTCACATCCATGAAGTTGCCCATCCTGTAGTTCTCCTCACGCTGACGGCGCATCTGTTCTTCCATCTCCCTCTTGCGAAGCATCTCTTCCTCCCGCCTTCGTCGCTCTTCTTCTTGTCTGTTCACAAAGAAGAAAACAATGGCCAAAAAGAATTTAAAAATTAGTGTCAGGAAGCGGTAATGTTCGTCCCTGACAGTGAAGGAAGGAGTATAATGTTTATGAGAGGTCACCCTGACTACTAAATCTAACACAGTCAACAACCAAGAATTCCAATGAACATAAATACCTGAGCTGCATCTCCTTCCTCTTTTGCATCTCCTGACTGTGCAACTCTTCCATGCGCCGTAGTTCCTCCTGTCGCCTCAGGAGGTCTGAAAGGAAAAATGAAACAAACACATTTAATTGTGGCACTAGTGGACTCCACACCATGTGAGTAACATCTTTTCTAGTGATATGCTGAAAATACATCAATCAAACAGCTGCAGGTCTGTTTCTTTATTAAATCAAACACTACGCCTGCCTTGTCGGAGAAGGTTGGCTTGGTGCTCGTGGTACGCATCCTCCATTTCACTCTCCAGCTTCTCACGGGCCTCCTGCATGTTCTTCTCCACCTGCTGCCTCTGCTGCTTCTCCATTTCATCTAGGGACTTCCAGCGCTTGGAGTATTCGAATTCAAAAGTGCCTGGACGAGCAAAACGGGGAGGTTCCTCTCGCTCTCTATAGATGCAATCAACATAATATACAGTGTATTAGGCTTATATGATCGTATGTGCACCATCTAAGCAAATATGTTAAATACAACATCCTTTCCCCTCTTTTTATTGACCGACACAGGTCAACATCTGCCACTCCGCACAGAAGATTGATTTTTAACAGCTGCTATACCTGAACCACCCCACCCCCTACTATTGCAACCCCCCACTCCCACATCACACCATCTGCTGCTCACAAAACAATGACGTGAAGCAAATAATTTGCATAATAAAGATGACTGCATCAGAGGCCGTCAATTACACCACATCCACCTCAAACTCTCCCTATTCATGCACACAAGGCAAATGGGTGGGATGAAAATGACAAACAGTGATTCTTACGCTTGATATCTGGGGTTCTTCTGTGCCAGTTTCTCTGGAAGACCATCTTCATCGTCAAACTGCTCCAGAGGCTCGACAATAACAGGCCGGGGTGACCTGAAAATGGTGAAACAAACCAAAAAAAAAGATTAAGCAAGGGTTTCAGGCATTTCTCATTGCTTTGTACTGACTTTTTGTAAGTGTGATAACTGCACTTACGTGGTGAGAAGGAAGACACCCTCGTTGCACCGATCCAGGGCCTTTCTGGCAGCGGGTTTGGAGGCAAACTCGACAATGCCCTTGCCTGTGGAGCGGCCGCGATCATCTACAATGACAATGGCCCTCTCGACCATCCCAAACTGTGAGAAAGCTTCTTCCAGGAGCTCATTGGAAACAAACGGCGACAGATTCTTCACAGACAGAGCTGCAGAGTGTGTGGCAAATCGGACACGCAGAGGTCTGCCTTTCATGGGTGTGTCGTCCAACTCTGCTTTTGCTATTTCTGCAAGTGCACGGGACTCCTGCAGAAAAGGTAACATCACTGTCAGGGGATCTGCTCCACAAATTTTGTTCAAATTCACATTCAACCATGACCAATAACATATGACGATGAAGTGGTGCTTCATTACTCACCAATCGGATGAAACCAAAGCCTTTGCTTTTGTTGATGAAGACCTCGCTGGGCTCCCCGTATTTGGCAAACAGCTTCTTGAAGTCTTCCTCTGTGATGTCGTTGGGCAGGTTGCCGATGAACAGACGGCACCGCTGTGTGTATGTCTTCTCTCCGGGTTTCAGCAGCATGGACAGGGTCGCCCGAAACTCCTGTTCATTGACAACAACGTGAATTCAAACTCTGTGTCAAACAAATTGTGTCAAACAAAGTATAAAAACCACACAAGGACCATTTAATAGCAATAATAGAATAGCTGACATAATGCTGAAAGGCTGTCTTATGTTCTAATATGCCTATTACTTTGTCAAACAGTCATGTTTGTATCATGTTCGTTCAGATCTTTATCCCTCTGACCGACCGCCCATCCCCCACACCACCGTGGGTGCTAAGAAAAATAAACTTGACCTATATTTTCTGAAGTCATTTTCTGGAGTTAAAAAACAATCTGGAATTAATGTGAAACAAACATGTAAATATACTACATGTTCTTTGACTCAGCAGAAGAAAATTAGCATTTTTAGGCTGTACAGTTTATGGACAAAATGGCGGATAACTGAAGAGACTAAACTAGACTGCGTGTGATTTTATTCACCGCCCGTGCCGCCAAGAGCTGCAGCAGGCGGATAAAAATGTGTAGCCATCGAGAGCATGCAAGAAGACTCCGCCCGCACTGGATGCTCGGTGTAGCAAATCGAGCACACAGTTAGCAGCACTGAACTAGCTAACGTTAGCTAACAATGGCTGTCGACGCAGAGCAGAAACTAAGTTACAAAGAAGACACAGACCTTCTGCTGGCTCCCGTCTGACTCAGCCGCGGCGTTGTTCTGTTTCTGCGGCTCCTCTCGCTCCTGTTTGGGCTTAATCACCGGTGGCCCCGTCCTCTGGCCCTGCTGAGGCCCTGTCCTCTGGCCTTGCTGCGGGCCCGTCTTCTGGCCCTGTTGCGGGCCTGTTTTCGGGCCTTGCTGCGGGCCTGTCTTCGGGCTCGGGTGTGGAGACTGTTTCTGTCCGTTAGCATTTCCTACTGGTGACTTCAGCTGTTGGTTCTGGTTCTTGTTGGGCTGAGGGGAGGTGATGTTGGGTTTCGGTGGGGGTGACTGGATCTTCGGCTGGGGCGCAGGGGTCGTGGGTTTCCGCTGCTGCTCCGGTTGTTGTTGTCCGGGTTTCTGCTGCTGCTGCATCGGGCCTTTCATTGTGAGAGCCGGACCTGGACTCGGCGGAGGGATAATCGGCAACGACTGGTTCTGCTGTGGTTTCTGAGACACATGTGGTCCCTGATTAGGCGGCCTGTTGAAGTTATTGTTCGGCCCCCTCCTGTTTTGATTCTGGTTCTGGAAAGGATGGTTCCTAAAATTCGGGTTTCCCATCAGCCCACCCCGCATCGGGCCGCCGGGTCCGCCGCCTCTGCGTGGCTGGAAATTATTCATCCCAAGGCCGCCGCGATTATTGTTAAATCGAGACATTGATCCTTCTATCAGCGAAAACTTAAAATCCTTAAAACGTTATAGATTTGCTGCGTAATAACCGCCGCCGACCGGTGTTTGCAGCTCGAGCTCCTCAAAATGGCGTCTAACCGTCGTGTGTTGAGGGTCTTTCTTCCCAGTAGAGCCGCCCAGAGCAGCTCATTGGTCTGCGGCTCAGCAGGAGGAGTCACCGGGAACACGGTCCGCTCTGGTTTCCTTTGGCTCGTCATTCAGTTATTGTCAACACATTTTCCTGCAGCACCGAAAAACACACCTGATTTAAGTGTTGTTAGTTACAGTTTAGTCGCTGGATCTGTGAATATCAGGAGTTGTTGTGGGTACCTACGGAAGCCGAGAAAGTGGTCTGCAATTTTTCTTTTAGGTGCCGTTATGTTGAAATCACAATTTATTATTTAGTTTTGTCGAAGCAAAACAAATGTCTATGAATTTTAGCCATACATAAGTGATTAGAGGAAACGACCTTTTTCTCGATATAATGGCTTGATTATCTTATTAAAATAACTGAGCGCGTTTTCTCGAGAACACGAAATAATTGTGAATTGAATAATTGTGATCTCGCGATAATATTATTTTTAAAAAGTAAATGCGGCCACTTTCGGCTTCCGTAGGCTCCATTGTTGCGTTTTAAATGGTCAAAGAAACATAAACTTGACCTACATTTTCTTTATTTTCAAGAGTCAAGAAAACTAACGGAAAATAATGTGAAGCAAACATGAAAATGTGCTGCTTCATTAATATTTAAAAGCAAGTGCGGCCATTCTCGGCTTCCGTAGGTTCCATTGTTGTGATTTGAATTTTGTTGGGGGGACTCCCTCATGCTGATTCCTCATTTTGTTCATACCAGAGCAATAATTCAACTAGATGCAGCCATTTAGCATTGAAAAGTGTGTAGATGGAAACATGTCTATGGCCTAACCTGCAGGAAAGATGGTGCTCCTGTCCATTCACATGGCTTAAAATGAGGAAAAACAACAAAATGGATCATTTGCTGAAAAACCCTGAGGAAAAAAAAAAGACTTGGACCACCACTTCCCCAAAACACCTGACCACTTATTTGTTTTCATGCTTTTATTTTTTGTTCATCCCCTTGTCTAAATCGGACAAAATGCCTCACAGTGATCATAGTCTATCATCATAATGTGCTAAAATGATCAGCTGTAAATCTCTCACTAATCTGAGTTAACAGAGTGTTAATAATGGATGTAGGCCTTCAGACTGAAGCTCATCCACCTGTCAGCCTGTTTTAGAAATTAATACTTGTAGTTACCGAAATATGCAAATTGATTACAGACCAGTATATTAAGCAGACTTGCAGAGGCACAATTATATGGTATGGTAAATAAAAAAGTGGGGAACCTTTGATCTACTGTTAGTGGTCATTGTAAGACAGGACTGGACTGGAGTTCACACTTGATTATTCTTTTGGTATTTAAGTAGCACTAAAAACATTATGACTTGTTTTGGATACAAAACAAAATTTAAGACTTGTGACTTAGACATTTTTTGTGATTTATAAAACAATGACCTCTGTCACAAGGCTTGACAATATTAATTAAAGGGTTGATGATACTTTTTCCATCACGGGACACTTATTGTGTTTGCTCAAATATAGATGTTTGAATTTTTATTTTTGTCATGACCATCTTTTAATAAGTTAATCCATCTTCATACACATATAAACAGCTATGGAAAATGAAAGACGCTCAACTCAGATGGACTTTTTTTTGGGTCATTTATTCCGCATACAGGTGTTTTGGAAACAAAAAAAGCGGAGAGACCACCAGTCTCACCCCAACATGTTTTCTTAATGTTCATCATTATAAACTGACACATAAAAAGGATGAGATGACAACGGTGACAAAACACAACAAAACATAAGTCAAATAAACAAAAAAAAACACATGTAGAAAATGTAACCAATGAAGACATACAACCCAAGAGAAAACACACAAGACAGTGCGACGTCGTCACACGGGGAAATGTTGGAATATTTTTAAAAATGGTGAAAGTGTCAAAGAGGAGAAAAAAAACCCACGAAATGAAGAGAAGCAAACTGAATGCAGGGCTGCATCAGAGATTCCGAGTGGGGGAAAATATAAAAGGACTTGAAGAGATAAGAGAGACACTCATTGATTAGTGAACAACAATCAAAACAGAGGTCTTTCCTCCTTTTCAAATCAGGTTTGAAAACAGCAATATAGAACAGGTAATCATGAGAGCAAAATTAACATTCACAAAAGGAAAATGCAGAACACCTGATTTATATATATATATTTCTTT